>CM067502.1:12037085-12201362 GCA_034509495.1 Acestrorhynchus altus | reverse complement strand
CAATCAAATCCTCACAGCAATGCTCCAAAATCTAGCAGAAAGTCCTCCCTGCACAGCAGATATACGTACTCCAACAAAAGCAGGACAAACTCTTTTAATTTCAGGAGAAACAATGAGTAGGTGTCCCAATACTTTTGTCCATATAGTGCATATGCCAATCAGCTATTACACTACTCCTTGTTTCTACACTCAGTGTCCATTTAATCATCTTTATTTACTATGATGTTCTATAACTACAGGCTGTATAATTACAGTTTAAACACCTCAGTGTCACTGCTGGACTGAGAATAGTCCAACAACTAGAAATATCCAGGCGGCAGCATCCTGTGGGCAGCGTCCTGAGAGCGCTGATGAAAAACTACAGGATGACCAACACAAACTGTGCAGAAACAGATGAGCTTCTGTCTCTGACCTTACATCTACACTGTGTACAAACTAGGAGTGACCAACAGTAGGCAGTGAGTGGACACAGGGTTGAAACACTCCAGCAGCACAAGCTGAATAAATTGCACAGTATATATACAATATATATGTGTGTGTGTGTGTGTGTATATATATATATATATATGTATGTATATATGTGTATGTATGTATATATATGATATAGATAGATAGCCAGCCATAATTCTTTTTGGTGTCTTTTGGCCAAGCTTGGTTTAATGACCATAGTTCTTGGTCTTCCATCTAAGCCTTTTCTTTTATTAAAAGGTATGGGGATAAGTCTTATGGGCAGCAGAGTTCTTATGGTCAGCAGTCTGAAGGAGGATATGGCCAGTCTGGTGGTTCCTATGGGGCTTCACAAGGTGGATATGGAAGGCGAAATGATGGTAATACCTTTTTTTAAAATATTTTACCATTTTAAAATGTGTGGGTTACTGTTGGATTATATACCTTGTTTTGGCTGTGCAAAGATACAAAAACTCATCTTGGTATGCTTATGAGAAATGTGATTCACAAAATGTGAAGTAAGTCATATGTTCACTCTTGGGATAGTCAGAAAGTCACAGCTGACTGCCAGATTTGATGTTATATTCTGGTAGAGAAGGAAATTGCATTATCAATTTTACATGCTGAACCAGACAAATATGGATGTTTCAAGATCTGTTTCCAATTTTATATGAATCACCTTTCATTCATTTCTGATTAGGCTCATCTGTCTCTCCAGGTGATAACAGGAGGTATGGTGGAGATGATGGTGGTGACAGGTCTGAGGGGTACAGAGGCAGAGGTCGTGGTGGTTATGACCGTGGAGGCCATGATCGAGGCGGCTATGATCGTGGAGGTTATGACAGAGGTGGCTATGACCGAGGTGGAAGAGGAGGAGGTCCACCCTTTGGTATGGGGTAAGTCCCAAAGTGTGCCCACCTAACAGGTACTACTACCAACTGCTAATTCTGTTTCATAGAAATGCATGAGGCCTCACTTTCAGTTTTCTTCCTTGTAGAAAGTCTTTCATTTATTTTCAGATATGCTTGATCTAGCCTGTTCAGTATATGGTTATGAACATTGTCTATCTTTTATAAATATACTGATAGATAAATACCATTGGCAATAGTGGCGTGCTCAGATTTAATGCAGATCAATTTAAGAATTTTTATGTAATATTGTACATGGCACCCTTGTTGCTTTGTTTGAAACAAAATGGCCAGTCTGAAGACATCTGCTATTCGCAGTTAAATTCATGTTCTTGATACCAGCTTAAAATTCAGAATGCAGCAGCTCTTACCTGATCCACCAGGCTTGGTTGGATGGGTATTGACACAACAAGGTGGCAGGTTGTGTTTATGTAAATATGGTACTTGGACCAAGTATGTATTTTTATCCAGCGTCTTTTTTATTTTATTTAGATATGTCTAGAAGTCTCTTGGAAAAATGTTTTCAGAATTTTTTCTGATTATTTCTCACTAAGTAGACTCAAAATGCAGCAAGAAAGTGAACATTAACTGAGTCAACACCTTGCTCTTGTCAATTAAACATTTACTCCCATAAAGAATGGTTCATTGGATTTAGGCAACTCATTTAGACAGTCAGGCTTGTTAGGTCACTGTTATGGCTGCCTTTACCATTCTTGCTAGCACGCATCTCTGTTTTGGAGAAATCTCTTCTGGATTTTAATGCCTCAGAAGCTGGAGTTCAGAATTCAGTCCCTCCTCATGAAACGGTATCACGGTATCATTGAAGTGTTGTATTTATTTTTCACATGGAGTCGTATGCTTTTGTGTTAACATGGTCTACATTTTATACTACAGGTATCAAAGTGAATGAAATTAAACTTGGACATCAACTATTGGAGCTCATTTAAGCACACAATGGAAGAAAATACCAAGTGCACTCAACTTGGAGTGCCTCAGCTCTTATGTAGACATGTAAATCTAACTACATTCCTGATATGAGGGAGCTGGGAGGGACTCCTCCATGCTCTGCTCGGTTTTGGCAAAATTAAGCTAGACAATCCATTCAATCCCAAATCAAAGATTTCATCCACATCCCTAATTGGAAATAAGTGTAGTCCATTCATGAGATGTCTCAATTTTCAATTGAAATGTCTCTTGCAATATTGGCCCTGCTCTTTAGCCCATGTGAATCAATAGGAGACATTTTCCTTTACATTACATTATAGTGAAACATGACAGAATACAATGCACATAAGAGGGGAGCCTTGGGTTCCCAGGTTGCGACAAAGGAAAGCCATCATATCTTCCATTTTTCCTCTGCAGTGGTGGTGACCGTGGTGGCTACAAAAATTACGGTGGTAAGTGATGAGCATCAGAACTGTCTCAGTGGGGAAAAAGGAGTGAGAAAAGGGAGCTTAAGTGGAAAAAAGCAGTGAACTCATGACAGCCACCTCTTTTTGATGGTACAGGCCCAAAGAACGTCTCCCTTATTGTCCTTTTTAGGATTTCTTTTCTGGTATTTTGGTAATGCTCTTATTGGACTAAGACCCAGTTCTTCATTTTACTGATAATGGTATTGTTGCATGAGGATGTTTGACCTAAAAAAAATAATAATAAAACAAAATAAAGAAGGAAAAAAAAGCCAGCGCTGTGGATGCCAGCAGTGCCTATGGGCGAAGAAGGGACACATGCTTTAGCTGAAGAGTTGGTGGTTTTTATTTTACTAAACGCTCACAAGGACATTTGGTGCTGGATTTAAATGGTGTTGAAATGATGCAACCAATTCAGAAAGGACTGGTGCATAGCTGTAAATAGGAAAAAGTATCATTTGTAGCTGACAATTTCGTAGTTAATGAATAAGGTTATAATTTGGTCTTAATTATTATGTTGGAAGTTACTCATGGTTTTCTACTCCCTTTCCTGTCTCGCTGTTTTTCAGGATCCAGAGACTATGGTCAAAGGGATGATGCAGGTAAGCAATTTGGATTCATTTATAATGATCAGATCTTTAGTCTTTACATGTGTAAATGTAATAAAATTAGTGTGGAATTTTTGTGTAACTAGAGGAAGTGTTCTAAAGATGAAAATTTGTTATACCAACACTTTTTTGGTAAGAATTTTGCAGGTAAATCTACAGTTACTGTAGATATAGGAATTGCCAGTGTGGTGTTGTGATGCATGTGCATGTTAAGAAGAGTTGGGCCTGCCTGAGTTTCCTGTAACTGGTCTAAGAGTCTGAGCATCCAAAAAGATTTTTGTACACACTGCAAGTGAACCAGACCATGGTTCTGTTGATCAGTACCAAGATGCTCTTTAGGTCAGACCAAATGTTACTTCTTTGGTCCAGCTCATGATCTTTGGCTCCTAGGTTCTGAAAGCACCCTTAAACTAATCCCTTTCTGTTCTCTTTAGACTTTTTTTGGGCTGTTGCTGTATCTAGGCATCTGTTTTCCCTCTTTTGCAGGTGATGAACAGGACAACTCTGACAACAACACAATATTTGTCCAAGGACTTGGAGAGGATGTCTCCACTCAGGAAGTCAGCGACTTCTTCAAACAGATTGGAATCATTAAGGCAGGTTTAACAAAAGCTGAAATTATATTGTGGTCAGGATTTTTTTACAGAATTCAGAACTATGTATGATTACTGTGAGACATTTTGATGTTTACTGAAGGATTTTTTGAAGACAGGAAAGACACGTAAATTTAAGGGTTGTATCCACAAAGGGATGGGAGTTATTCTGGAATAAATAACAGATTGTCCAGCAACTGAAATGGTGAACATGTGGGTTTTGTTTTGCTGTTATTTGTACTGTTTTTTAAATGCCTGATTAAAATATCTGCAATTAGACCTGTTATTAAATAAGTGATATGTTGGTGTCAAAGTATATGATCCATAGGATAATTTGTACTGTTGCAATTATACAATTACAAATATTTATTGGAATTGTTTGAATTGTCAACATTGTCTAAAATGTATTGTTGCTTTCTAGGTAAATAAGAAGACTGGCAAACCAATGATCAATCTGTACACAGACAAAGCCACTGGCAGACTGAAGGGTGAAGCCACAGTTTCATTTGATGACCCACCATCTGCCAAAGCTGCCATTGATTGGTTTGATGGTAAGAGTCTGTTCTGCCCTGCTGCTGAAGATAAATGTGGTACCAGTGTGCGCTGATTTGTAACCCTTATTTCTATTGTTTTTTTTTCCAGGCAAGGAATTTAATGGTAAGCCCATTAAAGTTTCATTTGCCACCAGAAGGGCTGAGTTCACCCAACGAGGAGGGGGTGGAAGAGGGCGTGGAGGTGAGTCATGGTTAAACCTCAATCTGGCCCCTGTCACTATAAAATGGCACTATATATATATATATATATATATATATATATGAGTCTGTGTGTGTAGATATGTATGTATGTGTATGTGTGTGTGTATATATATATATATATATATCTCCACACTTCTTTTTTTTTTTTTTTTTTTTTAAAGGTTTCAGAGGAAGAGGAGGTTATGGTGGTGGTGGTGGAGGCGGCGGCGGGCCTAATTTTGACGTCAAGGGAGGAGACTGGCCATGTCCCAACAGGTTAGAGACAATTTTTATGTAACTGGTTTCTCTGTAGTTTTGAAATGGGGTAATTGTCAATACCAATTTGAAACTTATCTATTTATTTCTATTTTTTCCCCTCTTCTCTGCAGCTCTTGTGGCAACATGAACTTTGCACGAAGATATGAGTGCAACAAATGTGGGGCACCAAAACCAGGAGACAGTTTTGGAGGTTAGTAGGAAGGATGATAGTTTTATCCTGCAGGGGGCTCTATTGTTCAGGTAGAGTTAAGTACTTTACAAGTTTTGGAGTAATTATGGCGACTCAGTTGTAACATGTTACGGTGTAGTTTGATATTAATAACTAAAATGGCAGATGTTACTGATGTAAAGCATGCTTTCAGTGTGTGTAGTGTTTCTTAACCTGCAGTGACTTTTAATCACTGTTGCTCTTGTTTTAGACCGTGGAGGTGGTAGAGGAGGCTATGGCGGCGGTGACCGTGGTGGTTTCCGTGGTGGTAGAGGTGGTTTTCGAGGTGGAGACCGTGGAGGCGGCGGCTATGGGGGAGGTGGATATAAAATGGGAGGAAGGTATGATTGATTTTTCTCTCTTGCCAGGAAGTGAGTGCCCCACTGCCCTGACTGCAGTTGAGTCAATGTTTGGCTTCTGTGAAGTATGTTGTAACAGCTCTCAGAGCCACTATTGGATAAGTATTGGATTTGATGCAGATCAATTGTCACGGTGTGAACACAAAAAAAACCCAAACAGACCAGATTTGGATCGATATGGATGTGATCCATATTTAATCCATATTGAATTTGCAGTGTTATGGCTCATTCTGAGCAGTCAGGTCAGAATTCATGCAATGTCAATCCAACCACATTCCTCACATTTGGGTATAGAAAGGGGAAAAAGGATGAAGAGTGAGGGAGATTTCTGGTGATGGGATGGTGAAGTAATGGTCAATCATACAATGAAATGTCCGAATGCAGCCACAGGAGGGCAGTGGAGAAGCTTTAAAGCAATGTTTTAGAGAAACCAAGAATGCACATAACATGCTATTTTTCTCAGTGATGAGATTACCAGTCACTGCAGCTCCGTGATTGCTCCTGCAATGCTGATGCAGTTTGTGCATGCATGCATGCAAGTTTTGGAAGTTCATAATGTTCAGATAAATGTTGGATATTGAGCACTTTTAAAAAGGTAGTCTGAACAGCATAAAAAAAATCAGATTTGGTGAACATCTGAATTGGGACACTTTTCCTGCTGTGTATACATAGCATTTGTGACTAAACTAATTAGATTACTAAACCTGGTTATGGATAAGGGTATAAGGGATATATAAAATTGTACTTGGGCTCAACTTGCACTTGGTTGTATTAAGGATCACTCAATAAACCCTTGTAGAATAGGGTTTACCTATGATTGAAGCACTTTTAAAAATGTTTTCTTCAACTGTTCAACTTTGCTTTGTTTCCAGAGGGGAGCACAGAGAAGAAAGAAGAGACCGGCCATACTAAAAGATCTGAGCAAAGATTCCATTGCAACCAAGAATCTGGGATGGGGGGCTGGGAGGGATAACATTAGGCTAAATGAAGGGATGGGAGTGTTCCATTTTCCACAGTCTGCGTACTTTTTCTGCCAGAGCATCTCGTTTTCGTGCTGCGTTGAGTGGCGCTCTGCTCTGAAGCATCAATGTGAATCTACTGTGAGGCTTAGAGGATGGGGGTGAGGGGGAAACATGAGGTGGGGTGGGCTAGAGGTGATTATTTTTGTTACTCCCTTTTAATTTCCCTGAATAGTGGAATTTGCATTTAATGTTAGACTCGTCAAAGACTTCATATCATTGTTTTGTAAAATTGAAATGAACTGTTTTACTTGGTTTTTCTTTTGCAAATGATATTAAACATTGTTCTGATCTTAATGTCTGTGTGTTTTGGGACATCTGCGTTGGGTTGTTCATGGGCTACAGGAAAAGTAGTGCACTATGAAGGATGTGGGATGAGGCCTTTTTGGATTTATTCTTACAGATCTCTAGTTTTGCTTCCTGTTTACTAGAATTAAGTAATGGCGATATAGCCATTACCAGTAACCTCAAATTGGGGAAGAATTGGTTAAATGTCCTATTGGTAATTCGAGCTAATTTGTGATAAAGTTGTGTGTATTTTAAATGTTGAATGTCACTAATGATAGTGACGGTCCGTAGTGCCCCATAAAAATACAAAGAAATGCTTCTTGTACAGGATTATGAGGCAGGAAAAGAGTCACTTTTGAATCGTGTTTATAATCTTTGTAACTGAGTCAGGAATGGCGTGACACTGCCATGATAGAGAGCTCACTTCTAAATGTGTGTTCAGCTGTAGTGTTATTAGTCATTAGCATCATCACCCAATAATATAAGTCTAGATTAGTAACCTTTGACTCAAATGGCCTGCATGCTGCGCTTCAACACAGCCGTTGAGGGTTTCCTATTTCAGTTACGGAGACTGATCACTACACTGCCTTAGTGTGGGCAGAACATTGCAAGAAGGAAGAAACTGCAGAGGTTTAACCTTTAGAACCCAAGGCCACTCTTCTGAATGTCTTCAATTTGATGTACCTTTATTCACCAACAATGAATTTGACCATGTTTTGATCAAACATTTACTTGTTTGATCAAAATTCAGATACAACCATTGACAACAGAATTTCTGGACATTTTCACCCTTCATGAGTTTTGGGCATCATCATCCCCTGGTGTTCAGGGAGCCAGCCTTGTGACCGGACGGTTGCCAGTTTGATTCCCTGAACTGGCAGCACATGACTGCACATGCCCTTGATCAAGGCACTTAACTCTCCAACTGCTCTCCAGGCACCGTGAATAGGGCTGCTAACTGCCCCTTAATGTGTATGAGCATGTTTCACTGCATGGATGATTGCAATGCAGAGGACAAATTTCTCTGTTTTTGGTGACGTTTCCATGTGGACAGAAGGCCAGAACACATAGAAAGACTAAGTTTTCAGATGTGTGGACATGGCCTGAAACCAGTGAACATACAGAACTTCAAACTTTATCCATTGATGCTCAGCTGCTTTCAGACTTATTAATGCCTCTACAAAAGGAAAATAGTGAAAGGTTGTTTTTTTCATAATTAAATTCAAAAGGTTAAACTTATTCATTGCAGTAAAATTGACACATTCAAGACATTTTCTGTTTTAATGTTGTTTCTGTGATTTGTCATTTATTCAAACGCAAAATTAAATATTCTAGTAATTAGAAAAACTAGGTTTCATGTTTTCATGAGCTATAATCCAAAATGATCAACAGTACAACAAACAAGGCTTGAAATATTTCAGGTAACATGTAATAAATGAAATGAAAATTTTTAAAAATTACCTTCATAAAATGAGACCTTATCTTTTTTTTTACTTTAAGATAGTATTTCTCTACCCTGCTCCTGGAGGCACTCCTACCCTGCATATTGTAGAACCTTCCTGCTGCCACACACCTGCATGTAACTAATCAGCTCATTTACAGGCCCTTCAGAGTTGCAGAGGGTACAGGGTAGGGGTGCCTCCAGGATCAGGGTTGAGAAACACTGTGTATAAAGAAATCTGCATTATGCTGATAATCCACCAGAGGGCAGAAAGGAGTTGTATTTTAATTTGTATGTAATTGTTTTCAGTAACTGTAATATGTTTTTTTACATAATCTGTAGAAGTATCAAAAACTTCATATAAACTTCTTATGGTCAAGATTTTGGTCAGGATCAGTGGAAAGGTGTGGAAAAGCTCCATTTCTGGAGTGTGAAGGCTGGGTGGATCCTCAGGCAGATGTGGACACGCCTGTCCAGCAGGAGGTGTTTAAATCTGGGGGGAAGAACCAGAATGAACTCACTGCAGCTCCCACCAGCTGCACTATGAAGAACCTGGATGATAAACCTTCTCTCCTGGACTGTGATGGAAGTCTGCTGGTGTGAAAGCCTCCAGCTGTCAGTTGAAGCTGCAGGTCGGTGATGGCTTCAGTCAAGGTCCTCTGCTCTCTCTTTGTGTTGGTGCTCTCAGCTGGAAGCTCTCCACTCAGAGACCAGCTCCTTCAGCCAGCTGAGGTGGAGGTGAGCTTCTTCTAATACTGGGTTTTCTTCTGTATGCAGTGTCTGGTTTGGGTGTCTATCATAAAACAAATAAACAAACAAACAAATGTTCTGGTCTGCACTGAGAAATGGTTTATTCAAAAAGTATTTTGTGCTGGTACTTTTTTTAACACTTGACATTATATTATGTAAAAAAATTATAATTATTAATTTTGTTACATTATGTAAGACATTAACTTAATGATGTTATATTATGTAATAAATTAATTATTAATTTTGTTGCATTGTAAATAAATAAATATATATATATATATATATATATATATATATATATATATATATATATATATATATATATATATATATATATACATTATTAATCACATAAATAAGAATCATGTTAAATCATGTTTTCTGCCCCCTTGTGGATTATCTGCATTACTTGAGTAATATTTAAAGGAAACTCAGGCAATAAGGGCTTCAACACTTTTGTATTTTGTATGTATATGCTTTATGCTAAATTCTCGATGTATCGAATATTATACAATAAAAGTCATATATGAACAGAGTCATTTTATTAAACTTATTAAAATAATTGGTCTGAAGATCAAATAAACATTCCAGTGTAAAGAATTACAAGAATTATTAAATATGATTGTTAATATTTATGTTTTAAATGTGTTCAGTTTTGCTATCATCAATGCGTGTGACATAAATTAATTGGTAGTTTTGGATTAGAAATAAAATATCTACACTAAATAGTGGGACACCTGCTCATTAAAAGAGTTAATCCTGCTTTTCTTGAAGTAACTATCTAAGACTTTCTACTAGGTTTTGGACTGAGCATTGCTGTGAGGATTTGATTGCATTCAGCACCAGGAGTGTTAGTGAGGTCACATTGTTCCCCTCATCCCCAACTCCCCAACTCATCCCAAGAGAACTGGATGAAGCTCCGTCAGTCCAGAGGACGCAGTTCCATTGCTCTAAAGCTGGGACGCTTTATACCCATGCCTGGCATGAGCCATTGTGCCAATAATTTCACGTTTGTTTATCTGCTCCAGAGAGTCCTATTCTATTGGCAGGACTTCTCTACAGGGACTAGACAAGCTGTATGTTTGCATTTGCACATCTGTCAGTAATGGGTGCAATATTAGAATGCATTCATTAGAGTGGTGATTAACAAATATTTGGACATATAATTGTACAGTATTTGGTACCATCTGGTTGCTGTTACCACTGTAAAGATTCTTTTCCTGTACAGTGCAGCATTTCACACCAAACCACCCTCAATGGTATTGTTCACGTCTCAATGTCTGATTTACACTCATTGTCTAAAAATAGTTGCACGCAATAGAAAGTGTGTGATTGCAGTGTTACTGGGAAGGAAGATAAAGGATTGAGGAAGGACAAATGATTAAAAATGTAGACTGATATGGGCAATATTTATTGAGCTACACATACAGAAGTAGTGTCTCTTCGTATGACGCCTGGTTTAACACATCAAACCAGATGTTTAGGCATGGAGTTGTAGAGGTTCCTAATGGTGTGATAATCCATCCCATGCAGCCTGAATATTCTCACTCAGTTCCTGCAGATTGTGTAGTAGGAGTGGAGTGCTGATAGCGCATCCAATAGCATCCCACACATTTTCAATCGGGGATAAGTCTGGCCATGCAGCTGCTGACATGGATTCTGGACTTGTCACTGAAGATGGCCTGCTTCCATTCTGAGTGACTCCATGATAGTCTGGCACAACACTATTGCGGTCTTTGGTGACACTGACGTGGTGTGGAGGGCAGTTGTCATTACGATTTGCATGCACATAGTCCTGTGTTGTGCAGCCATCAGCCAATAGAGCTGAGACTAAAAGGATGACTCATGGAGGGCATCTCTGTTCACTGAATGTTCACAGTCATGGCTGTTAGGTCACTCCACACATGGACAATCCATCATTTGTGTAGGTCTTCCAGATCATTCATATGGCTGGTGTGTGCCTTCTTCTGTCCTCTGCCCAGAGCATGCTATAGTAACATCTCCACAGCTGGTATGGTGCACACTTGCACAGACAAGCACGAAACTTGAATCATTCATATGTCTCACATTATCACAGATTTTTACTTTCTGGACTAACTGATGCTTCTCTTCCTAGGATATTAATAGATATGTAAAACAATGCTTAATTAATTTCATATTGTTCCAGATTTTTCTCCATGTTTTCCAGAGCAATAATAAAAAATAGCAGATGGAGAAGCCATTGCCAGAAGCAGTAGCTCCAGCTCTTTTCATTAGGCATGTTTGGGTGGTCTGGAAGATCCTACACCTTTGTCACTGCATTGAGATTGCATGAAAAGACTTGCCTTTAATGCATGGAATGGGAAATGCTGTGTTTCTCATAAAATAAGGCAAAGGGTGGATTAAACACACCATTGTTTCTGCACATATTACAGGTTGCGAGAGCGTGGGTGGCGGGGGGTTGGATTTTCCCTGTGGAGCAGACTGTGCTTGACTTTACCATCTGGTTACATCTTTTGATATTCGGAGAATGTTGGAACTGTGGTCTATGGCTCTTATGATAATTGTTATTGACATATCACACAATATGGGCATAACCACAGTCATGTTTGCTGACCTCGATATCACCTATTATGTTTACTTAGCCAACAGAGCCTATGTGAACATTATTTTTTAGATGTTTTATTCATTTAGGATATTAAAAATAAACCAATGCCAGTGTCTAAATATTTGTAATAATGTGAAACATGTTGTTCTTGGGTGTAATTGTTATATTATATACAAACATGAATGCCAGGCATGGGCTGGAGGGGTATAAAGCACCCCCCAGCATTGAACTATAGAGCAGCGAGGCTGTGTTCTCTGGAATGATAGAGCTCCATCCAGTATTTGTTGGTGGCAGATGAATTGGGGAGTTGGGAATGAGGTGAGGTGGTCTTCATCCAGCACTGTGACCTCATTAATGCTCTTGTGGCTGAATGCAAATCCTCACAGCAATGCTCCAGAATCTAGTAGAAAGTCTTCTCTGCACAATAGAGACTCAAACAAAAGCACAATAAACTCTTTTGAATAGCCTTTATTTCAGACGAAACAGTGAATGAGCAGGTGATCCAAACTTGTGCACTGATCCTCCATAACATTAGTTATGTCTCCTCCAGTCTCCTCCATCCAGTGTCTCCTGTTGAGGGGTGGATATATTAGACAGAGAGTCAAAAGTCAGTTCTTTAAGTTGATGTTCTGCAGCAGAGAAATGGACAAGCATAAGATTCTGAGACACGTTGACAAGAACCAAACTGATTATCTAGTCGACTGGATCAGAACATCTCCAAAACATCAGGCAGGTGGGGTATTCCCAGTATGCAGTGGTCAGTACCTACCAAAAGTGCTCCAACGAAGGACAAACAGTGAACCGGGTCATGGGGTCCAAGGCTCACTGATGCTCACGGAGGTCCCACCTCACAACTTACAGGACTTCAAGGATCTGCTGTAACAGGGCACCTTTATTTTTCTGTGCAGGGATTTCTCAAGAAGTATGGCTACTTTCCGGAGGAGGACCATAAGCACAGTGTAAATGAAGTCAATTCAGCTGTCAGGTAAGCTTAGCATTTGTCTCGATTCCGATAAATATATTCAGATAAATCAAAAATGAACTTATATGTGTTTATAATCATTGGCTCTCATGATCATTACTCTATCCATAGAAACATAATGTAAACTGTTAGGACAAATAACAATGATACTACTAATGCTAATGCTATTAATACTACAACAACAACTAGTAGTTTATAGTTAATATAACTAATGTTTATATTAATAAAATAGAATGCAGAAGAAAATAGCTGATAGACAACTATGAATAAGAAGGAACATAATGAATATGACAAAATATATCTACTAGTTATTTCTATAAAAATGGCAAAAATAAATATGTTTTTAGTTTTAGGGTTTATTTAGGTTGTTGGAGGCACTATTAATATTCAATAAGAGATTTGGGGTGTAGTGGCTGTTTTACCAACTTTTGAAAACTTTTGCAAGCCAGCATTTGTAGAACTTCTGTAGAACGTTTGTAGAACTACTTTTTAAAATTAAAATGAGTTTTTACTGGATTTACTGGAACCTGTACAATTTAACAAATTGTTAATAGAATAGAATAGCCAGGTTTATTTTGAGCGTCCCTAAACCTTTGACAGGTATAGTGTAATCTCATATTCCCTCCATTCTACACTAATCACTGAGTAAGGCCTGTGTGTTTATGTTGGCCTACAGAGTTGTAATGCAATGACTATTATTTACGCTGTAACTTGTGCGATTAGGCCCAATCTGATCGTCCACAGGGGAGGCCATTCATCCATTGACCCAACATATGAGAGGCCCGCCTTTACCCTGTTGTGAAGCCCTGTGGTCTTTCCCAGTTTGTTGCTTTCACAGGCGATAAGATGGAATTAAAAGATTATTTGTTGAAAATGTTTGTGTACTCAGGAGAATTTTAATGTCCAAGCATACATTTACATTATCCCAACCGGCAGCTGCTTTCAAATTTTTCACTGATCAAATGTGTGATTTACAGCAAGTGAATATGATTACAGTTGATTTATTATTATTTTTATAATATATAATAATATTATATTATTATTCAGGAGCTGTTCATTAGATGTATCGTGTACTATATATTATTATATTCCTATTTATAATAAAATACCACTTTAAATATCACTTGCTGCTGTTTTAATTTATATCTCATTTTTAATTTGATCTATCCTGGTCTACCATGTCATGCTTTCAAATGTCTGATAACGAATAAAACATTGACTTAAATAATGTTATAATTCACTAGTTTACACCAATCATCCCAAAACATTATAACCATTATGAACATTGTGGATCATACACAGCAGTGCTGCTGGACTGAGAATAGTCCACCAACCAGCAATAACCAGCCAACAGCGTCTTGTGGGCACTGATGACCAACACAACTTGTGCAGAAACAGATGAACTTCTGTCTCTGACTTTGCATCTGTAAGGTGGAGCAACTAGGTAGGAGTGTCTAATAGAGTGAACAGTCAGTAGACACAGTGTTTAAACACTCCAGCAGCACTGCCGTGTCTGATCCACTCATTCCAGTACAACACACACGCTAACACACCACCACCATGTCAGTGTCCCTGCAGTGCTGAGAATGACACACCACCTACATAATAATACGTTTTCCGAATTGCATGGAAACAATGTGTGACAAACTATAATGAAATATATAAATAGTGAAATAAATAAATAGTGAAATAAATAAATAGTGAAAGCCAAATCATTATTTATTTAATCTCTGATAGATAAAAATAAAAACATCCCTGGATTCCTCTTCTCTGCTGTGTCTAAAATAACCAGCAGCCACAACACTTCAAACTCTGTTTGTAGCAATGATTTCATGGCACTCTTTAATGATAACATTAAAAACTATTTGACTAACATTTCAAGGTCAGGTTCCAACATCAACTGTATATTTTGGTGAACACAGCACCTGCTCTGAGTAATGCCTAGAGTATTTGAACCCACTTAGTAAAAAGGACCTGCTGATTTAATCAGCTCCTCAAAACCATCCTCGTGCACTGGATCCACTACCAACATGGTTATTTAAACAGGTTGTACCAAAGATAATTGAACCATTACTTACCATAGTGAACTCATCCCGTATCTTAAGATACATGCCCAAATCACTTATATCTGCAATTATTAATCCAATTTAGAAAAAGCCAAACCTTGACCCACATGAGCTGGATAAATATAGGCCAAGAGCAAACATTCCCTTCTTAGCATAGATCTTAGAAAAATGAATGTCACAACAGTTGTGCACCTTTCTCCACAATAATAACAGAAATCAGGTTTTCCAGTCTGGATTTAGAGCCAATCAAAGCACCAATAATCCGAAAGCATTGACTTTCATTGTTATGCAGATGATACCCAGCTTTACATTTACATGTACATTTACATTTGTGGCATTTAGCAGACGCCCTTATCCAGAGCGACTTACAAGTGCTTTGCTGTTTACTTAGAACATCCTTAGCTAGTAGACGAGGCTGGAATCTAGAGATTCCACACGTTTAGACTGTGTTGAAACAAAAGTCTTTATGGAGTTAAATCCTCCTGAAACAGATGAGTCTTCAGTCTGCGTTTGAAGACAGTGAGGGAGTCAGCTGTTCGGACTCCCAGGGGAAGTTCGTTCCACCATTTTGGTGCCAGAACAGAAAAGAGTCTGGATGCATGTTTACCTTGCATTCTGAGGGATGGTGGGTCAAGCCGAGCTGTACTTGAAGCTCGAAGGGCTCTTGGTACAGCTCGAGTTTTGACCATTGCCATCATGTATGGAGGGGCTGGGCTTTACATATCAGCTAAACCAAAGGACCATGACCTTGATCTTTCATCGCTTCATTGGCTACCGATTCAATTCTGCATTGACAATAAAGTACTGCTTCTAACATACAAGTCGCTTAATGGCGTAGCCCCACAATATCTTAAAGAACTTCTTAAACCATACAACCCATCGTGTACACTTCGCTCCCAAGATGTGACAGAATAAACCCTGCAGTGGGTCTAGCATTGTCTCTTAAGTGCCCCAACATTGGAATACCCTTCCTGTTACTGTTAGACACACTGTCTTCAAATCTCGATTGAAAACATTTATTTTCACGCAGGCTTTTGGTTAACCCCTTCTTTCTGCTGTTGCTCTGTGCTACACTGATTACAGGCTTCTGTTCATTACTGCAGTTCCTATTAAACCACCTCCTTTACAGGCTCTTCACCAGATTATCTATGATTACCTAATTTTCTCTACCCCATGTCCCAAGCTGCCCCTGCTACCTGGCTGATATTGGTTCATGTCCATTTGGGGTTGGGTGCTATTACCCGATACAAACAAAGTACTGAACTACAGTCTGTAATTATAGAACTACAAAGTGCTCATGTATGGTAACAGGATCTGATCAAATGGAGAGTGTATGTAGAAACAAGGAGGAGGTCAGTTTGTTATAATTGATTGGTGTAAATTCATATTTATGTTGTAAAGTTTATACTCCAACACTTTTAGTTAGTCAGTACTTTTCTGACTGATACCCTGAATATCAGTTCTCTGTTTGGACATGTCCTGTACTCCACAATAATCCACTGTATATTAGTACATTAATGTTCTTCTTGATTTTGCTGTTGCGTTCAGGGAGTTTCAGTGGCTGTCCCATCTGCCAGTCACTGGACAGCTGGACAGTGCTACTCTGGTGAAGATGGCCTCACCACGCTGTGGAGTGAATGACAGAGGCAGTCACGATGCCTGGGCACAGAGGGTCAACTCCGTTTTCACAGGCCAGACCCAACAGCACTTACGCAAGAAGCGATACACTCGACCAGGTCAGCAAAACTAAACACTGCCAAAAATCTGTGAGACCAAGATTTCTTACAGTGGGAACGTCCAGTAACATGAAGTTCCAAAGAGCCATATAGTTTTTTGACAAATAAAAACTTACTTTGGAGATAAGACGTTTTTCTTCTATCTATTCGATCAATACATCACTTCATTGTTTCTACATTCACTGTCCAAATTACCAGCTAAACTGACCACACAGGAGCACTTTGTAGTTCTGTAATCACAGACTGACGTTCATCTGTTTCTCTGCATACTTTTTAAGCCTCCCTTCACCCTGACCTTCACTGGTCAGGATCCCACAGGACCACCACAGAGTAGGTATTATGTGGGTGAGGAATCATTCTCAGCACGGCAGTGACACTGTTAGTGTGTGTTGTGCTAGTACGAGTGGATCAGACACTGTATATATTCACTGTGCACTCTATAAGACACTCCTACCTAGTTGTTCCACTTTAGTTGAGGGAAAGTCAGAGACAGAAGCTCATGCATTTCCACAGGACACTGTTGGCTGGATATTTCTGGTTGGTGCACTGTTCTCAGCCCAGCACTGACATTGAGGGGTTTAGACCATGGAACATCAGGGTGAAATTAAGCTAAAAAAAAAAGTATGCAGAGAAACAGACAGTAATTAAAGAACAACAAAGTGCTCCTGTACAGTAAGAGGAGCTGATAAAATGGACAGTGAGTGTAGAAACAAGGTGGTGTTCATACATTGGTGACTGGTGGATATCTATGTTTCATGGCTTTATTACTGTATGACAGTATTTGGCTCTTACTGTACTGTTGTATTGAAGATGGAATCCATAGGACTGAGCTTCTTCATTGTTGCACAAAGTCAAACTAACACAGTCATCCAGACTCATTCAGACTCCTCAGTCCGTCCTTCATCACTGGCTCCAGGTTAATGAAGTCCAAAGGAAATGTGCTGAAATGAGGCCCGGGTGTGTCCCATTGTAAAAGCTGATGACTAACATTGCGGGGAGGAGTAATTACTACCCATGCTCAGATGTTCAACAAAGAAGACACGCTCTCATACCTGTAGGGCACAACACACACACACACACACACACACACACACACACACACACACACACACACACACACACACACACACACACACACTCACGCACATATTATACAGCAGACACTGAACCACACCTGCACTCCCCTTGAAAGTCCTACACTGGGGCTCATAAAACACTACGTTTCAGGACACCCTGTGGCTTGCATTAAATTTGCCCATTTACTGTTAGTCCCCAGACAGTGTACTACATTTGTAACATTGCAGGCTGTCTTCACTCAGTGCCCACAGCTTGCTATAGATGCCTAGGTGTGTTGACAATGTGCTGTCTGGGTTATTCCCACATAATGAACTCCAGATCCAATTATTTTCTCTATAAATTAATTAATGTAATTTAAAAAAAAATCTAATTTTCCCTTTGATTGTCAAATGATCCCTTCCCAGGCTGCATTTCACCCTTTATTCACAATTGAATCACCACTGAATTATGTTTTGATTTTTGAAAGTGAAACAACATTATCATGATGTTGTTGTAAGGCTATGGAAATGTTAACATTGATTCACCATCAGAAATTCCTCTTAGTGTAAACTAAGGCTTAATTTGCATGTAGGAAACTGTCTTGTAGTCCATTAAATGCAGAACTCATCCACAGACTAGTGGCATAGGTTCAGTTGTAAATCTGTCAGAAAGACCCCAGAGTGAGTGTGTTTAAAAATGAATAGTAAATTCTCCACCTGTTACTCTTAGGGTTTGTAATACACCAGGAATGTAGCGGCGGCAGCAGCAACCTGGTTTTGTTCATATTTGTGTCAGTACGTGATGCCAACCAGCTGTTTTCATTGCAAAACAAACCAGTATGTTTAGCATGTGCACGCTGTGCATTCTTAAAGGGAATCTCTAATGCTGTGTCCTATATGTGCACACTAACACAATAGTAGGGGCATAACTGTACACAGAATCTTTGTTTGGTTTACACCACAGCATTGACTCCACAGTTTGATACGAGACCGATTACTGTCCGAAAAGAAGCAGCAAAAAGGCAATAAACATTAACATCTTACACAATATTTAATTTCAGCTGCAGATCATTTACTAATGTTTTTGAGGCTCGACTCAATATCCATTGTTGACCAAACTGATAGATACAGAAGTAAAACGTGATTTAGGAGAACTTTTGATTTAAGTGGGTCATTTCTTTTCCGTGCTTGCTCTGAGTGTTCGGTTCGTTTGCTCAAGTGTGAAAGCTGTTTTTGAGCCTGGGAGTGGGACAGAGAACCGATATCTGGCCCTCCTGAAATCAGTGGTCTAGGGTTCACTACACGCAGACTTCTGCTGCAAATGTGGAAGCTCTCTGCTCCTTGCATGAGTGTCCTTGCATGATTGGTTAATTTTGTCACATGACTGTTACAACTTGTTGCCTGCATGGTTAAAACCTCCGCCAAGTGAGCCCAGAATTGGTCCTGGGTGCAGACTTATGTTTTCAGGACAATTGTGTTTATTGCCAAACAGTCTTGCCCAATCAGCACTTAAAAATGCATTTTAGATAATCAGCCTGTGAAGACGTAGCTTAGTGAAGAGTAAGTGGCCAGTCAGAGGCCTCTCTGCTTCATACCTTGACACAATGACCAACGAGGGCATTAACATTCAGAACACATCATCTCTCACCAGGGGTCTTGGTGGCCAGGGAAGGGTCAACCTGAGTACTCTGGGCCCTGCCTCGTTGAGGGGCATTGCATTAAAAAGATACTTGCCCAAATGAACAGATCACAGGGGGCACACTCATTAGAGCAACTGCCATCAATGTAAGTTCCGTTGTACTGTCTCTTTAGAAGTACCATGCATTTGCACATTAGCTAGCTGTGCTGTCTAAGTTAGTGCTGTATATGATATGACTACTGGACCTAACTCTTCTTTAGTTTACTCTTTATTTCTGTAAGTAATGCCTTAAAGTGCTCTGAACAGTTCTTAAGTTCAGGTATGAAAGTATGGGTAAAGCTAAGGACCATCCTTTTACGGACGAGTAGTAAAAAAATGAACTAGTGGATTACGGCCAACTGGAGTATGAGTCACTGCTTTGCATCTCCTCCACGTGCCTTGTGTTTCACCACCTGTTCACTGTCCAAGCCTCTCTAATATCTGGGTTGGAGTGGATATTTCAAGCTGAACCTACCTAAGTTTGAAACAGCAAAACTGTAATTTAGCATATATACAGTGGGGAAAATAAGTATTTAGTCAGTCACCAATTGTGCAAGTTCTCCCACTTAAAAAGATGAGAGAGGCCTGTAATTGACATCATAGGTAGACCTCAAAATCATTTTGTCTGACTTTTAAAGAATTTATTTGCAAATAATGGTGGAAAATAAGTATTTGGTCACCTACAAACAAGCAAGATTTCTGGCTGTCACAGACCTGTAACTTCTTTTTTAAGAGGCTCCTCTTTCCCCCACTCATTACCTGTATTAATGGCACCTGTTTGAAGTCGTTAACAGTATAAAAGACACCTGCCCACAACCTCAAACAGTCACACTCCAAACTCCACTATGGTGAAGACGAAAGAGCTGTCGGAGGACACCAGAAACCGAATTGCAGACCTGCACCGGGCTGGGAAGACTGAATCTGCAATAGGCAAGCAGCTTGGTGTGAAGAAATCTACTGTGGGAGCAATACTTAGAAAATGGAAGATCTACAAGACCACTACTAATCTCCCTCGATCTGGGGCTCCACGCAAGATCTCAGCCCGTGGGGTCAAAATGATCACAAGAACGGTGAGGAAAAATCCCAGAACCACAAGGGGGGATCTAGTGAATGACCTGCAGAAAGCTGGGACCAACGTTACAAAGGCTACCATCAGCAACACACTACGACGCCAGGGACTCAGATCTTGCAGTGCCAGACGTGTCCCCCTGCTTAAGCCAGTCCATATCCAGGCACGTCTGAAGTTTGCTAGAGAGCATTTGGATGTTCCAGAAGAGTATTGGGAGAATGTCATATGGTCAGATGAAACCAAAGTAGAACTATTTGGTAAAAACACAACTCGTCGTGTTTGGAGGACAGTGAATGCGGAGTTGCATCCAAAGAACACCATACCAACTGTGAAGCATGGGGGTGGCAACATCATGCTTTGGGGCTGTTTCTCTGCAAAGGGACCAGGACGACTGGTCCGTGTACATGAAAGAATGAATGGGGCCATGTATTGTGAGATTTTGGGTGCAAACCTCCTTCCATCAGCAAGGGCAATGAAGATGAAACGTGGCTGGGTCTTTCAGCATGACAATGATCCCAAGCACACTGCCAGGGCAACAAAGGAGTGGCTTCGTAAGAAACATTTCAAAGTCCTGGAGTGGCCTAGCCAGTCTCCCGATCTCAACCCCATCGAAAACCTTTGGAGGGAGTTAAAAGTCCGTGTTGCCCGCCGACAGCCCCAAAACATCACTGCTCTAGAGGAGATCTGCATGGAGGAATGGGCCAACATACCAGCAACAGTGTGTGCCAACCTTGTGAAGACTTACAGAAAACGTTTGACCTCTGTCATTGCCAACAGAGGATATACAACAAAGTATTGAGATGAACTTTTGTTATTGACCAAATACTTATTTTCCACCGTTATTTGCAAATAAATTCTTTAAAAGTCAGACAAAATGATTTTCTCAATTTTCTTTTCACATTTTGTCTCTCATAGTTGAGGTCTACCTATGATGTCAATTACAGGCCTCTCTCATCTTTTTAAGTGGGAGAACTTGCACAATTGGTGACTGACTAAATACTTATTTTCCCCACTGTAATTTTTGAAAAATTCTGCAAGGAGTATGAGTAAAAAAAAATAAAGAAAGTTTATTTATTAAATAAACTTACGTTAAATAAAGTAAAATGCTTATATATATAAGCCACACTATATATATACCACACTTTAATTTCAAGTTCTCTGTCCTTTTTTACCCCACCATACTGGAGATAAGTGCACACAGAAGCTCCTGTGTCTTGTTGTTCTCACATGTTTTTGGGAATTTGACCATGGCTCCTGTTCATATTTACAGCCTGCATTCCATCGTCCTTGTCCAGAATAAACAGAGGAGGCAGTGCCTGTTCTGTGAGTGTGTGATTGTGTGTTGAGCCTATGCATGCCTGACATGCCTAAGGAGGTTTGAAGATTCAATGCAGTCTGTAAATAACTGGACACCATTTCTTTTGGTTTGGTTCTGAATGGATGGATATGAGTTGGTACCTCCATAAATTGGTTACAAGGTTAAGGTGGTCAGTTTTAATTTGGGTGTACTATATAGTCCCTCTCAGGAGACCATATGTAATCGGACATTTTGCTGCACAGTTGTCCCTTGGTCAGCATTGTGTCTTTGCATCCTTGACCAGTATTGTGGTTTTAGGCCAGAAACATACTCAATGCAAGTGAGCAACCACAAATGCCAATGCTTGGCCAACACTCTGCTAACATGTGGTCCTGCTGGGCAAACTCAGCAGGTGAACTTATATTACTGTGGTGGTCAAAACACTCAGTACTTAATGGGCCAATAGAGGACAAATCATCGAATCAAACTGGGCCGCCATGACAGTTCACTAGAAAAAAGCATGCAACTAGGCTGTCACTGTAGCGCCCCCTTGAGGCAGTTGTGTTACATTTTTCCACATTTTAAAAAGTAACTGTGTGCGACCCAGTACGTGTAGATATAAGCACCTACTTCTACTGCCTCTGCATTCAAACAGCAGTTCTCTTGGAAAGTTTTCTTGGTCTTCCAGACCTTAACTTCACGTCCGCAATTTCTTAATTACATCAATAACTGAGGAAACAGCTCCGGACAACACTTCTTATTGTCTTTCCTTCTTTGTGGCCATCTGTTATGTTAATGAACAGAGTGCTCAGCAGATGTGTAGAGGAGGGTTTGAGAAGTCAGACTTCTTATAAAGCTTTGAAATTTACATCAGCTGGCTTTTTCTAACAATGATTGTGAACAAGCCATAACTCGAACAAGATGATTAAGGTCTGAGATCTTCATAGTAAGCCCTGCCATGAGATGCAACAAATGTGGCCACAGGATGTCCTGTACATATCATTGAGCTTTTAGTGTGTCTCATATCACTACTGGATCTGACCAACTGTCATATGCGATAGCTCCCCAGAATATCACTCCAGCAGTTGGGGCAGTGTGTTGCTGCACAGCAAAAACAGCACTGAAGAGCTCACCACAAGGCCTCCATACTTGAAAACAACCATTGTCAGATTCCAAACAGAACTTATATTTGTTGCTAAAGACAATATGGTTCCAGTCCTGTTCACATTTTACCACTGCTTCCAACAGCTTGTTCAGAGTGGTCTAGATGGTGGCAATTTGCTGAAATTACCATCCTGCCTCTGTCAGTCCAATGATGCTCTCCCGCTAAAAGTCTCTTAACTGGGCGAAATGTTACTGAGTGCATCTTAGAGGCATGTCTAGCAGTCAGCGATCTCTCACCAAGAGGTACACTATCCCACAGGTAGCTTATGGGCACTTTTTATAGGAGAGCATTTTACGCCCTCTTGTGCAAAAACCTAGTGTTTAATTAAACCTGTAATCACACATATAATCACTTACATATCTGCAGGGGACAGAACTGCATCTGTTGTGTTTATCTCTTTCTATATAAACGAAAGCTTGGCTGATTCTAACCACGATCACTGTCTAAATTGCTCACTTTCATTTATTTTCTAAAGCAACACTGCATAATAAACTCACTACATCTATTTATACTCAGGTTGATGTTATAAAGTCTCTGTTTCTCTCCTTGCTTGAGTGCAGATTTGAGTGCCAAAGTATGCCACTAAGCTGCATACTGGGAACCATCATTACAAGCACTTTTACATCTGTAATTGCTTCCATGAGGGAAGTCATGGAATGTGTTCAGATTCAGCAAGCTCTCTCTGTTCGTTCCCTGGGGGTTTAACGTTAAGTGCAATGGTTAAATTGCTGCCAAACTGCCCCGAGAATCACCTCGCTTGGCTTGAAAATGGCTCCGGTCTGTTACCACAGCATCTGTCTGACACTTTGGGCTCATGTAGGTTGCACCAGGGGTACTTTTACACAATCCTCATGTTTTAGAAATGTTTAAAATACATGTAGAGCACTGCCCCAACTTTGCTCTTGGAATATATTATTAAAGGTGCCATAAAGTTGTTTTTAGAGTCACATCACAGAAAAACCTATAATGGATCATTATTTAAAGGATCATTTTACAAGTGCATTCAGTATCTTAATATTGAATTAACCATACCTAATGCCAGACATGGGCTAGAGGGGTATAAAGTCCCCCAGCATTGAGTTGTGGATCAGTGGAAGTGTATTCTCTCAAGTGATGGTGCTTCATCCAGTACATTTGGGCAGTTGGGGAGTTGGGGATGAGACACGGTGGTGATCATTCTGAACAACATTTTGACCTCACTAACATTGACTGTATTCTCAAATGCATTCAAGAAAAGCTAATAAGAGCTGCTGTCTGACTACAAAAGAGCTGCAGAAAGATTAATAGGACTCTGGAGTGGTGGTGCACAGGTCTGCTTTGTCCTCACTGAGGTCTCAAAGGAACTTCTAGGCTCAATGTGCTTTGTAATATTTGTTAAATGTTGGTGGACACTTCTTCTGAAGAACACCACCTTTAGTGTGGTGATGATCTAACATCCTGAACTCCCTTCCGCTCTTGTCCCTGAATGGAATTAAATCCTCACAGCAATGCTCACCCAAACTCTAGCAGAAAGTCTTCTCTGGGCAGTTTAGACAGTTCCTCCAACAAAAGGAGTAACTCATCAACTCTTCTTAATTACCTTGATTTCAGAAAAAACACTGAATGAGCAGGTGCTATATGGGTACTTTTGCCCATATAATGTATGTCGTCCTGCATGAAAGTTATTAAAAAGTCCTTGAAAAGTCTTGGGAAATGTTTTCCTGAATAGAGTGGGAACCCTGAGAAAATATAGACATGAACACACCACATTCCCAGGGCACATACGCCTGCTTCCGCTCTCAGCAAGAATGATGTTTAGATGCTGTGCTAGTGGATGTCACCACTGAGCACATTCCTGTGGCTTCATCATCTACAGCTGGCTCTAGGCTTTGCACTCTTACACCCCCTACACTCCCATCGCCCTTGGGTGATTGCCCGGTCTCCTTAGGGCCCCCGTTCCATATCTGCAGTTTCCTCATAGTGCTATCTCCAGACCTCCCTCCAGAATCTTTAGTTTTGGACTGTTCACTGAGCAATCAACTTTCTGCAATTACACAACAACTGGAAATGCATAAGAAATGATTAGTTATAGAGATAAAAATGAAAAATACATGTGATATGCACACACACACACACACACACACACACACACACACACACATACATATATATATATATATATATATATATATATATATATATATATATATATATATATATATCACATCATAAGCATGTGCAGAGGGCTTTTATTGGGGCATTGCATTTCTCATTGTCAGGACAGACAGGGGTCAAGAAAAAGGCAGACAACATTAGTGAAGGCATATCCAAAACCCATCTCAAAACACAAAACAAGCAGTCAAAACACAGATAGGCAAACAGAGACCAATAATGCTTAGAACTGGGGCAGGGCTTAGATCAAGCGCATTGGAGCACAGCAGAGAGGGTCATTGCAACCACTGGGAGAGGGGTAATGTTTCTTTGTCATATTCACCTTATTGCACCAACTGAAATTGATTAGCTTGCTATATGGTGCTTCACATTTTTATGTTTTGTTTGTAACTCTGTTGTTCAGGTGAAATCCTCCTTTTCTTCATATTATTATGACACTCTCTGTGTATTTTATTCTGCTCATTCTGCATGTTTATGATGACTGTAATCTACATCAACAGATCCCCTCTCATACCGGAACTACACAAGTACGGAAGTACTTTGCTACACAAAATAAGCAAAGGTGGCCCCTCCGTTGTTATCATAGAAAATAAAGTGGATAAAGCTACAAACTACAAAACTTACCCTATCTAACGATCTCTCATCATCAGTGAGTATTTCAGCTCAGGATACAGCTAGAAAACACTAATTTCCAACTGAATTAAATCCCAGTTTAAAGGAGGATTCCAGTGCATGTTTACTGCTCTGTCCACTTGTACATATTCAACGTGCATGCAGAACCTGACTGGTCAGTGAGAAGGGGTGGGGCTAATGACATCACTGGGTTAGAAATAAAAATAATAAGGGAGGGACAATTTGCTCTGTTTTTTTGTTCACACAGTTAGTTAATACTGTTAGATACACAAATAATAAAAATAAGAAAGGACATTTGTGTTGTTTTTTATTTTATTTGGACTACTCTCAAGTGAAACACTTCCAGTTTCCAAGAAGATTTCAGAGATATAAAGTGTTTTTTAGTCCTTATAAAAAAACATGATCAAACATGGTCAAAACATGGTCAGCTTCATATAAATATTTAAATTCTCTTATAATTTACATCTCAAATGAAGACAAATTGGAGTAGTAGATCAATAAGTCCCCTGTTTGCAACCATAACAGAATCAGTCTACAAAGCAGGTGCTGTTTGTGATATATGTGACATTAAATGCCAGGAAGAAAGTAAGGGTGTCACATCTCTGTCCTGTTCTTCTCCCAGTCTTCCTGTCTCACCATTGTTTTGTTTATTCCCCACATGCTTCTTAGCACACGTATCTTGTTATGGTCTTGTCTCCATCCATTCCCAGCTGTGTCTCATTTGTTACCCTGCCCCTTCATTATCATGTCCCAGGTGTGGTTAAAGTTGTCTTGTATTTAGAACCCTTTGTTTGAGTCTGTCTTTGTCAGTCCTTTGTTGTGGTAGTGACTGGTGTTACTGTTATTGTGATAAGTATTTCCTGAAATTAGTTTTCTGTAATGGTGGTTCTCCATCTAATAGGTTTTGGGGGGATGAGTGGGGAGTTGGGGATGAGGTAGGGTGGTGATCATCTAATTTCCTGACCTCACTAATGCTATTGTTGCTGAATAATCAACATATTTAAACATATGGAAATCTGACCTTTGTTTAAACAATTTTATAAGATGATGATAATATTGCTGTTATACATATATTTTTTTAATACTTAATTAGAATAATCATTTGCATCTGATGTGCTGCACCTCAATTTCTAATTTAAAGCATGTTAAGTAGTAATAAATGTGGGGCATTTTTATTAATTACACTTTACAAATGATGTTAAATCTTTGAAACATTTTTAAATTGTTTAGTTATATCAGCTGCATCTCATTAAATCACATTAAAAACTTGAAACCCCTGCACACCCCCCACCCTCACCCCTGCACACCCCCCACCCTCACCCCCACATCTATACTGTTTATTTGCAGTTGTGTAAACAACACAATGTCAAGTAAGCAAAGCAAATGATTCAGCGTTATGAGCCCATTTCACAAACAACTAAAGATGTCGTACCTCAGACAAGTGTGTCATTTTGATGCTTGGGAAGCATGTAATTATGTTCCAGTCACGAAACCTCATTCACATGTTGAGCAAATTGTTTACAGATCCCTCAGTGAGGAGCTCGGCTTGGTTTACACAGCTGAGAGCAGACTGTGGCATGGCCTAGAAGTCAAAGGAGCCCAGGAGAAAAATGAACAAAAATCATCTTGTGTTCAAAGCATGCTTGACCAAATGTTGAACCGACAGAGAGGAGATAGAAGGCAACTTTATGACTTACAGCCACAAAAGTGGACAAAAATGCATACAATAAGTGGCTACAGTTACTATTTTAGTAAAGCAACATGCTTTCGTCTGTGTCTACAGTCAGACATCACGCAAAAAAAGTTTATGTACTATTATGTAACCTTCCAGCGTCCCTGCCACTATGTTTAACCGCAGTGCAGTTTTTAGCTTTTCTAAGACTTTTCTAAGAATGACCCCAGCATTAGAGTAAGTGAAACATCACCTGTGTTCATACTTATATGAAAGCTGTTCACCACCTGGGTACAAACACTACATGTCCAATTATTTGTGGACACTTCTTTTAATGAATGCATTCAGCTACTTTAAGTTGCACACAGCTGAGCAAATAGTCCCTGTATGGAAGTATTGCTAATGATGTACAGATAAGCAAACATGAACCTATGGGCACCATTCCTAATGCCAGACACGGGCTATAAAGCAGGTACAAAAACCCTCTTGCATTTGAGCTGTGGAGCTGTGGAAATTTGTTTTCTGGAATGATGGTTCTCCATCCAATAGTTTTTGGGGGGATGAGTGGGGAGTTGGGGATGAGGTAGGGGGTGATCATCTAATTTCCTGACATCACTAGTGTTCTTGTTGCTGAATACAATCAAATCCTCACAGCAATGTTCCAAAATCTTGTAGAACGTGTTCCTTGGACAGACTCTTTCTAGAAACAACGAATTAGCAAGTGTCCCAATACTTTTTGTCAGAGATTGTAGACTGTCTTGAGGTTATTTTTGACCCTTAGCACAAGGGGAGTGTACAGAAAGTTTTGAATCCGTGGAGAGATGGTCCACGCCTTTGATGTCCTCCCACTCAATTTATATAAACCCTCACTCACACCTCCACCACCATATCTCCCCCTTTCTTTACTTTGGTATCACCTCCCATGGGGGCTTCAGCTTCACGCACCGACCAAGACCAAAACCTACCAGTCCAGTTCCAGTTCCAGTTCCATTCTAGTCTTCAGGTGTGGGACATACTAACCAAAGAAAGTAAGGCTTAATAACAGCTATATGTGGTTGGGACTCCCTCCCTCTGCAGGAACAGATTGGGGTGGAATATCTGTGCAGTACATGCACACAAAAAATATATACAGATTTCAAAGCCAATCAGGCAATAGTGATTAAACCGTTTTGTGTTCTATGTTTTTATTGATTTCCATTCCTGGTATATCTAAAGTGATACACAATAAAACTCAAAATGCCAAGTATTGTTTAATTTCTTTTTCAAACACTAGTTTTAGAGTTCAAATGTTCTGGCAGTTTGATGATCCAGGCTTGAAAGGGTTAACTGAAAAAAAATTCCTTTGAACAGCTGCTACAACAGAAATGCTTTGTAAATGCTTTATTCTGTTCCAGTTCCTATACACTACTGCATTCTCACAAATGAAGTAAATCTAATCTAGTCTTTTCTCCTGTGTCCAATGTGTTGTAGGGGAAAAGTGGTACAAGCGACACCTGACCTACCGGATTGTGAACTGGCCGCGGCATCTCTCACAGGGTCCTGTGAGGCTGGCTGTGCAGACAGCCTTCCAGCTTTGGAGTAACGTTTCTGGATTGGTCTTCCAAGAGGTCAGTCAGGGTCCGACAGACATCAGACTGGCCTTCTATGAGGGAGAACACAATGATGGAACCAGCAATGCATTTGATGGCCCAGGTATGAGGGACCCTAGTGTAGAATAACGTTGTATCCATACTGTATCCATAATGTAAAAATAAACATACAGTAGTGCTTGAAACTTTGTGAACCCTTTCAATTTTGAGATTGGATCAGCATAAATTTGACCAAAAACGCATTTTTGGACCAGAAATGAGAGTCAGGTGTTATCCCATCATCTCAATGGGAGATAATCAGGTATGAGTCGATGCCCTGTTTTATTTAAAGAACAGTCAAATCTGATCTTCACAAGATGTGTTTGTGGAAGTGTATCATGCAAGAATGTAGATTTGCTCTTAACAATTAACACATCCAAACTTTTTCTCCCATGACTGCATTTTCAAACAAGCCCAGTTTGGTGGGAAAACCTTGCTGGGAAGTATTCCTTCCAGTGCTGCTAACAACCAAACAGAGCTACAGAATCTCAGTAACAACAGGGAAAGGCACAGTCACACTGTGTTCCGGGGAGGTAGGACACAAGTAGAGAATGGGATTTAACCCTTTCTGTACCTCTAGATTAATGAGACATTGACAGATCAGGGTTTTTTGGAGTAGATTATTGGTGGGAACAGTTCAATAATTACTGGACATTGGTGGGAACATGTCACTTCCCTCCATGCTAGTTCTATGACCTTGGTATCACGGCAAACAAATGAGATTTCTGAGGAGCTCATAAGAATTGACAATGCCAATCAGGCTGGAAAAGGTTAGAAAACTGTCACTAAAGGGTTTGGACTCAACCAGTCCATAGTCAGACAGATTTTGTACAAATGTTGGAAATTCAAGGCCATTATTACCCTCCCCAGGAGTGCTCAACCAGCAAAGATCATGCCAACAGCAATCTGTGTAATAGTCCAGAAGGACTTGCAAAGAGAAAGCAGATACGTTCTTTTGTAGTGTGAACACAGTAGTGGCTAAGGTCTGTTAACCTACTGCAGTTTCACAAAATACATCAACTGGGGTTCACTGAGGTATACAGTCCCACAGCTGAGTCATTTTGAACAGAAATGTCTGGTATGTTGTAATCAAGAACAGTTAGAATAATCACTCTAGAGCTCTGTCTCAGGCTTTCCTCTTCTTTTCTCTTATTTCCCAGGGGGCGCTCTGGCACATGCGTTTTTCCCATGCCGGGGTGAAGCTCACTTTGACAAGGCGGAACGCTGGACCCTGAATGGCCACAAGGGACATAACCTTTTCCTTGTTACTGCCCACGAGATCGGCCACACACTGGGATTGGAGCACTCACCTGTCCGTCATGCTCTTATGTCCCCATACTACAAGAAACTTGGACGCAGTCTGCTGCTTAGCTGGGACGACATTACAGCCGTGCAGCAGTTATATGGTAAAAATTAAGTTCTCTGCTTTCACCGTTGTTAAAAATAAGTTGAAGAATATCATCTCCAAAAGGCATAAATGGATATGTTGTGGTTAATTTTATTCTCTGAATCACAGAGCCTGTAGAAACGCTCTCATCCTTATTCACTACCCCATCGCTGAAGTCCCACCTTCAGGCTCAAATACTGGAGGAACGTGGGCGTCTTCAGTGCATTAAGTTGCTGAGCTCAGTGCTCTATTCAAAACTATATCACCAAGGACATAAAATCCAAAGGGCTTTGTGTGAAAGTAGTGAGCTAAAAGTGTCTTTCGCACAGAAAACAACTGGACACAGCACAGTCTGTCATGTGAAGTTATCAATCCTGAATCTGAAAGCGATAACGTCATAAATACCATTACTGGCAGAAACCTGCCCTCCTTCTTCAGTTTGAATTTTGAATTCCACCGTAAAAGTCACAGCTGTTACATTCTCACGAGTACTGGTACTACTGCACCAGTCATACCAGCGTAATGCAAGCCTTATACACTCTTTACAAATGCATTTCTGGACAAGCTAAGAGATACAGAATCATGACTGAAAGTGAAAGAAGCATGTGGACTGAGTAAGCATGAGTAATATTACAGGACTTATATGATATTACACAGTGTTATACATATATTATACATATGCATCAACATAATTTTGTATCTGCTATGTTGAGGTAATGGTACACAATGTTGCTTTAAGGTAGGATATAAAATTCTAACAAGAAACTGCTGAATATGAAACCAACTAAACCCTCAAAAGTTTGGGGCTGTAGCCCAATAGCCTGGAAAAGACATCACCCTGATCCTTCTATGAAGTCCTAGAAGGCCCTGAGGGTCCTCCCCTGTGGACAGGTTACCTGCTTTTTCTGCAAAACACATCAAGCAGACTGTCAAACTCAACTGTTCACAAGCTTCCATCAGGCAGGTTTCCACACGCACTGCTTGACACGTCCATCTGTCAGTCCTTCAGCTCTTGTGGAGGAATGCACACCTCACTACCTGAACGCAGAACCGGAGGAATCTGTTTGTTTCTGGCTTGGCAGCGGGAGCACACTTACTGGAAGTGCTTCTGCTTTCCACAAGCACTTCTTAGAACAAAGGCTGTCTCATTTTAGTTGGAGGATGTTTGAGTGTGCTCTTGGACAACCGGCACTATCAGATGGATTCAGACAATACTCATCTGATAAAGCACAAAGATACATTTAAGGAGATGTCTGGGCTTTCAGAGCAGGTTTTAAGAGTCTGACTCTGTACATGCTGCAAAAATATGTATGTTAGGAAGTGAAATCACCTTAAAGTGGTTGAAATATCTGATGTTTCTCATTTTGAGATTATTGTGGTAATATTGGATCAATGAACTTATTTCTGATTTAGATTTACTTGTTTAATTAATCTTATATTATTATAATTTAATAAACGTGAAACAAGTATAATATCTGCCAATGAAATGTAAGCATGAAAAATGAGAAAAAAAAATATTTAGATTTGAGTTTTTCACTTGCTATCCTGTGAGGTATTAGTTATGGCACGAATTTCAGGCAGGCTTATGGTGGTGATGTAAAAGAGAGGCCTATATGCTAATGAGTGGTAATGTAATGTCTCTGGGACATGCACAGTCCTGACTCTGATACCTCTTTTTATTTTGACTGGCAGAAACTTCAAACACTGATTATCATCATGAAGCTGAATTTCCTGAGTGTTATGAATCACTAATCTACAGGGTGGGCGATACAGCACAAATAAAACATCACAATAATTATATAAAAAAAGAAAACTTTTCACTATTAGACACTTTTTAAGCATTTAAGAAAGTTACTCTCTCTACTGTCCAGGGAAGACTGTCTACTAGATTCTGGAGGGAGTATTGGTGTGAGGATTTGATTGCATTCAGTGACAAGAGTGTTAGTGAGGTCAGGTTGTTGGATGATCACACCCCTTTTCATTTCCAACTCCCCAACTCATCCCAAAAGTACTGAATGGAGCACCATCGTGGGGGGACTTACACCTCTTACCCCTCTAGCCCACACCTGACATTGTTTATCTGCTCCAGTGAGTCCTATTCTATTGCCAATACATGTCTGCAGGGACTACACAAGCTGCATGTGCATTTGCACATTTGTGTTAGCAATATATTGTAGTGTAAATATGGTATAGCATCATTTCACATATTTCATTTATCACACCCCTACTTTTCAGTTCGCTTCATTCTGAGAGAGAATGAAAGGAATTTTCCAGCCCTAACCTCACTTTAAACCAAGCTTGTGCCCGTGTGGCCTACAGCCTGTTGGAGCTCGCTGCATGCATGTCTCTGCTGCCTCTGGGCCTCCAGCTTCTTCCCAGATCTCAGGCTAACTGGAGGCGGCTCAGTGATAACAAGCAGACTGCAAACCAACCCAAACAGTTTTACCCCTACACACCCACACTCTCATACACACACACCCACACACACACACACACAGTATCTAACCTCAAACTCTCTTGGGCACTGACCTGAGGAGCTGATACTGTATCACACACACATACTTCCTCCAGCAGTGTACACAGTGAATATACACACAGCTGAGTCTGTCCCCTGATATAACCCCTCATGAACACAGTATGGAGAAGCTGATACAGCACACACACACACACACACACACCCCACACACACACACACAGTGACATGACTAGAATAATATCCTGCAATGGTCATTGGGACTACATGTCCAAAAGTATTCAGAATGTTGCAGGATCCATATCATGGAAAACCTTCTTTTCCTTGCACTTTTGAAAAGTAAGCATGTCAAATTTATTCAAAGGTATGTGGACATCCATTCTAATGAATGCACTGAGAATGAATGCAGCATTCAGAAGTTGCACCACTTGCTGACACAGATGGGCAAATGCTTCCAACCAGTTTGTCTAGTCCCTGTAGCTTGGTTATGCTGTTCATGCAAAAATGGCCAGCAAGGATAACATCAAAAGCAGTATCTACTATACTGGTCAAGATCTGGTTAACCAGCTAGTACACCAGGGTGTACCTATCAAAAGTGCTTCAAGGAAGAACAATCAGTGAACCTATGACAGGCCCAAAACACAATGATATAAATGTCCCACCTCACATCTTCTAATAATAATAGAATTCTCTGCAGTGCACTGCAGTGACATTGACATGGTGGTGGTGTGTTAAGAGTGTATTGTGCTGGTACACAGCAGTACTGCTGAAGTGTTTAAACCCAACAGTGTCAAGGCTGGACTGTGAATAGTCCACCAACCAGAAATATCCATCCAACAGCGTCCAGTGGGCAGCGTCTTGTGACCACTGATGAAGGACTAGAGAACGACCAACATAAACTGCAGACATAGATGAGCTTCTGTCTCTGATTTTACATTTACAAGGTCAGCATAGAGGTCTAATAGAGTGGACAGTGAGTGGACACAGTATTTAAACACTCCAGCAGCAGTACTCTGCCTGATCCACCATGTCAGTGTCACTGCTGTGCTAAGAATGACCCACCATTCACATAAATACCTGCTCTGTGGTGGTCCTGTGGGGTCCTGACCATTGAAGATCAGAGTGATATGAGGCTAACAAAGTATGCGGACTACAAAGTGCTCATGTATGGTATGAATATCTGTTAAACTAGACAAAGAGTGTAGAAACAGGTCATAATGTTATGGTTGATTCGTGTACAATATATATAAACAGAAGCTCACACTTAATCGAGTTTCTTGACTCCAGTATCTCTAAAAGGGATTTGAAGCATCTGAAAAACAGTGGAAGTGAACTATATCCTGTGGACCGCAAACATATCCAGAGTTTAACCACCCAGAACCAAACACGAGACTTGGAGTCTCCATCTACAGAAACAGCTCCACTCTCCATATCATCAGCCCTGTGCTGTCCATTCCCATAGTCTCTCCACCAGTAACTCTCCTTTGGGGATGGAGATGTTATCTGTGGCTACTACAAATGTTTGCTCAGCCTTTTGCAAACAAAATGGGTGTGCGACTGTGCTGGGCCTTATCAGAGGAAGCATTGTGTTGTACTTTGCGTTTCTCTTCCTAAGATATTGGGTCGGTTTCCTCACCAACTGACGTTTACAGACATACTTCATGTTCTCATAACAAACAAAAGTGCATAAATGGGACGGCCCTGCACAATGAAGTGCTGAAGTGAGAGTGCCAGTAAAGATTTTGTTGGCTCCTGTTCATGTTGAAGCACAAGCTCAAGATAATCTGTCAATAGTGGTGTGTGCTCACGTCCATTAATAACAGAGGTATTTGTTTTTTCTTTGTTTTTTCTTATATTATTTGTCGAATTTGACCCCTTTTATCCTAATTTGGTAGTGCCAATTAAGTGCATACATACACACACACACACACACACACACACTCACAAACACAAAAAATATGCAATGCTACCGACACTGGGATGGTGAAGACCGCCACCACCTCATTTTAAACTGCCATCAATGCAGCCTCACTGGGCAGCCAACAAACACCTGTGCCGGCCAGCATCACAGTTTGAGTGTAGGGAGAGAGCTCCATCTACCCATCCAGAGATACTATTGCCCATTGTGTTTTCTTGGACTACAGCTGCAGATCTTATTCCCTTTATTGACCTCTACTTTCAACTACATTTTAAAGCATTGCTGTGAGCATTAATGATGTCAGGATATTGGATGATCATCGCCCCAGCTCATCCCCAACTTCCCATGTTAATCCCAACAACAAAAGTACTGGATGATGAAGCATCAGTCCAGAGAAGACAAGCTGTGTGTGCACATATAGAGGTTGCCTTTAAATTTGCTTCCCACAGTGTCTCCTCCCCCGCACACTAAATATAACTGAACATTTCCTTCAATCATCAAGAGACAGCACGCACTGCATCATCCACATGAGTGCTGTACTGTATCACACTGTTGATGTGTGTGTGTGTGCATGTGTGTGTGTGTGTGTGTGTGTGTGTGTGTGTGTGTGTGTGTGTGTGTGTGTGTAGGGAAACCATCTGCAGGTGCTGTGGTGCAGCTGCCAGGCAAAGTTCTCAGTTGGGCCATGCAGGACTGGGAACTAGCTGACGAACCCAAAGGCTCATTGGCACAGCCACACTACTGCCAAGGCCTGTTTGATGCCATTACAATGGGTAAGATAATAAGAGGATGTTGAAGCAGTTATTCACCTGCATGCATAGATACATGTTTTTCATTGGACAACAGTGATATTCATGGATATATATGGACATTCCTTCTAAGGAATGCATTCAGCTACTTTAAGTTGTGCAAATACACATACAGACACACACACACACACACACACACACACACACACACTTTATCTAGTCCCTGTAGAGAACTGCCAATTGAATAGGATTGTCTGGAGCAGATTGGCACCATGCCTAATGCCATACATGGGCTAGAGGGTTATAAAACAACCTGCTGCAGTACTTTTGCCATTGGGATGGAGTTGAGGATGCAAAATTGGTCACTGTTAGTCAGTGTATCAGAGCTGGGGACTCAGTAGTTTCCTCCGATTGTATTGGCTGCCCAGCAGTGATGCAATGGCAGTACCGTATTTTCCAGACTATAAGCCGCTTCTTTTTTTCCCCGCTTTAAACCACACGCCTTATAATGAGGTACAGCTTTTTCTTCTTATATATGTTATTTTCCAGTGTGGCTTATAGTCCGGAAAATATGGTAATTCCAAAAGAGGAAGTGGCTGGCTTTGGAGCAGGCATGTGCTTGTCTTCACCCTCCTAGTGTTGGGAGCATTTTATGTGATAGGAGGAGACAGTGTTGGATAATTGGCACTTCCAAATGTGGGTAAAAATAGAACAATAAATATGCAGGTGTACCAATACTTTTGTCCATATACTTTATATGTGAATAATAATGTGTGTAATATAAATATGATTTGCATTTTAAAGCAATACTGTTTCTGTATGTTTATTATCTCGTGCAAAAGTTTGGACATTTCGTAACCCCCCGGCAAACATCACAGCATGCTTATGGTTAGAACTTTCAAACTCTCAGATAAGCAAGTGTGAAGGCTTTAAGAGCTGCCATTTAATGAAAATGTTCTTTATGTCTTCTTTAAATACAAAAAAAGTAACACTGACTCTACTTTTTGGACTGAACCCACTCCACCCACAGTGAAGTCTTAGTATTTTAGTGTTCAGGTAGCGCCTCCATGTGGTTTCTAGCTGCACTTACTCTAATCAGCCCTAAATTTAAAACTGCTACCAGAAACTTTTATGCTATGTGAATAACACTAATAATGTCAATGGATGGCTATATTAGTCAGCTGCTGTTAATGATATAAACATATTAGTTAACTGCTGAAAATTTGAACTCTGTGTCAAATGGCGTCCATATCTGAATGGACCAGAGCTGTTTTGGTGGATTATTGTCTACGATTTTAATGTTATGGTTGATTTGTGCTATGTTTAATGTGACCAATACTGGTCATATTAACATTTAAAAAATCCGCAATTTTTACACAATAAGAAGCTGTTTTTGATTCTTATATGTCAAAAAATATGAACTTAAGGGAGGAACATTCATTACTAAAAAAGCAATCATTTAAATTCATATTTAGCAACTATATTTATTCTCATTATTCTCTCACAGATGGGAATGGGGGAGTGCTGATCTTTAGGGGTGGATTGTTCTGGTCAGTGTCATCTGAAGGGAACACAAGTGCTCCACTTCTTCTTCAGGAGCGCTGGCCTCACCTCCCGTTCTCCATTGAAGCTGCTGCATTCTCCCCATTGGATGGAAAGCTGTACTTTTTCAAAGGTAACTGTACTGATACCTGTACCTGCTTTTAAATTAATTATAGTTCTTTTCCCAAAATATGTTTAAATCATTTTATTTATTATTTATTTATATTATATTACAAGGGTTTGTTTGTTGTTTTTATTTGTTTGTTAAGTATTATTTTAGCTCTTCCCCCTTAATGTCCCTTAAGCAGCTTCTGCTGCTTGCCAGGCAATCATTGTAAACAAGAATATGATATAAATGACTTTCTTGATAAATTAAAAGTTTAATAAATATAAAAATGGTGTAGGACGTTATAAAGTTGTAAACAAAATGAGGAAATATTAGATGTCCAGAACAATTAGATGGACAGGAGAAGCTGTATAGCATTAAAGTAATTAATAACATGAATAAAGTTGTAATAACATTAATAAACAAAAAGTTATAAACATGTCCAATTTACCTTAATATTTAGAAATGTATTTAACAAAAAATATTGTTGCAATAAATATTATATTATTTCTTTAGCATTTTAAAAGACTATGTCTTGTGTATGACTGGGTGATATATATTAATATCACCCAGCCCTAATCTAGTGTATAATATAAAGCATTGTTTTTAAAAATTATATTGAATAAAAATTACCGATTTGATTCTAAAGCGTCTATAAAACCACAGTGTCCAGTTCATTCATTCTCATCTCCTGTTTTACTGTTTCCTGCCAGGTAAGCGAATATGGAGGTACTCCGGTCCTGACCTTGATCCCGGCTTTCCCAGGAAAAGCAGTGAGTGTGGCCTGCCACGCCACCCGGACTGCGCCGTATTCTACAGGCCTTTGGGCCGCATAGTTGTTTTCAAAGGCACGCGCTACTTTGTCCTGAACCTGAAAACACTCCGTTCAGAGCCTTATTATCCCCGAAGCCTCACAGACTGGAAAGGACTCCCCAAAGGGACTAATGGGGCGCTGACCAGGCTGGACGGTCACATTTACTTCTTTAGGGAGCAGCATTACTGGAGGTTTGACACAGGAAAAGTGCGGGTCACCGGGACCGGACAATGGGCCGAGGAGCTGGAGTGGACCGGCTGCCTCCGGACTTCTTCAGAACAGACTAATGACACACTGTGACCAGCAGAGGGACCTAGTCAAGTGGAACATAAAGAGGTCTTCACTTGGGGGTGGGATTAAAAACAGGACAAGGAAAAAAATTAAAAGCCAAAAAGATATTTTTCAACAATTTTAAAGGTTAAAATAGTTAATATTGTTATTGCTCCAGTTTTATATAATCTGGGTTTCTGTTTGGTTAATTCCAAACACAAACAGTATTTGTTCTTGTGACTGAAGCATTCCAAATTTTCACAGATTTTTGTTCTTGCTTTTATATTAAATAAGGTGAAAAAAATCAGTAATACTGTTTGTGTTTGGTTTTGTAGAGAGTCCAGAAAGAAAACAACTGTAGCTTCTCAAAGAACTCAAACAACAAGGTGCAGTGTTGTTCAATGAATTTTACTTGGGGAATTTACTTTCTGGCCCTGAATTTTCTGTCTCTGTTTAACTGTTTCGAATCTGAGGGTAAGGATAGGGCCATGTGCAATTAAATAAAAAAAATGACTGTGACAATATTGTCTATTTCCTGTGTGTAGAATTAAAGATTTGAAGGTTTTCAGGGCAAAATGTCAGCAAAATTATTTTTTTCAGTCAAAATTCTACACACAATACCCCACAATGATGAAGTGAGATTTTTTATTATTAAGATTAAGAGATATTATTTATTTATTAAATTTATTATTTATTTATTTAACCAAAATCACAACCTTTGCCATGGCACTAAAAATTGAGCTCAGATGCATCTTTTTTTCACTGATCACTCTTCAGACTGTTCTACAGTTTGATTGGAGAACACGTGGTAAATTCAGTTCAATGGACATGAAAGGCACACACCTGTTTATATAAGGTCCCATAGTAGACAGTGCATTTCAGAGCACAAACCAAGCCATGAAGTCTAAGGAATTGTCTGCAGACCTGAGAGACAGGACTGTATTGAGACACAGATCTGGGGAAGGGTATAGAAAAATAAAATCTGTTGCACTGAAGGTCCCAATGAGCACAGTGACCTCCATCATCTGGAAATCGTAGAAGTTTGGAACCACCGGGACTTTTCATAGCCAAACTGAGTGATCATGGTAGGAGTGCCTTAGTTATTGAAGTGACCAATAACCCAAAAGTCACTCTGACACAGCTCCAATGTTGCTCTGTGGAGAGAGGAGAACCTTACAGAACCATTTCTGCAGCACTCCAACAATCGGGCATGTATGGTACAGTGGCCAATCGAAAGCCACTCCTAAGTAAAAGGCACATGACAGCCCACCTGGAGTTTGCCAAAGGCTCCTAAAGCACTCTTTCACCAGGAGAAACAAAAAGATTGAAATTTTTGGACTGAATGCCAAGCATCATCTCTAGAGGAACCCGAGCACTGCTCATCACTTAGCCAATACTATTCCTACAATGAAGCATGATGGTGGCAGTATCATTCTGTGCTGTTTATCTGCAGCAGGAACTGCAGAACTGAGAGACTTTTCAGGGTCGAGGGAAAGATGACTGCATCTGTGTACAGAGACATCATTGTTGATAACCTGCCCCAGAGTGCTCAGAACCTCAGCCTGGGATGAAGGTTTATGTTCCAGCAGGACAAGGAAACAAATGAGTGGCTTTAGGACAACTCAGTGAATTTCCGTGAGCGGCCCAGCGAGAGCCCTGACTTGAACCTGATTGAACATCTTTGGAGCTTGAGAGATTCTGCAAAGAAAAATGAGAGAAGCTTCCCAAACACAGGTATGCCAAGATTGAAGCATCAAAATCAAAAACACTTGAGGTTGTAATTGCTGCCACAGGTGCTTCAACAAAGTATTGAGCAAAGGCTGTGAATACTTATGTACATTACATATATATATATATATAAAAATTTGCAAAGATTTCAAATAAATCTCTCATTGTGGTGTATTGTGTGTAGAAAAAATTAATGGAATCCATTTTGAAATAAGGCTATAATAAAAACAATAATTTTGAAACATAAAAAATGTGCAAAAAGTGAAGTGCTGTGAATACTTTCTGGATGAATTGTAAATATGCTGCTTCTTTACCCAACAGTGTTTGCAAACAACCAGATCTGTCACACTTCTCCTGTCTCCCTCTAATGTACAACTAATGAAAACTATCACATTTATGTACACGAACATAAAACCTTCAAACATTTATCTCTACCCATTCACATTGAAGGTACAGTGCCTCCAAGTAATATTCAACCCCCTGCACATTTTGCAAATTTAAAAAGTTGCAAATAAGTTAGAGCCTTCAAACTTTGAACAAGAGCAGAATTTATTAACAGATGCCTAAATATTACAAAAAAAATATATAAGTTGCTCAGTTAAATTAAAATACATTTTAAACACAAATATTGGGTCAAATATTATTCAACCCCTAGGTTTAATATTTTGTGGAAAAACCCTTGTTTGCAATCACAGCTATTAATCGTTTTTTATAAGACCTGATCAGGCCGGCACAAGTCTCTGGAGTAATCTTGGCCCACTCCTCCATGCAGATCTTCTCCAAGTTGTCTAGGTTCATTAGGTGTCTCATGTGGACTTTGAATCTTGAGCTCTTTCCAGAAGTTTTCAATTGAGTTAAGGTCAGGAGACTGACTAGGCCACTGCAACACTTTGATCTTTTTCCTCTTGAACCAGGCCTTGGTTTTCTTGGCTGTGTGTTTGGGGTCGTTGTCTTCTTGGAAGATGAAATGATGACCCATCTTAAGATCCTTGATGGAGGAACAGAGGTTCTTGACTGTTCAGACAAGCCTGGCCTCAGCACAGGAGGAAACTTTGAAAGGCTGTCCAAGCCGTGGAAGGTTAACAGTAGTTCCATAAGCCTTCCTCTTCCGGATGATGCTCCCAATGGTTTTGTGACAGGGTTTTGTACCCCTTGCCAGCCTTGTGACCCTCCACAATTTTGTCTCTGATGGCCTTGGAATGCTCCTTAGCCTTTCCCATGTTGACCATGTATGAGTGCACTTCACAAGTTTGGGGAGGGGCTTAAATATTCAGAAAAGGCAGGAAAAACAGATAATTAATCCAAACATGTGAAGCTCGTTGTTCTTTATGCCTCAATTACTTTTTATACTTGAGGGAACAAAACAGAATTCAGGTGGTTTAAGGGGTTGAATAATAATTGACCTGCTGAATAAACTTCTCATGATTTTAAAAAACAATAAACAATTAAATAATATTCTTTTTTGCTGCAGTGCATTTCACATGTCCAGGCTGATCTACAGTCCAAATGTCACAATGTCAAGTTAACTCTGAATGTATAAACCTACAAAATGTGCAGGGGGTTGAATACTACTTGGAGGCACTGTATAAGGCAAGTTGTAGCCTGATAAATGAGGCACGGTTCCAACAGGGCATTCCATCAGAACCGAGCTCATACAGTCAGATTGAAATGTTAAGAAACCCAATGAACACCTCTGACTTTAAAATATTTAAACGTGGAAATTTGATGTGGACATCTTAACTATATTGAGAGATGATGTATCTAAACACATAAAACTGAAAATAATTTGTAAAATGTAATGAATAGACATGTAATTTCTAACAGAGAACTTTGGAGGAGGCTCCCTTATTGAAACCTCAGATATTAGTTTGGTTTACTCTTGTTGAAGTGAGTGGTATTACCATGATGTGATCCAAAGAATTCCATGAGGACTTTGAAAGAAGGGTGTGGATGCAGATGACTCTGGGAATTGATTTAAAAAGATCTCAAACAATTGAAATCAGGCACTCCACTGTCCAGAAAATAATTTGGACAGGCTAGTGGTCGTTCAAAACTGTATGAAATCTATTACTGCTAAGCTAAATAAGTAGAAAAAGAAAATGTTTATTTTTCTAAATTTTAGTTTGATATTATAATTTGAATATTATCTTCCACTTCTACACAAAGTAAAATCACAAATACAGAACATAGGTCCCAGATTTATTCACTCTTCTCAGCATGTTTGATAAGGCTGTGTTAATGCAGTACATTATTGCTGAGGAACTTCAGCTGAGAAATGCTTCAAAAATAATAAGAACTAAACCAAATAAGCTCAGTATTAAATACAAAAAGGTACAATTTAATGCTAAAATCTAGAGATACTTTATTTTTCTATAACACTGAGGTACATTCTTCATGAACGTAGGTCTAATATCTCCCAAAAGACAGAATTAATAAATTGGACACTAGTAAACATTTTCCTCACCAACATGTAGCACTTGGACAATTAGTCGAGATGCCACTGATTGTGTTTGCTCAGAATAATACTCTGCAAGTGAATTAGTGTTATTTTCTGTATTAACAAGTGTTTAACTATGAACCTTTAATCATTAAAATATCAGAAAAAGTGCAATTTCTTCCTTTTATAACACTGTTATGCAAAAAAGTTGGACGTTGATACTGGATCAATCTGCAGTGCTGCTCTCTTTCATTCACACTAATATTCAAAAGCTTGAAATCGACCAATTGAAAAGTTACATATCAGTGTTTTTAATAAAACAAATGCAGTTTAGCTGCAGATAAATGTATAACTGTTATGTGTTAGTTCTGTGCAAACAGCTTTCAAATATGGTATAATACTGTCATTTTTTTTAAAGAATGTTTAAAGAAGAATTAATTTAATGTTTTGGAATGGCCCAGTCAAAGTCCTGATTTTAATCCAATAGAAATGTTGTGGAAGGACCTGAAGCACACAGATCATGGGAACAAACCCACCAACATAATAGCTGTTTAGTATGGAGGAATGATCTAAAATTAAAGCAGGACAAATAAACAGTTATCAGAAAGTTGCACTTATGGTTTGATCACCTGAACCTTGTAATGACAGACACTTAAGTCTAAAAATCATATTAAAGAAAGAAATTGGTGTCCCTGCTGTGTAAAGTAGACTGTGAGATTTCGTGGTGCACTCAAGTGATTCCTATAGAACAGCTTTAGTTGAGGTCAGAAATTATCACTCCTATTTCCTAGATGAAGAACTCATCCACTGGCTCTTGACCTGCTAGTGTGAGTACAACTTGGTCTGGTGTACCCCCCAGTGCCTCTGGAAGTCCCTTTCTGAGGTCCTTGGACAGCGTCTCCAGCGTGGATGCTCCCACAGCGACGGGCCTTTGAATCTGGGGGCTTACAGTTCGGCCTGTGTCCACGTTGGTCTCTGGCTCCTCCTCCTCCTCCTCCTGTTCCACCAGCAGGAGGCGGGTAATGGAGGGATTGACGGACAGGGCAGCAGGGCTGCTGCGCTGGGAGGAGTAGCAGGAACTCCCTGGAGGAGTGCTGCAGGCACTGCCCGAACCCAGGCTTTCCCCACCAAATCTCTGGACTCCAGAGGAACCATCTGATGGCAATTTGGCCAGAGCACGCTCCTTCAGCTGGGACAGCCTGCTGAAAGAGCCGAAAGGAGCAGAGTGAAGCTGGGTGGGCACTGGGCACCTTAGCAGAGATCGTGGGGGCAGAGTGGGACAGCTAAGGGGAAATGCTGAGGTGAAGACCCTTTGAGGCTGCACTGCTCCTTTAACCTGCAAAAGAAGGTAAGCATTAACTTTTATAAACTACAAGAACATCTATGAGGCACAAACATTTCAATTAGAGTTTGTCACATACATAGTCAGAAACAGTACAACTACGAGTAAAATGGTTTATATCTCAATATTATAGAGAACAGAAATACACAATACTGACAAAAGTGTTGGGACACCTACTCATACTCAAGGCTCTCAAAAAGAGTTGGAATAACTGTCTCTCTTGCCCAAGAAAGGCTTTCTACTAGATTTTGGAGCACTACTGGGAGGATTTGATTGCATTAAGCAACAAGGGCATAAGTGAGGTCAGGAGGTTGGATGAAGACTATCCCAACTCAACCCCAGCTCCTCAACTCCTCAATTCCTCCATTCTCAATCTCCTTGAGAATGGAGCTTCATTATTCCAGAGAACACAGTTCCACTGCTCCACAATTTTGAGCATTTCAGACCAATGTATGCAAATGAAATCCTGGCTGTCCTGTATTGTTTAGTCCATGCTGAAATCCTCCTTAAAACTTCAGCTTGGGCTAAACTGCAGTGGGCGAACTTGTGAGATCACCTGAAGACTGTTTTGAGCTCTGGTTTTAAAAAGCCACACCAGCAGCCTTTTAGCCCTGCCTCCTTTTTCTGTGCTCCTTCTGAATTCTGAAGAAATGATTGATTACATCATAATGACCAGCACAGGCAGATCATTTTACATAAAGGCTCTACCCAAACAGCAAAACATTAGCTCAGTTTGCCAAGTACGGGCCTCTTTCAACACGACTAGTGCAGCATTAGTTGCATTACAAGCCCTGTCCAACATTGCAATCGCAGCATTAGTACACAAGCTATGAGCCTCATCCCACATTGTTAGTGTAACTCGTCCAGCCATGTACCTCGTCCAAAATCACTACTGCAGCATTAGGATGCTGATTATGATCCTGGTCCGACATCACTACAGTACCTCAAATCACGTCACTTAAGCCTAACACTATCCTGACACTCTTTCCTGATTCCCCTTCAATATTTTGATTTTAATTTAAGTAAAGTCTCCAAGTACTATGTTCCTGGAACTATGCTTAATGTTGTGCAGTGAATAAACAAGAAATACGGGAACTTAAATGTTCATACTTCAGCACCAAACTGCAATGAATGATTTTGGAGCTTCTAGTGCTCACTGATTCTTAAATGTGGCTTCAACTGAATGGAAACCATGTGAATGTGTAGTGATATGGAATGTTTCAGATATTAAGAAAGCTATCAGATTTACAAAAGTTTTCAGCTCATTAAAGACATCTGCCTTTTGAAAACCCATAGCCCAGCCTTTAAATGAGAGCATGAATGCCTGGAGAGAAACTCAAAACATGCTGATAAAATGTTGTCCAAGCAGTTGAGGTTTGTGGCAGGAATCTGTCTTCGTACATTTTTCATGCTTCATGCTGAGTTTCAGGTCATGTGGTGGTCTGGGGTTCTTTGTAGGGATGTATGCCTACTGACATTTCCAGGGAATCCATCTTTTTTCCATCTCAGAACACTTTCATGGGACAGAACTGAGAGGAATCGACGTGGGGTTCATCCCTGAAGACCTGCTACAGACTTTTGGGTAATTACAGCTCGTCATCCAGCCCTCTGTGCCTCCTCAGCCAGTTCGGATTGTTTTTGGCAGCCCAGCCTAGGATGAGAAACCACTGCAGCCTCACTCTGGTGAGCTGTTTACCATAAATCCCCATTCCACAAGACTGCATATTTACATCAGAGAAGAAAGGCTGTTTGGGGTTCTGCTCGCGTCTCTTTCAACAGGATGGTTTTATGTTTGTATAAAACACATCAGTGGGCCAGAAAGAGGTTCTAGGGGTTCTACAAATGACTAATGTGGCTGCAAGACGAACTGATGACATGCTCTTCAGCAAAATTTATATGAAGCCGCGTTTACTCTAGTCACAGATATTTGACAGGACCATGACTATCTATACATGCCACTGTTGGACTGAGTATAAATATCCAGCCAACAGCATCCTGTGAACACTGATGAACGACTAGAAGATGACCAACACAAACTGTGCAGAAACAAATGAGCTTCTGTCCATGGATTTACATTGACTTGACATCTCTGATTTTACTTTGCTCTTTGGTGGTCCTATGGGGTACGGACCATACTCACAATAAAGTATGCAGAGAAACAGATGGAGATGCTGATTAAATGGACAGTCACTGTAGAAACAAGTAGCTGGTCATAAGGTTATGTCTGATCACTGTACATTGCTAATACACTATACTGTATGTCCAAATGTTTTTGGACACACATTCAAATTAATGTATTCAGCTATTTTGCAAAGTGTGCACTACACTTGCTGAAGGATGAGACAATTTGGGCTCCTCTAGTCCCTGTACAGAGGTACTCCTAATAGAATAGGACTCTCTAGAGCAGACAAACATAAACCTACTGGCACCATGCCTAATGTGAGATATGGGCAAGAGTGGTATAAAACCCCTCTGTGTGTTGTTTCAGAATAGATTTGCAACAGGATTCGTTATGTTTCTGTTGATATCCCATCTCTACTAAAACACCATGGTATGGAGTGGAATGACTCCCAAGTGTTTACTGGCATCAATATGGATACACAGTAGACATAGTAACAACCCTGTTATTGAACATTTTTAAATAAATACAAGGTTACACTCACACATACACCAACTAAAGCTGTGAATATAGAACTTTAGCACAACTGGGACAAGTCTGCAGACTGTGTGGCACTTAGTGTTGAGTTGGCACTGAAACCTGAGGTATTGGGGGCACAGATTTTATTTTCCAGTTCTGATCATGTTACCAGCAAGCTGAGGACTGATGTCAGTCTCACAGTGGAGAACACAAAACCTCTGGATTAAAGTGCACAGAAAAGACAGAATAGATCACAATTTCTGAGCAGGATCAGAATTTCTATATACAGAGAACAGACATTATGATTTTATGCAAATTGAAATTTATCTTGTTTGTGCATGTCCTCAGCCATGAACATTATGTGTACTCGAGCTGCAGTACATACACAAATGCTAGGGGGCAGTGTGGGCACTCAGCAACATCAAGTTGCCGGAAAGTTATAAAGAAAATATTTTGTGACCAATGTAGCAATTACCCTCATATGGCGTGTCCTTGATGCTTCACAGTGACTAATATGCTTGCGCTGATGTAGAAACCAGTTGATTGTTCTCTTGTCTGTCCTCTATGGAACACTTCCAGTAACACTATAACTCCTAGTTTCAGGCATGTTTTGCGCTGTAGTTTAATGCAGATTTATCTTTACATCTTTTGTCTAATTTAGTTTGAAGCCAAAATATTGCCAAATTGGCCCTTTTGTGGACAAGCTATGGACAAGCTCATGTACCTGTTGCACTGAAAATCAATATAAATGTTAAATTCCTCCCAATTCCAGCTATATTTGTGTGCCATTTGTATATTTTATAAATGCTTATGTTCAGGCACTGGCACCCAAATACATGCGTCCACAATTCCCATATCAGAACACCCCTAGAGAAAAATATACAACTTGTCAAACAGTAAAAAGGTTAATGTGCAGATCCTTACCTGAAACAGGATCTTGTTGCCATCCAAGTCTTCTGTCTGCCAACGGGTGGCACTGATTGGTGAACAGGGGTTTGGGAGCAAGGGCACCAGCTGCCCAATCTCACCAACCTTAAATTGCAGAACAGCAGAGTGGCATGGCTCAACCCTTACCCCGGGGGAAAGCTGCTTCAGGGCGAGTTGCAGACTGAGACCCCTCTCGGCCAGCAGAGTGAACCAACAGAACCCAGATTTTTGCTCCTCTGCCCTCCTCCTCAGGACAGTCTCATATAGCCTTACGGTGTCCTCATAATTATCATAGCAGCTATGCAGCGTCAGCCGTACCACTTCCCCTCCGCAGTGCACTGGCCGTACCCCCCACACTGGCATGCCCGTTCCCAGGCTGTAGAAGTCCCTGCTGGGTAGCAGGTATGGCCGCAGGAGGGCATTGGAGGGCGAGCTTGTGGAGCTGATGTGGACACCCTGTCCTGCCCTGCTGCCGCAACTCTCTGTGTGGTGGTACTGCCAGGGAGGACACTGGAGGAAGTCCAGAACTCGAAGGATGCGTTCCTCACCATATGACTCATGCAGGAACAAGGTGACCGCCAGGGATGGGTATCCAGCCACAGGTGGCAGGGAGTAGTCGCGCACGGGACAGGCACGTTCTGACACATGGAAAAGGCGTAAGGTAGGGCACACCCACTTGAGGAGGCGGTCCAGAGTGTGCTGTAGGAGGAGTGAGTCTCCAGGGTTGGCCAGCAGGTGCATGGTGACCAACGGGGGGTCCTGACCGGAGCCTGCCATGAGGTCAACTAATCACGACAGGCAGAAAGAGGCACAGGCGGGGAAGGGGGAGGATTATAGAAAGTGCTGAAAGCATAAAAACAGGTTTAAAATTGCGCTCCAAGCCGATTACTGTGACACATTGTGGGTAAAGTTTGATGAGACTGACTCGCGTAAATATCTAATCCAATTTAAGGACATGCAGAAACCGTACTCACTGCTGCTGCAAGACATTTTGCTGCAGTCTGATCTGCAGTGAAAGACAGATTGAGATGAACGTTAGATAACAATAGAAAAACCTCTAAAGAAATAGATATTTAACTGATGTCATTAGAAGCTGTTTTTCTCCTGCCCTTCTTGATTAAAACTTTTCCTATTGTGATGAACTGCATCACAGCATATCGTCATCAGCAGGGTAGTTTTGTGGCAAAGCTTCAGCAAAGCTTTTGTCTCAAAGGTTGCACTTCAGATTTCAAATGAACTACAGAACGGACTGTCTATATCATATCGAGTCGATGTCTGAATTTCATGGATTGTAACACCCCTAACAGTTTCCTACACATTAAAGAGAGATGTTGTGCACTTGGTTCTGCACATCTTTCACCAAACAGTGAACCCGTGAACTGCAGTATATGGAAACACACTATATCTGGGTTATTTTAATTCATTTCTGGACTTTATTAGTGTGTATTTTTCCAAATAAAACTCCTATTTACACAAGTACAGTGTTCAATTAACTCTAACCTTGTCAGAAAGGTGTTATTTCTCATTTTAGTATCAACAGTATATTAGTGTATACACTAGATGTCATTTATACCATTTATATCACTTGCACATTGACTGATTTGTGTTCATGATTCATTCACAGTCAATAAAGGGGGGTCTGAAGTCAAATCAGCTGAACTGCTCAAGTAAACATGAGCTCACCTTTGTTGTACATCTAATAAAGACTCTTAAAGCGTGTTAAAAAAAAAACCTCATTGATCAGAATCGGCCTGCAGGACGTTGGGGCAGTACAGAAAGCCCAGCTCAGCTCGGCTCTGCGAGACTGTAAACAAAGTCACCAAGGAGACGGAGTAGCACAGGAGCTAAAGCTAACTCACCCTGCGGTCTCCGCTCCGGAGTCTGCGGGCTCATCCTCCACTTTCCGCAGCATTATCCCTCCATTTCGTCCCCCTTTCTTCTCCCAACTGAGCGTCAGGTCATACCCGAGCTGCCCATCACGGGGCAGCGGACGGGTGTGTGGGGGGCGCTTCAGTCTTTAGTGCAGCCCAGGTACAAACGCCTCTCCTCCCGCTGCCCAACAGCGGGTTTACTCCGTTATAATCTGCCTCTAACAGACGACGTGCCTTCTTCCCACAGCTCCCATTTCTGCAGCTGCATGGGGAAAGGGGACCCCCAGTCTCTCAGACTGGGAATTACAGCCCAGACAGATGGTTGCCAGCCCAAAGCAGCAGACGGCACTGGAAGATTTGAAGGGACAACCAGGGCGAGCCTGGTATTATTTATTTATCTGGAGGGTTATAGACATGGGATGATTGATTAAAGCCCCCAAACCCAGACACTGGAGCCATGGGGGCACTTACAGTCCTTCTTAAATTTGTTAAAGAGACCCCTTCCAGGATGGAAATGAACTTTAAATGCAATGAATACAAAATACATATTGTTTATATTTCCATATATATATATATATATATATATATAATGTCCTTATATATATATTATTATTATTATTTTATTATTATTATTATTTTTATTATTATTTTTTTAAGTTAAGGTTAAATTAAAGTTCCAGCAGCAGCATCAGTACAGTACAGCAAAGGGTAGAAATATAAGATAATAATTAAGTAAAGAAAAACACTATAGAAATATAAAGAATATATAATATATTACAATACACAATATAGATAGTGCATGAAAAAAGTCCTGTAGAAGGGGGTATTACACATTATTATTGCACAAATAAGTTGTTTATTGTACAATGTAAGTTGTGTTGTGGTGGTCGGGTTTCAGGTTGCAGGTTACTGGCTTCTACTGGTTCCTATCCTCTGTCCTCCTGTTACCCTTTCCTCCCCCCAGGGAGGAGTGATGGCGTGCGGGACAAAAGAGTTTTTAAGTCTATTGGTCCTGCACTTGGTAAGGAGCAGTCTGTCACTTAACAGGCTCCTCTGGTGGCTGATGACAGTGTGTAGAGGGTGACTGGCATTGTCCATAATGTCCAGTAGTTTCTTCAGAGTCCTCTTCTCTGTCACCAGAGAGTCCAGCTTTTTGCCAACCACAGAGCCAGCCTACCTGATCCGTTTGTCCAGACTGTGTATGTCCTTATTAGATATGCTGCCCCCCCAGCATACCACAGTGTAGAACAGGACACTGGTGACCACGGACTGATAAAACATCCACAGGAGTTTCCTGCACATGTTGAAGGACCGTAGCCTCCTCAGAAAGTACAGCCTGCTCTGTCCCTTTCTGTACAGGTGGTCGATGTTACATGACCAGTCCAGGTTGTTGTCCAGCCACAGCCTGAGGTACTGTTAGAAGTAACTGCTTTGGATTAATGCTTACACCATGTGAGTTTTATATAATATCACAAATGTATTTTTCTAAAGCTTTGCTTTAACTATTTGGAAAGAAATACTATCATATTAAACATTGTAATTTTAAAAAGGCATAGGCTTTAACTGTCAATACTACTCATGCTTTTAATAAGTTTATTTTGTTCATAAGTAAATTGTGGCTCAACTGTACACTTGGATGAGCCATTAGAGTTACATATTCATGATTAGTGTAAAGATGAAAAAAAGGTAAACATGACATTGAAATTGTGCATGATATCCCTCAGTTTAGGCAAGTGATTGACCTCTGCTCTGCTCTGAGTTGTTTCAAAGGCTCTGTAGTAGTGGGGATTATTCAAATGCTTTTATTGGTTTACTTTATTTGTTTACAAAAGAACAGCATGAATTTCTCTGTATGATACTATTAATGTTTAAAAAGTTGTGTTCTAAAAGAATGGCAAGAATATACACTGTCTGTTATGCACAGCTTAAATGTATGTTGACTTTTCCAACAGCTCTGATGTTCATTTTTTTAACTGTCCAGATAATGAATCTATTCATATTATTCTATAAAAACACTCCAAACTATAGCATCTAATATGACTTAATTTGAACAGTTCTTTAACAGTTTGCAATCACTAAATAAAATACATTATTCATGATGTTGGGTTTTTTTGGAGGGTCGTTGGATTACAGTATGTTAGTTTTGGCTTTGAATTAGGAAGTCTTCAAACTAGGGATGTAATGATATATGTATTTGTATGGTGTCAGTGTTAGATGGTTGTGCACGGTGACTATAAGGCATTAGATGTAACAAAATGTAACTTGTCCAAGTTAAACAATGAAAATCCTAGGTTACTTAATTTTTTTCATTGTTTCCGAACCGTGAGGTCCAAGCCATATTGTTAATATACTGTTACAGCCCTACTTTAACCACTAAACTGGAAACATTTAATTGAAAGAAAAACTAACTAACTAAACATGTGACTGGCACATTATTTAGCTCTTGCTATATTTTTTGTGTGTGCTTTCTTTACTGTGATTTATTTTGCAAAAAACATAATTTGTTCAGGGCAATTTTTCAGGAGAAGAATTCCCTCTTATAGTTCATTGTTTAGTTCATTGTTTATTAGTAATAATTTTCTTCTGCCCATTGATAAGTACTTATCTATGCAATTTGCTCTGTCACTCTTCATTGTGAATCATTCTTCTTTCTGTACAGTCATGCATTTCTGTTCCAGTGGTTATGTGTTTTTATGTGCAATTTTCTGATGTTGCTCGCAGTATTGTCCTTGCACGTCACAAAGTGCTTTTCAAATAAATATGTGCACAAGCCACTGTTTTGTTTGGAGTAAACTTTTACATGAATACGGGTACTGATACTAAACACAGAGAAATAGAGAAATATAAAAAAAAACATTGATTGCTATTGAAAAGAAAAGATGGATAAAAGATAAAGATAAAACCAAACTTTTTCATAGTTTGCATAACTTAAGTCAATTTACATGACAAACGAAACAGTAAAATAATAAAATGTAACACTGATTCTTCATGTAGTTAAACTGATCCAACTAGAACATGTGCATATTCTCATAGTAATGTCATCTGTAGAGTTTGGTTGTATTCATGCACATATTTCAAGATCACCCTTGCTTATGAATTATGACAGATGGAGAAGCTAATTGTAAACATTACTAATAACACACGTTAGATAAATTGTAATGTCTACAAACATTTACTTTACTTTTGGCTTTTTGGCCATCACTGATTTCTTTTGTATAGCTCAAACATCTTGGGTGATTGACAGAGAACTACTATTTTAACTCCTTATTTACATGATAGAACCGTACCTCTGCTGCTAGAACAGGAGTCGGCAACCTTCAACACCCAAAGAGCCATTTGGACCCGGTTTCCACAGAAAATTAAACACTTGGAGCTGCAAATACTTTTTGACATCTAAAATGAAGATAACACTGTATATATTGCTTTTTCTTACCTTTACACTTTGTATAAACAACTGTAGTGTGTTGTTTCTGAAATCCATGAAGTGTTACAGAGAAAATAAAATTTTATTTATGTAATGAACACATTTTGAACATTTTGAATTCTTGAAAAAATAACAAAATAAAGCAACACACCAAGCTGAAGGTATCTTTCAAATGAATTAAAAAGCTGAACCTAAATTATCCATGTAGCAAACAAAAGCAAAAAATGCATCCTTATATCGCCTTTGGGCTTTTGGAGCATGTAGTGGAGTGTGGACCTGAATTTAAAAAATACACTGGGATAAAAAGCACTATGTCACTAAACAATGAAAAATAAATATTTGCAAAATATCTGTATAAATATTTCTTTGAGCTGGTTAATGGGACTTCTGCTCCTGAACCTCTGCACAGAGCGTCTGTAGAGCAGGGCTGTACGAAGTCACTTTCACCTTTACAGGACTGTAAGCTGTCGTCTGTGAGCGAGGTTTGTTTTTCATGCATTTCTACATTCGTAGATCCAAAGATTGACAGGACACCAAATGCATATTTCTTCATGTTTATGTAGGTGTCAGGGACACCACATGTCAGAGTCATCCTCCTATGAAAAGTGGTTGCACTTTTTACAGCTGTTGCACTGTTGGCCATAAGCAAGACATTGTTCCCTTTTATCTGCATGGTTGCCTCCACAGTTGCTGCACTTTGTTATGATATATGGAGCTTTAGTTTGAGGTCAACATTTTGGCTTGTGACTTTCTTTTCATTGTTGCATTCATGCGTTCGTAGACTTTCAATAGTTGCAGGCTGCTGTGGCATTGCAAGAGTTGTAGTGTGCTGCTCTGTAAGTTCATGGATCTGCCATGTACCTATGGCTTTTTCAAAAGTTAGATCGGAGTCTCGCAGCAGGACTTTTCCGAGATTGTCATTACTGATGCCACACACTCTCTGAGCTCTCTGATGTGCTCCTCTTGTAAAACACCAAAAACTGGCACTGGCATATGAGTCAATGGACTCACATCTGGAGTTTGAGACCTTGTGTCATTCCATTGTGAAATTCATTTGTGGGGCACAAATCTCACAGAATTTCCTCTTTAAACAGACAGGGTCTACTCTCTGCTGACGTTTTGGTCCAGCTGCTTTATTGCCAGGAGCATCAGCTTGCAGAGACACAAAGCTTGTGCGTTCTAATAACCTACTGTGAGGAAGGGGACAAGACTACACAGTACAAAGTAAGCATGTCTATAAATTGTATAGTATAGGCAGTTGCTCTAGACTCCACCACTTATTGTGTGTATGCTGTTTAGGGAGCTGTGTATCTGGTGCCAAAAAGTGAGTAGAGTAAACATAGCACCAATGCTGGTGCTTTACTAATGGCATATGGTTTGGATGCAGCATATGGGTTCCTGATATGTACCTTGCTTAATTCTGGAAGTGTATGGAGTTTCATGGATTTATGCTTTGGGCCGAAATAATGAAGTATCTACATTTACATTTACATTTATGGCATTTAGCAGATCCCCTTATTCAGGGCAAGTTACAAAAGTGCTTTGCTGTTCACTCGGATATTCTTATCTTGCAGACAAGGCTAGATTCAATAGCAAGTTAACTGCATAAACCGGATTCAATTGCAAATTCAGGACGTACTACATTGGTAGGCAATTCTGGCCCTGGAATGCAGGATTCCTGCACAGTTTTGTACTCAAGCACATTCAACTCACCCTTAAATGCCATGTTTTGTAGATCTTTAGTGGAGTAGGGAAAAAGGCAAAGTGTGCAGGAATCTGGCACTCCAGGACCAGGGCTGCCACAAGCATAATTAGGAACTGATATTATAAACTGATATTTTGACTTTCAGATATTGTTGGTGTGGTGCAACAGATAACACCACCAGTGAGCCACCACACCATGTGGGAAACTGGGGTTCAATTCCCAGTGTTGCTGTGCTACACCAATAAGAATTCTTGGGCAAGACTTCTAACACTACTCTGTAATATGACAAGACTTGTATGTTGCTCTGGATAAGAGCGTTAGATAAATGTAAATCATTGTGAGTTTATGGAATGGAATAGAATTCTGTTCACGTTTACACTCAGTTTCAATTAAGATATGATGATCCGGGTACTCTGGTTTCCCCCACAGTCCAAAGACATGTGCGGCAGGTGAATTGGTGACTCTAAAGTGGCCCTTAGTGTGTGAATGTGTGTGTGAGCCTTACGATGGACTAGCACCCTGTCTAGGGTTGTTTCCTGCCCTTGCGCTCAGAATTGCTGGCTGGGCACCGGTTCCCCCGTGACCCTATTCAGGAATAAGCAATTTAGAAAATGGATGGATGGATGGATCACTTCCCTTAGGTATCTAGATAGATAGAACAAACTTTATTTACACCCTTTGGGTTTTTTAATAATAATTCCTGCCCTTCTTCAGCTTGACGTCAGTGGAGAGAGAGAGGTATTCAGTGAGCGGGGGTTCAAGTTAAGGGAGTCACCAGCTATGGTCTGCTTAAACAGACGGTCATTATTGAAGGATTCCTGCAGGAAGTGGTCGAAGCGAGACTTCAAATCCAGTAAGCCCTGAATGAGACAGGGAGAAGGAGAGAATTAGACATTGGAGCACACAGCTCAAAATCCACAGGCTGACAATGTAAGATCTTTCAAGTTTAGAAAGGCCCTTCAAGGGTCATTAAAATGGTTGCTGGTCCCTGGATGTAAATCAACTGGATCCTTGTCCTCTCCCTCATCAGATACCAGAGCCTCGCCCTGCTCCCGCAGGCAGGAGCTCAGGCGAGTGCTCAGTCCACACATCATCTTCAGACCATTTAGCAAAAGTATGCACGTTATTATACAACATAAAAAAACCTTGAATACCTGTCATGTGAGTAAATCCTCTATCCCTTACCTTCTATTTTTCCTTTCTTGAGCATGTGTACGAGACTTGAATTCTCCATCTCTACAATGTCTGTCTACAACTGATGGTGGAGATAAGGAAGAGACTCAGAAACCAGCCAATGAACATGCAAAAAAGTCAACTGCCAGTGCAGCAGCCTATATAACCTTACAAAGACTGTGTGTGTGTGTGTGTGTGTGTGTGTGTGTGTGTGTGTGTGTGTGTGTGTGTGTGTGTGTGTGTGTGTGTGTGTGTGTGTGTGTGTGTGTCAGGGAGTGTGTCAGTATCTGATGCATTTGTACAAACCTGAAAGAATTCATCAGTCAATTCTGAGAACAGAGCCTCAAAGTCCTCTTCATAAACTGACCGTCCTTCGAGGCCCAAGATCATTAACATCTGACAGGCATTATGTATGGCCTCCCTGAGGAAGTCAGAACAATCATTTGAACTTATGGAATTTTACCACTGTATCTTTATAACACTGTATGGACAAAGGGAATCTGGACATTCACTGACCAATACAGTGTAATGAGAGGTGTGTGACGAAATAGGTATAATATTAGCCTTAACTATGTAACTACATTTGCCACATGTGCTAAATCAGAATCATCTTTCTAGTGTTAAACTAAAAGAAAAGTGAACTTTGGACTCAATTCATCTTGTATGTTGGGCTGGACAATCTGACCAAAACACTCATATCTCAGTAGAAATGGTAAAACATGATACGATATAATAAAAATCTGAACAGAGTATAATGTTAAAGTATTAGTATTTATCTATATCAGCACAAACACAGAATCCTGTATATTTAAATAATAACCTTTAATTACAATATTTAAACAGTGTAATTTGAACAAGACTGCACTCTGTAGATTGTCATCCCTTCCGTAAATCAATCCACACAAACGACCCACTTACATTGTTATTGGATTTAAATCATACATAGATGGTAACCTGGGTAACAAATATTATCATGTGGTGATTTTTAATATCTTAATATAGAGATATTTACAATGTATTGCCAGGTGTATTTGCAACAACTTGGTGATACAACATGCATCACAATAAAGTGGTTATGATTTGATATGTGGTGTCATTTTTTTATACTTTTTCAGGAAACACTTTTTATAGTATAAAAAATTATTTACACTGGAATAGAAGAGTCTAAAGGCTGAAGACTACAAAATCACTGCCATCTAGTGGTCAAGGTTTAAACAGCACAAAATGTACCACAGTTTGTGACCAAACTTCTACATATAAACCATTTATAAAAATCACTTGGGTTTGAGAATCAATACAGTACTGCAGAACACGTCACAATACTTTGATACTTTAACTATGTACTTTCAAAACAGAGTTATATGTCCTGTTGGGTTCTTAACTATATAAATCTCAATAGGGTATTCCTACTGATTTTTCAATTAAATAAGAACTGTCCTAATCCATCTGCAAACTGTAGGGCTCTAAGATTTCCATGATGAAGAACTGCCATATAAATTATGAATTGGAGAAACAGAAATCCATAAAAAAAACACCCAACCAACAAACAAACAAACAAACAAATAAATAAATGAAATGCAGGGCCTAAAACTGGTCTGGTTAAATATAAAATGTGGCATCAGATAACAGAATTTATATGGCTTATTTCTGAGAAAAGAGAAATCTCATTATAACTGAAAATGTAACTGAATAAAAGCAAACTATGACAAGACTGTATCTTCCTAATTTATCTTCCTACGTTCAGAATGTTTTGCAGCACTGGACAGTAGAACATCTTACCTGTCAACCACCTCGCCGTTCCTTTCCCGGGAAATCATGTCTAGCAGTGTTTGTTGAAGGTGGTCCCGGATACATCCGTAGCGGACCACCTGGTCCCGAAAACTGATGAGACCTACATTATACACATCTTTCACATTGTTCTGCTGCACATAGACTCGGTCCTGTGGTTAAGGGAGAAAAGGAGAGGTCCTTCAAGATCTACAGGACTACAGGATAATGATCTTCAACCAATCACTGACAGACAGGAACTCACCATGTACATCAAGATCTCTTGAATCATAACCATGGCTGTTTGATGGTCATTCCAGGCTTGATTTAAAGTTTGAAGAAAGTTGTTGTTCAGGGACTTCAGTACATCATCCCCCACCTTCAAAGAGATAAAGGATACATACATTTGTTAATAAATAAATAAATAAAATAATAATAAAAAACATAATAAGCCCAACAGTCAATTCAGCTACAGTACATCCGGAAAATATTCACAGTTTATGTTCCAGCGTAATTTCAAAATGGATTCAATACATTTTTTCCCCTCAAAATTCTACACATAGTACCCCACAATGAAGTGAGAAAACATTGAAATTGAAAAAAATAAACCACAAAAATATAAGCAGTAGACCACAAGATCCTCCTGTCAGTCCTTGGTAGCCTTGGAATCAATGGTTCAGCATTGCAATGGTTTACGTCATACCTGGTGGAGCATTCTTAACAGGTAACATAGCAGGGTGCCACATGTGCTCATACAGACTGTCCACTGGTGTTCCACAAGGGTCAGTTTTTGGTCCCTCACTGTGTTCACACAGACCACTTCTTTCAAGAGAATTTAACTCCATAAAGATTTTTTCTTGTTTGTCCCCAATCTGACATTTCTTCTTCGACAGCATCTAAGTGTGAGGAATCTCTGGGTTCTAGCCTTGTCTACTTGCTAATTTCTGAGTGAACAGCAAAGCACTTTAGTAAGTCGCTGTGGATAAGGGTGTCTGCTAAATGCCATAAATGTAAATGTAAATGTATAACATCTATGTTGGTGCAATCGTCTTAGATATCTCCAGAGAGGTTCAATCGGGTTCAAGTATGGGCTCTTACTGGGCCACTCAAGCACATTCAAAGTGTTGTCCCAAAGCCAGTCCTGTTAGAAGACCATCATCCGAGTCTGAGGTCCAGAGCAATTTATCCATGTCCAGAGCAGGTTATCAAAAGGATGTTTTTGTACATTGCTGCAGTCATCTTTCTCTCTGCCCTAACCTCAGTTGGCCAGCTCTGGGAAAATCCTGGTGGTTCCAAACTTTCTCCAGTTATGGATGATGGAGGCCACTATGGGGACCTTCATTGGGACCTTCAATGCAGCAGAATTATTTTCTGTACCCTTCCCCAGATCTGTTTCTCAGTACAATCCTGTCTTGGTAGGTCTACAGCCAATTCCTTAGACTGCACTGTCTACTATGGAGTCTTTTATAAACAGGTGTGTGTGCCTTTCCAAATCATGTCCAATCAACTGAATGTACCACAGGTGTCCAATCAAGCTGTAGCAACATCTGAAGGATGTCAGTGGAAATGATACACAATATACATGTTATATTTGGGTTTTAGTTTTCATAAATTTGTAAAGAATTCAAACAAACTTTTCTCACTTTGTCCTTGTGGGGTATTGTGTTCAGAATGTTAAAGGAAAAAATGAACTGAATCCATTTTGGAATAAGGCTGTAACATAACAAAATGTGCAAAAAATGGTTCTACTAAACTGCTTACATCATTACCAGCAGAACCATCTTCAAACACAGAACTCAAGACTAGTTCCAATGGACCATTTTCACATTTCTGCGTTTCTCATTTCCATCAGTTGAACCTAATCAAATGGAGCAGTCCAGAATTAAGGCATTTGCTGTGTTCCTCACAGCTACAACTCTGAACCAGCCATATCCACCTAGCCAACATGCTCATGTGGAGCTCATGAGTGGTATGTGGACTGTGTGAGCTCCAGGTGGGCATGTAATTTAAAAAGTACAAGACTGTTGAGGAACCTTGGGAGGTTTGTAAATTTTAAAGTATGGTGGACAGCAGTTTCTTGAAGTTTGCTTGAAACACCTTAAGAGGTTCAGTCATTGTGCCACCTAGCTCTGCATATTTTTAAGTACTTCCTGTTCTACCAAACTGTAATTCTGAAAGCAACTCCAAAGGGCTTTATAAGGGGGTCAGTCTGGTGTGTGGGGATCAGGTAATCCACTAAATGTGCAGAACAGTGCCAGGACATTAGTATCTCTTCCCATTATACACACTATGGTATTACACTTTCACAAGCTACATACATCCATAAAACTCCTTCAGGTGAATTCATGTTCAGGGGTGGTGGTGTTCCTTTGGAATAACTTTCAAAAGCCCAATATTTGAGTATTTGTTCATTCCAGAGCAATTACATTGCTTGCAGAAATGTTAGCATAGCAGAGGAGAATGTCAATGAAGAATGGATGTATGTTTAGCATCTGACCATGACTATGCATTTCTACCACCTCTTTGTTTTGATACTGCTGTTTACTAGCATAATTGGAATCAAGCCAAATGGGAAAAAATCAACACGTGAGATGAGACATGTCCTTGGGACAACATGTAAAGCAGATTATTGCCATTTTGTAAAACACCCAGTGGACGGATGTGATACTACCTGCTTTTTGACTACTATTTCCTCTTAACAGCATCAGTTAACATCTCAGTGTGAAAAGGGACCATTCGCCAAATGAATAAACTAGTCCTACAACAGTTACATAACTGACAGATAATTGTCCCCATGTGTTAAAGTCTTTTTCATCTTTTATTTTTTAATCAGTTATGATACCTTCCTTCAATTTCTTGTAATTGGTCCAAAAGTCCAATTACATTGCAAGCCAACCCAACCCTTTTGTAGTTTGATTGGTCAGACCAAATTTTGGTCTTTGGACTGGACCATGGTCTGAGGCACCTTTCACACCAGTGATTTTGGTTTCAGACCTGAAAGGTCTGAAGTTCCAGACTAAACAAGCACCCAATGAGAGTAAAAATCCCCCCTCCCAAGCATTAGGAAGGGTTGGAAAGCATATCAGTAATCTCTGGAGTGACTATGCTTCATCCAATACCTTAAGGATGAGTCAGAATAGTGTTTGTGATCCAAAACTAAACATCATTTCCAACTGAATGCAATCAAATCCTCACTTCATTGTCCCAACATCAAGAAAATGCCTTCCCTGAGGATTAGAGGCTGTTCTTGCACTGAAAGGAGGGACAAACTCTCTATGAACACCATTGCATAGAAAAAAGTCCTATAAAGTTTTGGACATATAGTGTATCCTAAATACAAATGGTCCCTCCAGAACCAACAAGGTCAAAGAAAGCAGCTTCTACAAACTGCAGTTTCTACATGAGGCAATGAGGGATTTTCACTGGAAAAGTATGGTCTCCTGCTAAGGCTGGGTGGGCAGGTTTTGCAGGGTGTTTTCAGTGCTGAGGTTGGCTTTGATCTTCTGGGAGACAACTCTCTGTGTGTCTCCCGCCTGATGACGAGGCTACAGTCATTGGACTACTGGAAGGTCTCTCAAAAACAGGGCATTTTGCCTGAATGTGTCCCTGCTGAGCCAGGCTGAGAAAGAAGCTTTAAGGATCTGTTCAGCAGCCTGTAGGATGCAGTAGATGTGCAACAGACACACCTTGAAAAACTTTCTGTGAATTCTGAAGATGAGGAAAAACTTTCTGAGGCATCTGAGATATCAGTCATGAAGCGTTTGATGGCCAAGTATGGCACTTGTGAGATTAGGTCATGAACATTTGCTTCTATGAGCTAAGGCTCTTCATTGAGACTCGATTAATCGCAAATACTGTTAAAGTGACCAGCTGAGAAGAAAGGCTGTAGTCAAACTGCTCAAGTCATGTTTTGTTCTGATCATCACACTGTCTGTGTGGAGGTCTTCAGTAAGCTCTAATAAATGTGCTTATGTGGTTTCTGACAAGGACCACTTATAATTTGACACTAAAACAACCCATCATTAGATGTACTATATGTCATTTACTTTGAGTTGTGCATTTATGATATGTGCAGTTTTAGATCTTACACCAGCCATTAGGGGTGTAGTTTGTGTAATTCTTGTGCCGGTCGCAATCCCGGATAAATGGTGAGGGTTGCGTCAGGAAGGGCATCAGAAAGGCAAACTTGTGCCAAAACTAAATATGATGATCCACTATTGGGACCCCTAAAGGGAGCAGCCGAAAGACGAAGAAGAAGAAGAAGAAGAAGAAGAAGAAGAAGAAGAAGAAGAAGAAGAAGAAGAAGAAGACATGGAAAGCAATTTCTCATTTTACTGAGGTTAAACTAACCCACTCCCTCACCTTGTTGACGAGGTGCTCAGTGACAACCTCCTGCAGGCCTGTGTAGAGCCTCTCGCCATGTTTGTGCAGCACCATTGTATAAGCCTTCTTATACAGCTCCTCAAAGTTCAGATTTCTGTCATTCTTTTGTTGTATATCCTGTATGGCATTCTTGAGGACGTCCCAGATGTTGTCGACATGCTGCTCGTCCATCGTCATCTAAGTGAGCTAGCGAATATGAGAACAAGAGAACAAGAGAAACAAAGAGAGAGGACTTGAAGTGTATATAAACCATCTAAAAGAATTACAATAATTAATGTTCTGATCATAGGACAGCAAACAATTACAGATTTCCTTTAAAACATCAAAACTTTCATCAAAACCTTAATTGAATATCTGACACATCGATCTATCCAGAAAAGTTATATTCAGTCACTCTTGCCCAGTATTAAGTACCCCCTACTCAAATAATAAGTCTATTTTGTAGTAAACCACCTAAACATTCACAGTGTATGCAGTTTGTTGTGCCTCCACTATAAATGCTCAAATAAATATGACTGATTTATATGACCTTGTAAATATGTCTGCACCTCTTCAGTTTAGCTTAGGGAGTTTGTGAGTCAAAATAATATAATAACTAAAGAGTACACTTCCTGCAGAAACTGTGAGTGGGGATTGCAGCTCAGCAGATGGAGCCAAAACATTTCCTCATTACCCATGTCCACAAAGGTATGTGATATAAACCTGTCTTGGGGGCTAATATGACACACTCTCTCAGTTTTTATTGGTAGAAACTCTCACTTTAGACACCAGCAATGATTTGTAACTGTTTAAAATAACAGTGTAAAATTACTCATTAGCTATGTCCAAAAACCTTTTGACAACAACATACCCAAACTTTTGACCAACATGGGTAGCATAACAAAAGCTGCACTATTCAGTGGTCCTTACCTTATCTTGTATGATAAACAATCTGTTCTAAATAATAATGCTATATAGGTAAACTTGTCTGCCAAACTAAGTGAGTATCAGTAAGCAACTATTTTCATAAAGGGATAAACCCGAACTAAGACCGAAACAGCCTCTATTTGTATCTTCTGTTCTGTGATGTCATCGATGAAATGTAGCCGTGTGATTGACAGAAAATGTATCAGGCTAGGTTACTACTAGTCAGAAACACAGTGTAAATATCTGGAATTATAACTTCTACTAAAAAGGAACAAGATACTGAATTGCATTATCAAGATCTAAAACTGCACATATCATAAATGCACAACTCAAAGTAAATGACATCTAATGACGGGTTGTTTTAGTGTAAAATTATAAGTGGTTCTTACGTTGTCTTGTATGATAAACAATCTTTTCTAAATAATAATGCTATATAGGTAAACTTGTTTGCCAAGCTATGTGAGTATCCTTAAGCAACTATTTACATAAGAGCATAATCCCGAGCTAAGACAGAAACAGCCACTATTTGTACCTTCCGTTCTGTGATGTCATTGATGAAATGTAGCAGTGTGATTGGCAGAGAATGTGTTAGGCCAACCAATCTCGCAAAACAATTTTGTATTCTTTAACAGATGGATAACAGTAATGTGATTGCCAACTGCAATAACAATAATCAGAAAGTGCAGCTACTGCAGAAACTTTGAGTCTGATTGCAGCTCAGCAGAGTTGATATCTGAAACGAGAATTTCTACAAATAAAAACTATATTGATGAGATCTGTTCTTACCAGTAAATCCTGAGTCTAACATGTAACACGACCAGTCAGAAAGAAATTAAGAATCTGTTGTCCTGGTAATTTGACTCTTTATGATGGACATCTGATGTTTTAAAGTTATAAATCATTGCTGAGGTCTAAAATGAGAGTTTCTACAGTACAAACTGAGACAGTGTGTCATATTAGCCTCACATTCCTGGGACCCAACTGAAGCAGTGACGATTAAACTCGGTTTATTTCTTTGGTAATTTTTGTTCTTACTTAAATGTCATTGTTCAAACATTCCAAATAAAACCTCATCACTCCTCATTTGGAGTTTTTTATTGTTTCTTTTTATTAAAAGATAGAAATGAAACAAAAAAAATCAACCTCCTAGTTCTTGTGCATGACCAATCCCAGAAATAATGCTCTCACACTCTCGCTCCCTTTCACCGGCGAGCTGCTTCTAAAAGTAGCCAATGCGCACCACGCCACCGACAGTGCAAGCCTGTCATTGCTGTGGAGCGACAACTCACCTGGCAAATGCACAAGCCTGCCCTGCAGCCTCAGTAAGATGCAACACCTGTGGTAAAGTTTGCCGCTCAGCTAAACAAGTTAGGGAAGTAATGCCTGAGGTGGTTGTGCTCATGATGACCACAAAAGATGTTAATACTACTGATAGACTGCTTTGCAAAGTGCATATTAAAGCTGCTTCAGGGGAGGCTACTGACTGTGAACCAATGATTGATACTGGATCATCAGTTTCTATTATACCAGAGACTCTGAGACATTTTTCTGAGACTCATTTAACTCCAACTAATGTGAAACTATTCACTTACTTGAAAGAGGACATTCCTCTAATAGGATGTTTGGAAGCAATGGTGACTCTTGACAACAACACTGCTCCTGCTTCTTTGTATGTGGTGAAAGGAAGTTCTGCCTTACTGGGAATGGATCTAATAAAAGCCCTGAAATGGACGCTCAGCCGTGATTCAGTTCATGCCACACTTCCCAAGCAGGTTTCCTCTGCTGCACCTGTGTTGCTAACCAAGACAGATTCTACTTCTATTGGTTGTGTTGCTGGATTTGTGCCCAAAGTTAAAGTACGTAATGATGCAGTTCCAGTCCAGCGAAAACTTTGATGTCTTCCATTTGCTGTACGAGAAGCAGTGTCAGAGGAACTAGATCTGCTTCTGAGGGAGGCCATTATCGAAAAAAATTGACGCTCCCTGGATTTCTCCTATTGTGTCACAACAAGAAAAGAAGGCAGACCAAGACTGTGTGTTGACTTAAGAGAACCTAATAAAGCTATTATTGCCGATAGTCCCCCCTTGCCACACATAGATGAGCTCTTAAGTGAGCTCAGGGGTGCTTCTGTGTTTTCTATCATAGATCTGGCATCTGCATATCACCAACTCCTACTACACAAGGACAGTCGGGACCTTACAGCCTTTATCACACACAAAGGACTTTTTTTGCTACTGCCGTGTTCCCTACGGGTTGGCCTCTGCACCATCTGCTTTCCAAAAGATGATGGAAACTGTGCTTAAGGATCTACCTGGTGTACATAATTATATGGATGATGTCATTGTTGCAGCATCTTCTCTACAGGAACATGATGGATGCCAGTGTGCTGTGCTCCAGCGTCTTACAGATGCAGGTCTGACTCTCAACATGCAAAAATGTACATTCAGACAGTCCAGTCTCAGATTTCTTGGCCACATCAATTCCAAAGATGTCATCCTTCCTGATCCAGACCATAGTGCAGCTATCCGTGATGCTCCACCACCTGTTCTGATGTTCCTCTAGTGCAGAGTTCGGCAACCTTTAATACCCAAAGAGCCGTTTGGACCCGGTTTCCACGGAAAAATAAAACACTGGGAGCCGCAAATAATTTTGACATCTAAAATGAAGATAACACAGTATATATTGGTTTTTCTTATTATATATTATTATTTTTTTAATGAACGCTTTTTGAACATTTTGAATTCTTAAAAAAAGCAACCCGTCGAGTTGAAGGTCTCTTTCAAATGAATTAAAAACTGAACTAAATTATTCATGTAGCAAGCAAAAGCAAAAACATGCTGTGAGCCGTCATCCTTATTTCCTGATCTTTGGGCTTTCAGAGTGTGTAACGGAGAGTGGACCTGAATTAAATAAAATACACTGGGGAAAAAAGCACATTTCCCTAAACAATGAAAAATAAATATTTGCAAAATATCTGAATAAATATTTCTTTGTGCTGGTTAATGGGACTCTGCACAGAGTGTCTGCAGATCAGAGCTGTATGAAGTCACTTTCACCTTTGCAGAACTGAAAGCTGTCTCTGTGAGATGTGAGCAGTGATTGTTTTTAACGTAGTTCATGGTGGAGAATAGCTGCTCACATATATACTGTATGTGGATCTGAAGATCGACAGGATAGGATAGGATAGAACTTTATTAATCCCTTGGGAGGGTTCCCTCAGGGAAATGAAGGTTCGAGCCACAGCATAAGTACAGTTAAGGTTCCAGCTGCAGCATAAGTACAGTTAAGGTTCCAGCATAAGTACAGACAGGACTTCAAATGCATATTTCTTCATGTTTATGTAGGTGTCGGGGATGACATTCCATGTTTCAAACACAAGTTTGTCCTGGAAGGTTCTTAATATCACTCCATTTTTGATTCTGAAAAAGAGTGACCTTCTGACGGGCAACATCTTCAAGATCCTCTGTCAAGCGTTTGAATTCAGACACCCACATGCCTTTGTCAGCTATGTCAGTCAGATCCAGATCCAGCTCTGGCTTCAGATTCGAATCCGGATCTGGATCCAGATCAGGTTGATTTACACCTGCCGGGTTTTGGCAGTAAACCGGCTTCCACAAGTGTGACGCTTATTTTGAATGACGGAAAATAATAAAATATAATTTCAGATCACAATAATCTTCCAATTTAGAATGAAAATTGAAAAAAGAATTAACACAACAAAATACATTTCAATTAAATACTTATAATGTATTTTACTAAGCCACGCGGTGCTACGTTATAAGGATGACAGAGCCGCATGCGGCTCCAGAGCCGCGGGTTGCAACCCCTGCTCTAGTGCATTTTGCGTCCTCACTTCCAATTCGACCTTCTAAAAAACGCTCCATTTTAATCCAGCCTGGAAGAAGTGCCGAGCCACAACGTGCATGCGCAGACCTGAATCAAGATTCAATGAGTCAGTTTGATTCAGTGAAAAAAACGTTCCAGACACTCCATCAAGACTGAGAATGATACAGTGTGAAAAAGTTTACAGCTTAAATCTGATTCATCGCACATTTAGCTGACAAAACGTCTTAATTAGTGTCATATTCGCGACCCCCTAGAAGTACATCCCCCCAAGTTAAGAACCCCTGCTCTAGTGGGTTTTACAGACAAGGGGTAAATGATTCTGAGTACATGACGGGCAGTGTTAGAGGCAGGTGTTCTATCCTCTGCCCTATTCTCTAGGCTCTGTGAGCATAATTTAAAATTGGCTCCCAAGAAGTGTCACTTTTTGCGAAAGTCTGTAAAATTTCTTGGGCACATCATTGATGAATATGGTGTATCTACTGAACCGAGTGAAGTAGAGAGTACCTCCAACATGTCTAAAGTGGATTTGTTGGAAGCTGATGGTGTAACTCCATCTGAAAAACGCATTCGATCTTTCTTGGGAATGCTGAATTACTATCAACACTTTATTCCTAATTACTGCTGTCTTGCTAAACCTTTATTTGAATTGCTGACTAGTCAGAAGAGGAAAGTGAAAGGTTGAAAAGTGAATAGGAATGCTGTACCCAGTCGAAATCTCAAATCGTGTGACTGGAATTCTGAACATGACCATGGTGTGTCTTGTCTTAAAGCAGCTCTTGTCAATTCTGTTGTACTGGCCCATCCAGATTTCAATCGCCCTTTTCTACTGTCTACTGATGCCTCTTTGGATGGACTTGGCACTGTCTTATCACAGGTTCAATAAGGTGAAACCAGGGCAAGGTCAATGGCGTTCACAAGTAAGACATTAACCTGGTCTCAGAAAAATTACCCAGCTCCCAGGTTACCCAGCTCACTCAATGCAGAGTTTCTTGCATTGAAATGGTTGGTTTGTGACAAATTTAGCCATTGGTTGAAGGGACATGAATTCACAGTTTGGATGGATAATAATCCACTGGCTCACATAATGACAAAACCAAAACTAGATTGTTATGAACAGCATTAGGTGTTTAAGTTGGCTAGCTATACTTTTGATATCAAGTATGTGCCAGGTCCAAAGAACGTTGTGGCAGATTCCTTAAGTCATGTCCCCTTTGTCAAATCACGTGTTAGATACAGGTTGCTGCATGAACGAATGTCCAAACTCTATGGTTGAAGAAACATTCAGGTCTTCAAATGATTATGCTGAAAGTTCAACTCAAGCATGTTTGCATGCTAAACAACAGACTGTTTCTATGCATCATACCCAGTTTGTACTTATTCTCGCTCAGTCACTTACAGCACAGGAAGTTTCTGCCATTTTTGAGTCTCACAGTGAATGGGATTTAGGAGTTAGGACCCATGGAGTGGACATGATATACCAACTGAATCAACTGGTCCCTCATGGAATGGACACCTTGCCTAATTTTTTGGAGAAGGAGCTACGTGATGCTCATTGCCAAGACAGAACCCTTTCCTGTGTATTGTTCTAGGTACAAATGAGTTGGAGACCTTCAAGGAGGGAACAATCAAAAGAGATTTCAAACACTGGGAGAAGCTTGTTTTGCTTAATAGTATTTTGTACAGGGTATCTCGTGATCAGATGTCAAAGTTTTGAAAGGAGTTCATGATAGTGCTGGTCATCAAGGGGCAGTCTGATGGTAGAGCACCGCTAGAAAATATTGTCATTTTTAGACCTCTGGAGCTTGTGTGTATTGACTTTTGGTCTGTGGAGGGCCCACAGAATAAATCTGTGGATTTCTTGGTCATGTCTGAACATTTTACCAGATTGTCCCAAGCTTTTGTCTGTCAAGACTGCTATATCTGCTAAGCAAGTGGCAAAAGTTCTATGGGAGAGGTTTTTTTTTTGCGTCTATGGATTTCGGGAGAGGATTCACAGTGATCAAGGGCCAAGCTTTGAGAGTGAGTTGATTGTCAAGCTGCTAAAGGTTTCTGGCATAAGAAAATCACATACCACCCCTTATCATTTATATGGGGCAATGGTTCATTTGAACGATTCAACAGAACACTTGGCAACATGATTAGGACTCTGACCCCTGAAGCAAAATTGAATTGGCCTAAGCATTTACAGACGCTCACAATCATGTACAATTGTACAATTCATGAAACCACAGGTTATACTCCATTCTTTCTTATGTATGGCAGAATTCCACATCTCCCAGTGGACATTCTATTTAAGAATGTTTTGAATAGTCCAGACGTAGCTAGTTATGACAGATAATGTAGCAGGACTTTCAAAGGAATTGAAAAAAGCGATCCTGATTGCTCAAGACCATGCAAACAAAGAACAGAACAGTTGCCACCTTAAAGTGGTGGAGGGGTTTGAGTGTCCCAATGATCCTAGGAGCTATGCTGTTGGGGACTTCATGCCCCTGGTAGGGCCACCCAAGGCAGACAGGTCCTAGATGAGGGATCAGACAAAGTGCAACCCAGAAAGACCCCTTATGATGTACAAAAAATTTGGATGCAGTGTTCCCTCGCCCAGACACGAGTCACCGGGGCCCCACTCTGGAGCCAGGCCTGGAGTTGGGGTACACTGGAGAGTGCCTGGTGGTCAGGTTTTTTTCCACGGAAGAGGAAGAGCCCGAAGAGGAAACCTGGGTCCCCCTTCCCATGAGCTCACCACCTGTGGGAGGAGCCAGAGGGGTCGGTGCAATGTGAGATTGGTGGTGGCCGAAGGCGGGGACCATGGGGGTCCGATCCACGGCTACAGAAACTGGCTCTAGGGATGTGGAATGTCTTCTCTCTGGTGGGGAAGGAGCTGGGCCTGGTGTGTGAGGTTGAGAGGTTCCACCACATGGGCTCTGGAACCAGTCTCCTTGAGAAGGGTTGGATACTTTTCCACTCTGGAGTTGCTACTGGTGAAAGGCGCAGAGCAGGAGTGGGCATACATGTGGCCCCCCCATCTTGGTGCCTGTATGTTGGGCTTCATCCTGGTGAACAAAAGTTTTGGACACTCAGGTGAAGAGAGGGGCAGAGCTGTCAACTGACCACTATCTGGAGGTGAGTTGGCTATGTTGGTGGGGGAGGATAAGACCTGGGAGGCCCAAACGTATTGTGAGGGTCTGCTCGGAATGCCTGGTGGAATCTCCTGTGAGACAGAGCTTCAACTCCCACCTCCGGGATAACTTTGAATACATCCCGGGGGAGGCGGGGGACATTGAGTCCGAGTGGGCCATGTTCCATGCCTCCATTGTTGAGGCAACTTACTGGAGCTGTGGCTGCAAGGTTGCCAGTGCCTGTCATGGTGGCAACCTTCAAACCCACTGGTGGACATGGTGAGGGATGCTGTCAGGCTGAAGAAAGAGTCTTATTGGGTCTTTTTGGCCTTTAAGACCAGAAGCAGCTGACCGGTACAGGCGTTCATTGGATGAGATTCGTCCAGAGTTCCTTAAGGCTCTGGATGTTGTTGGGTTGTATTGGCTTATGTGACTGCAGTATTTCGTGGACATCAGGGGCAGTTACCCTGGACTGGCAGACCGAGGTGGTGGTTCCCCTATTCAAAAAGGGGGATCATAGAGTGTGTTCCAACTATAGGGGGATCATAATAAATAGCAGGGTCATTCGGATAGTCGAACCTTGGATCCAGGAGGAGCAGTGTGGTTTTTGCCCTGGTCGTGGAACACTGGACCAGCTCTACACTCTCAGGGGAATCCTGGAGATTGCATGGGAGTTTGCCCAACCAGTGTACATGTGCTTTGTGCATCTGGAGAGGGCATTTGACTGTGTCCCTCGGGAGCACTGTGGGGGGTACTCCGGGAGTATGGGGTCCCAGGCCCTTTGTTGACCGGTGTCAGAGCTTGGTCTGCATTTCCAGCAGTAAGTTGAGCTTGTTTCCGGTGAGAGTTGGACTCCGCCAAGGCTGCCCTTTGTCACTGATTCTGTTCATAATTTTCATGGACAGAATTTCTAGGCGCAGCCAAGGTGGTGACAGGATCCGTCTCAGTGACCTTAAGGTCACGTCACTGCTGTTTGCCTATGATGTGGTCCTGTAGGCTTCATCAGGTCGTGATCTACAGCTTTCACTGGAGCAGTTCGCAGTGCCTCCAAATCTCAGGCCATGGTCTTTAGCTGGAAATGGATAGAGTGCCTTCTCCAGGTAAGGGATGAAGTCCTTTCACAAGTGGAGGAGTTTAAGTATCTGGGGGTCTTGTTAACGAATGGAGGAAAATTGGAGTGGGAGATCGACAGGTGGATTGGTGCTGCATCAGCAGTGATGCGGACACTGTACCAGTCGGTAGTGGTGAAAAGAGAGCTGAGTCAAAAGGCAAAGCTCTTGATTTACCAGTCAATCTATGTCCCTACCCTCATCTATGGTCCTGGACGCCTCCCTGGTGAGGTGTACTGGGCACATCCCACTGGGAGAAGACCCAGGGGACGACCCAGGACATGCTGGAGGGACTATGTTTCTCGGCTGGCCTGGGAACACCTTGGGGTTCCCCCGGAAGAGCTGGACCAAGTGGCTGGGGAGAGGGAAGTCTGTGTCTCCCTGCTTAGGCTGCTGCCCCCACGACCTGGCCCCGGATAAGCAGTAGAAAATGGATGGATGGATGGATGGATGGATGGATGGATAATAAGAAACATAAAATATTTTTGTGTTGTGAATTCTGACAAAATTATTATAGTTAAATTAGTTGCTATTGCTTTGTTTAAGGTTCACATTTATGTAGTTTACTTTGGACTACAAGTCCGATTCATAGGTAGCTTCAGGTGAGCTGACAGGTGATGTGGGTGGTGAGTAGTGGTGGACCTCCGTGTGTGAGTGAAGATATGTATAAGTTTCTGTGTTCAGTTAATGGAGAGAAATTATCATTACCCCTGTTTTAGTCATCCCTCAATGTATTTAGAGGATGATAGTGGATCCCATGTCCCATGTCTTTAGGCGCCAAACGCTGACAACGCTTGAGAGGGTGGGCCTAACAGTGTGCTAAACTCTCCATTTTCTTTTTTTTTTCCACACTCAGAGCTCCCCGTGGTTGCAGAATACTAACCTCTTAAAGGATTGTTTACATATATGTGCAGGCCTGTCAAGATCGAATCAAGGTCGAATCAAGGGTCAAGATCAAGAGACAGCAAGTTAGCCCCGTTCGTCTATCCTCCTTATATCATCCTGGTGCCTGATTGCCTTCACCCACACTGAGCTTCACCTAAGAAATGACGAGGCAGCAGGCCGTCACACCGGCGGAGTGAAGCGGGTACCATCACACTAGCATTTGGGCCGTAAATACCATTGTCTCCGAATGTAGCTGTGGCCGATGTAGACAAATCATGGAAAACTCTCAAACTCTGTCTCTCTGAGTTCTCCTTCCATTCTCATTCAAACAGACCTCCACATCTCTTAGTCCCGGCCATTCACAACCCAACACAATTGGGTTGTCACCTAATCATCATCCTGCATTCTCACCCCATTGGTGAAGCTCACAGGAAACAGTAATAAAGCAAACAAAAAGGATTATGGGAAATTGAGTCCTGTGCCCTTTTCGTTAAATAAAAGACAAAGAATATAAAATTTTTAAGGGTACTACATTTACATTTGGCCAATGCAAATCTGGAAAGAAATATAAAAAACAAGACGACCAAACCTCTTTTTTAATAAACTTTGAAAAAAATCTTCCACCCTCTTCAGAAAAGGCATGCTCAGAAAGTAACTACTATGGCTCTTTGATACCCAACGTTAGCATCCTCCATTTTAAAATCTTCTGCAGGCAGCCAACAGTGAAGGTCAAAGATGTGCATCTAGGAAGGTGTGTGTATTTAATCCTGACATGACCCTAACCCTAACCCTAACCCACGCTGGATAATTGCAAATAAAACCACATCGCTCCTCTTATTTGGACATATTTATTGTTGGATTTGTAGGTCAGGTTTATAGGTTTCTTTGTGACTCTATCACAGTTCTCTCACAGAGACGGACACCTCATCTGCAAGCCCAGAGCTGAATCTGATCCAGCTCCATGGGGGCTTTGGGAGGCTTTTTGTGAATCGCTAAGAGCTATTAAAATGAGTCTGTACAAAAGGTTAAAAGGTAACTTCTCAGTTTACCCAGTAGTGATGAAGAAAAAAAAGAAAAAAAAGAGAAAGAAATGAAACAAAAAAACAACCTCCCAGTTCATGCGCATGACCAAATCCCAGAAATAATGCTCTCACACTCTCGCTCCCTTTCATTCCACAACAGGTTTCGCTTGAAATTCACGCCACATTTATGCTACGTAAGTGTACNGATTCAATTATTTTTTTCCACTGAAAATTCTACACACAGTACCCCACAATGAATTGAGAAAAGAGTGTAATCTTTGCACATTTATATAAAAAAATAAACCACAAAAATATAAGCAGTAGACTACAAGATCCTCCTGTCAATCCTTTTAAGCCTTGGAATCAGAACCTCCGTACATGATGGAAATGGTCAAAACTTGAGCCATCAAGTACAGCTCGGCTTGACCCACCATCCCTCAAGTCGCAAGGAATACATGCATCCAGACTCTTTTCTGTTCTAACACTAAAATGGTAGAATGAACTTCCCCTGTGGATCTGAACAGCTCAGTCCCTCACTGTGTTCACACACAGACTGAAGACCCATTTCTTTCAAGAGAATTTAACTCCATAAAGATTTATTCTTGTTTATCCCCAATCTGACATCTCTTCTTCGACAGCATCAAAGTGTGAGGAATCTCTGGATTCTAGCCGTGTCTACTAGCTAAGGATATTTTCTGAGTGAACAGCAAAGCCCTTTAGTAAGTCGCTCTCGATCAGGGCAGCTGCTAAATGCCATAAATGTAAATGTAAATGTATAACATGTACGTAAGTTGGTGCACCGCCATTGTTAGATATCTCCAGAGATGTTCAATGGCTTTCAAGTCTGGGCTCTGACTGGGCCACTCGAACACGTTCACAGAGTTGTCCCAAAGCCAGTCCTTTGTTATCTTGGCTGTGTGCTTAAGGTCGTTATCCTGTTAGAACATAAACCACCATCCCAGTCTGAGGTTCAGAGCACTCTAGGGCAGGTTATCATCAAGGATGTTTCTGTACATTGCTTTACTCATCTCTAGGAAGATTCCTGGTGGTTCCAAACTTCTTCCAGTTATGGATGATTGAGGCCATTGTGCTCATTGGGATCTTCAATGCAGCAGAATTATTTTCTGTACCCTTCCCCAGATCTGTTTCTCAATACAATCCTGTCTTGATCTAGGTCTACAGACAATTCCTTAGACTGTACTGTCTACTATGGACCCTTATAAACAGGTGTGTGTGCCTTTCCAAATCTTATCCAATCAACTGAATGTACCACAGGTGTCCAATCAAGCTGTAGCAACATCTGAAGGATGTCAGTGGAAACAAGATGCACATGGGCTGAATTTTGAGTTGCATGGCAAAGGCTGTTATTACTTATGTACATGTTATATTTGGGTTTTATTTTTCATGAATTTGTAAAGAGTTCAAACAAACATGTCTCACTTTGTCCTTGTGGGGTATTGTGTTCAGAATGTTGAAGGAAAAAATGAACTGAATCCATTTTGGAATAAGGCTGTAACATAACAAAATGTGCAAAAATGGTTCTACTAAACTGCTTACATCATTACCAGCAGAACCATCTTCAAACACAGAACCCAAGACTAGTTCCAATGGACCATTTTCACATTTCTGTGTTTCTCATTTCCATCAGTTGAACCAAATCAAATGGAGCAGTCCAGAATTAAGGCATTTGCTGTGTTCCTCACAGCTACAACTCTGAACAAAACCGACCACACCTGCCTAGCCAACACGCTCATGTGGGGGTCATGAGTGGAATGTGGACTATGTGAGCTCCAGGTGGGCATGTACTTTAGTACAAGATTCTTGAGGAACCTTGGGAGATTCATAAATTTGAAACTGTGGTGGACAAGGGTTTCTTGAAGGTTCTTTGAAGCACCTTAAGAGGTTCTACCACTGTTTCAAATTGACAAACCTCCAAAAGGTCCCCAAGGATCTTGTACCATTTTTTTGGTACATTTTTTTTTTCTGAGTGGGTTTGTCCATGTGTCATGGGACCCAGTTGGGCTTCACAAATAGGCCCATCATTACAGCACACCTCAATCTCACATGATCACATGAATCCCATCTAGGTCCCATGTGCAAGTTATAACCTAGATGGGGCCAATTTGAAACCCACCTGGGCCCATAAGGGACTGTGGTAGGTATCCATATGTGGGGCCAACATGGAACCCATGGATAAAGCTTTCTGGTTGCCTGTTTGGCTACCCATAAGGGGCCAATAGGGAGTGGTACCCATTAATTTGTTCTAGTTAGTGGTGCTGTGCATTCAGAATTAGCATGTTTACCTTTTTGTCAGAAGTCCAAAGTGGACATGGCCTATATCACTGTGTCTGGTTATGGAGGTGAAAAGGGTTTTTTTTCTGCAATGTCAATATTTGTCCTATAATTTTGTTGAGAACATACTCTGATTTGATTCTTTGAGCCAATTCAAATATGCTGTTTTATGACAGTGTTCCTCAAACTCAGTGACTGTGCCACCCTGCTCTGCACATTTTAAGAATTCCCTGTAATTCTAAAAGCAACTCTGAAAAGGCTTTATAAGGGGTCAGTCTGGTATGTGGGGATCAGGTAATCCACTAAATGTGCAGAACAGTGGGTGCCAGGACATTTGTACCTCTTCTCATTATACACACTATGGTAGTACACTTTCACAAGGTACGTACATCCATAAAGCTCCTTCAGGTGAATTCATGTTCAGGGGTGATGGTGTTCCTTGCTTTTATCATTGGAATAACTTTCAAAAACCCAATATTTGAGTATTTGTTTATTCCAGTGCAATTACATGGCTTTGCAGAAAATGTTAGCAGCCATGATAAAGAGGAGAATATCAATGAAGAATGAATATATGTTTAGCATCTGACCATGACTATGCATTTCTACCACCACTTTGTTTTGATACTGCTGTTTACTAGCATACATTTAAAGCCGTGTCAAAAGGGGGGGAAAAAAATCAATGTGTGAGATGAGACATGTCCTTGGGACAACATGTAAAGCACATTATTGTCATTTTGTAAAACACCCAGTGGACAGATGTGATACTACCTGCTTTTTGACTGTTTCCTCTTAACTCTCCTGTTATGTTCATTTATCAGGAACAGCAATGGTGTTACCGGGTCAATTTGACCCAGTGCATGTTTAATTATCTAAAAAATGTCTAAAACCAAAAAAATCCTAATAAGCAGTGTGAGTATTTAATTACTAATTATTCTATCAATATTTAGTGCAATGGTATTCCTTCCCTCTAACAGGTAATTGTTCAATTAGGATAATTCACTCGTTTTTTAAAAAAGAAAATACAAGTTCAATCTTTTTTAATGTTTCACTTTTTTATTACTTTTGAAAGTATTACTTTGATCCTTCAACTTATAGACCTCAGCCAGGATGAGGAACCCCAAATATGCATCTAAAATGTGTTTACCAGCTCCTTCCACTTTTCTGTATTGAATCTGGCACGACCAGCTCAAAAGCTGACGATGTCAGTCACACATGCCATCCTTGTGGGCCCTGGCACTGTCTTTATTAAGTTTTCTGCAGACAGTTTTGCCTGACGCATATTGGGGGATGAAGACCACTGTATTTCACCATTTTTTGACATGAATGTCTTGCTTGGAGGAACAGGAATAGCAATTCCCTCAAAATCAGAATCATTAGAATCAAAATTTAGCTCAAGATGGTCTTCGTCTTCAGACACATCCTCCTCTATTTCATTCATGAGCAATGATGACTTCCCGAGGCTGCTCAATTTGTAAAGGTCTGCTTAACAAAGTGTAATGTTTGTAGGACTCCCATGCAGAGATACTTTTATATGTTTTTCCCCTCCCCTGTTTAGTGCCCACTGTATGTGGGTGGGTGGAGAACATAAATGGTTCCTGTCAAAATCATAACATCTGCACCTGTACACCTGTGTGTGTGTGATTGGGGTGAAATATGTCTCACATTTGCAAAGAAAGAAATACTTTGACAGTTTCACTGCTGGGTCAAATTGACCCAAACACTATCTATGTGATAAAAACATGCAGGGGGTGGTTGCAAATGTGAGATCAACCATTTTCATATTATATGTTCATATTATATATTACACATATTATACTTTTAACTATTTTTTTCTAGCTCTTCAAACTTTAAAAGGGGTCAATTTGACCCGTAACATAACAGGAGGGTTAACAGCATCAGTTAACACCTCAGTGTGAAAAGGGACCATTGAACAAATGAACAACCTCCTCCTACAACAGTTAAATCAGTGACAGATGTTTGTCCTCATGTTCTAAAATCTTTTTCATCTTTTATTGTTTAATGAGTGATGATACCTTCCTTCAATGTCTTGTAATTGGTCAGAAAGTCCAATTACATTCCAAACCAACCCAACCCTTGTGCAGTTTGATTGGTCAGAAAAAAATTTGGTCTTTGGACTGGACTCTGGTCTGAAGTACCTTTCACACCACTGATTGTGGTTTCAGACCAACCTAAAAGGTCAGAAGGTCCAGACTAAACAAGCACCCTAAGGTTACCATGCCAAGCACCCAATAGGAGTACAAATCCCCCCACAAAATGCCTTCCCTGAGGACTAGAGGCTGTTTTTGTTCTAAAAGGAGGGACAAACTCCCTATGAATACCATTGCATAGAAAAAAGTGTCTATAAACTTTTGGACATATGATATATCCTAAATGCAAATGGTCCCTCCAGAACCAACAAGGTCAAAGAAAGAAGCTTCTAAAAACTGCAGTTTCTAGATGAGGCAGTAGTGTCTCTTTCTGCTGAAGCGGCTCATGAGGCAGGCCTGTGGCACCTGCAGAACTGCTTAATGCAATGTTCAAAACATGTGGAGAGCAATTTCTCATTTTACTGAGTTTAAACTCACCTTGTTGATGAGGTGCTCAGTGACAACCTCCCGCAGGCCCGTGTAGAGCTTCTCGCCATGTTTGTGCAGCACCATTGTATAAGCGTTCCTGTACAGCTCCTCAAAGCTCAGACCACTGTTATTCTTTCGTTGTATCTCCTGTATAGCATTCTTGAGGAGGTCCCAGATGTTATTGACGTACTTCTCGTCCATCGTCATCTGAGTGAGCCAGCGAATATGAGAAAAACAAGAAGAACAAGAGAAACAAAGATGATTTGAGGAGTATATAAAACACCTAAAAGAATTACAATAATTAATGTTCTGATCATAGAACAGCTAACAATTACAATCATCATCATCAAAAAAAAAAAAAAAAAGTTGCACCCGGAAGGAATCAGCCAATGCAAAAGCACGTCTGGTGTCCTGCCAGTCGGCCATGGACTCAGAATGGCAATGGGTCATCTTCACTAATGTCTTGGTGGAGATGACCAAGAAATGTGTGTGTGTGGAGGCACTGTAGACAGACACCGAAAGATCACCTTTGGTCTTCATTACAAGCAACTCTAGGGTGGGATGCTATTGCACGCACCATCAACTCTCCACCCTTACTGCAAAATCTGCAGGAACTGAGTGAGAATATTCAATCGGCAATGGATGGATTACGACAGGACATTAAGAACTTCTTCAACTCCGTGCTGTGACGTCTGGCATGTTGCATTATTACCATAGTGAGAGTGTACCGTACTGCGTGTAGCTCAATAAATATTGTCCAATTCAGTCTAAATGTTTAACCATTTATTGTTCCTAATAACCTTTATCTTCCATCCCAACCAATATAACTGAAGCTATTGATGAATGTTGAATCAGGGAATAACTGTGGCAAATCTCAGAGGCTCCGTTTGCCCTAAATAGGATTTATGGCTTATAGATAAAAAAATAAAAACAAATTGTGTAAAACAATAAGCAGATTCAAAGCAGTTGCAGTTCTGTTTGGAGGTGGGCAATATGATGATACTTCATCTTTTTCAAGGTCACTTTTGTTAGCTTGATCTGATCAATTATACACTTATCTGAGTATGTTTTGGAAATTGTCAGAACAGAAATAGAACACTGACTGACAGCATGTTTCATTATATTACTGTAATAAACCAATATGAGTCTGCACAAGCATTGAAGACCTTCTGGTTCAGAAAGGCTTTCAGTTAATTGTATATCCTGAAAAAGTATTACTGTTTCTGTTTCGTTCCTATTTAAACCATAGACCACTTTAGCATTTATGGTATATCTCAGTAAATATGACTAACCCAGTCTGCACCACTTCAGTTTAGCTTTCTGTCCTTATCCATTTGCAAGGACACAATTTCAGACTGTTTAAACAGCAAAGCTCATGATATAATTGAATCCAAGTCCAATGAGTGGAACAGGTACAAACACAGTGGGTCCCTTGACAAGAATTCACACGCAACAGCTTCAGGAAAAAGTGAGCCGAATTCCTTCAGGTTGAAGTATTGTGAAATCTCAGTCACACAGTTTAGGGATTCTGTTGGTACTGGGTTTTCTAAATGAGTAGTACTGATAAAGTCTTTAATCTCAAATGGGTCCCATCTAGAACCCAATGTGCACTTCTCACCTCCTGGTTCCATCAGGGGACTGAACTTCCATGTATGAAGAACCAATAGATAAACCTTTTTGGTTCCCAGCTGGGCTACCCATACAGGCCCCACATGAGCATTTTATCCAGGTAAAGACATGAAATGTCAATTTATTAAAACATTTTTGGACAAATCATTCCAATATACTTGAGGGCAGGGGTTCTTAACCTTTTCCACCTCAGGACCCACCTGTTTATAACTACAAAGTTTAATGGCCCAAAAAAAAATTCTTATTATGAAAAAATATAAAGCATTGACTCTAAGTGTGAGAATTAGGGGCTGGACAGCTTAAAAACAGCTGCATCGTCTCAAACAGATGCCGTTTAAATTTTGTTCATTTTATATTTGTGCCTTTTTATTCATGTTTATATGTTTGCAGTTGAAGCAACCCAATCTCAATTCTTACTTGTGCTAAAATGTGTTCATGCAAACTTTTAGGATTGAAAGTGAGAATTAGGGACTGGACATTTTATAAAACAGACTTTTAGGATTGAAAGAGAGAATTAGGGGCTGGACATTTTAAAAATGCAGACTTTTAGGATTAAAAGTGCCATTAGTGGCCTACTAGACTATGGTCTCCTCCAGAGGAGGCGTCTGCGGACCACCAGATTGTGCTTCACAGCTCACATGTTGAGAAACCCCTGCTTTGGGGGGCTTACAGGACTCGAAATCTAGTGGATAATTTTTTCTTTCTGGGCCCTGGATGTGCCACCTCTGTGTCCATATTAAATAGTGGAGTCAACTGTTATGTCTTTAGGCCTTTCTCTCTCTGTGTGCTTTGAGATGAAGCCTTAATACTTAATGAATATTCATTTTAGGTCATGAATATTCATTTTGGGTCATGAACATTCATTTTAGGACGCAAACTACGTGGGGTTTAAGAGCTGTTTTAGTCCAGCAGGTCCACAGTTAATCCTCTCCTCAGCTGTGAGTAGGACTCACTCCTGACCAGAGTTAGCACAAAGCTAAAAGCTACCGACACGGCCGCCGTTAACTAACGCTCAACTCTGCGTCACACCGCTTCAGCGCGAGCGCTTTCCGCTCTGCCGGACCCGCAGACGGTCAGCAGTGTCAGAAAGCCTCCCAGCGGGCTTTAATCTTAACCATGAGCACATCAACGAGCTGAAAGTGGCCGAGGTGCGAGCAGCGCTAGCCCCCTGCTCAGGTTTTTATCACACTTCAGGGACCCAGGTCATCCGCTTCATCTCCACACAAATCCACTGAAATCCACTTCACACAGCAGCTACGAAGCCTTGAGTGCTAGCTGATAACATCAGACACAGCACGTGTTACCACTCATTTACACAGGATTTCACTCCATCTACAACTACAGTACTAGTGAATCTAACTAGTACTAGTATCAGTAATTAGATGATATCAGTAATTAGATACCCAATTACTTTGAACTAGTACAAAGTACTGAAATTCCAGATACCTTTACTGTAAGCAAAAGCACAGATTATAGATCAGGAATAATTATATATATATATATATATATATATATATGAGGGACTAATAAAGGAAACTAAACTTAAATGTAGACATACACATATCTACAGCTGCACTTATCTTAAAAGCATATTATTATTAATCAAAACTAAATCCAAGATGTTTTTAATTAGTATTTGTACTGGATCTGGACACTGAAGAGATCTGGAACAACAATTTCTACTGGTAATCATTGATAAAGTGAGATCTTTTAGTGGTAACAGACCGAATTCCAGACACAATGAAGGATATGTAGTCCTGGAAATGTGACTGATCGGGATGGTTTATACGTCCGTTTCATAGTTGACATCTGACATATCTGAATTTCTAAAAAAAAAAAAACTGCATTGATGAGATCTGTTTTTACCAGTAAATCATGAGTCTTGGCTTGTATTGCTGGTTTAATTTTACACTAAAACAACCCATCATTAGATGTAGGTCATTTACTTTGAGTTGTGCATTTATGAGATGTACAGTTTAAGATCTTGACAATGCTCATTCATTTTTAGTAGAAGTTGTAATTCCAGAGATCTACACTGTATTTCTGACTAGTAAAAACCCAGACCTGTAAATGAATTCTAATACAAATGCTAGTTCAAGATCTCTCATTTAGTTTGACTACTAGTAATGTGCTTTTATATGTGCAGTTTGAGATCTCCAAAATATAATCAGATAAACAATCTGGGTTTAGTCTAGTAGTAAGAACCACGAGATCTGTCAGAATGACAGTGGAGAGACCCAGTAAAGTAATTTTCTGATATGTTTACTAGCAGAAATGTAATCATGGACAAGAGGGAGTGAACTCCCATGTTAATAAGAGGTAACATGACTAGTCAGAATTACATGAAGAATCTGTTGTCCTGGTAATGTGACTCTTTATAACAGAGATCTGATCTTTTAAACAGTTATAAATCGTTGCTGATGTCTAAAATGAGAGTTTCTACAGTAAAAACTGAAACAGTGTGTCATTAGCCTCCGAGACAGGTTTCTATCACGTTCCTGGGACCCAACTGAAGCAGTGAGGATTAAACTCGGTTTATTTCCACACAAGTGGATTATTTATTTCGTGTGACCTTCCTGAAAAGGCGTGAGGACGATGGTAACTAGTCGATTATCTGCTTTTGAACGTCGTTTCCAGTCCAAGTCGACATAAACAAGTGAGGGTCACACAGCTAGCAGGATAGCTACATCATACGAGGTCGGTGGCTAAACGCTTGACAGCTGGTGGATAACGTGTACAGGGTGAAGTGTGGGAGATAAAGTGTGATAAAGTGACTTTATGGACACTCGGGTGCATTCCTAACGCTGTAATTCGGCTCACTCTCGGAGAGAGACGTTTAGCTTCCTCTGCAGCCCGCTTAAGAGCAGCCGGGCCTTCGACTCTCAGCGCATCCTCGGAGCTCGAGTGAAGGCCCCTCCGGCCGCGGAGCTCTGGGCGCCGGTCAGTACTCACAGGAAAGGCTCGTATCCTCATCTTGGTGTCCTTTTTGGTGCCGCCTTTGCTGAGATTGGACATGTTTGGCTGCCTCCCCGGTGGTCTCCTCGCTCACATGAAAGACCTGTCCTGGTAAAGGGTAGGGGGATAAGTCCGTGGAGCCGATGATCAGCCTCCACTTGACCTTCTTTAATAGCACGAGATCCCAGGAGTTTGGGACTTGTTGACAAGCGCCTGACTGCTCGGCTCTGCTGCTCTCCAATGATGGCGGACGACACACACACACACACACACACACACACACACACACACACAAACACACACTGTGTGTGTGTGACCCTCACTCTCTGCCACACATGAGAGAGATGGGCTCTTCCAATGAAGACATGACTAAAAGTTTGTAAACACTATTTTAAATGTCAGCCCCTTGAGAAACTAAGCCTTGCTCATTGGTGAAACCTGGGCTTGGGTTCACAGTGGGTTTTTCCATGTGTTGCTATTGGGACCCAACGCAGTACAACCCAAGTGGGGTCCATCTTTAACCCCTCCTGGCCCCACTGGGGCCCCTGATAGGCATCCACGTTTGGAGCCATCATGGAGCCCATGGACATTTTCTGCATGGGAAACTGATCATTATCTGAGCACGGATTGAAGCATTATGTGCTCAGTGAAACACAGTAATGTTAGAATGTACATTTATGGCATTTAACAGATGCTCTTATCCAGAGTGTCTTACAAAAATGCTTTATTATTCACTGTGGAATTAATGCAAACAACACAAGGATTCACATCATGGCATCATAGCAGTCTAAACATATTTAAAAAATCATATATCTATATCTATATCTATATATATATATATATATATATATATATATATATATATATATATATATATATATATGCACCATCAGCAAGGCTATCAATCTGCTCCAACATCACTTCTAGGGCAGGGTGATATGACTAAATAAACATATACATGCTTAAGAGAAATAGTGATATACGGAACAATATGATAAAAAGCTCAACAAAGTATAATGTTAAAATAACAGTCATTATGACAGCAGAAACACAGCATGCTGTATATTTAAATAATAAATATCTTACTGGATCTTGGTAATATATATTTTAATATTAATCATAAGACAGCTGCACTCAGTGGTATTTCTCTGACTCAGCAAACTGCACTGATTATGTTTGAGACGGTGAATAAAGTTGTTAAGCTGCACCTTTAACTGTGATGTTTAACTGTGATGTCATTTGCACAAAAAAGTTCCACACAAACAACCTACTCATGCTCTTTTTTAGTAATTAAATCATGGATGGTAACATGCTTAGTAGATATTATATGTCATTTTTATATTTTGTTTGTGATATAGCAATATTTACAAAATATTTCCTAGTCCTACTGCAGATACAGGGATGAGAATGCTACCAACATTACTACAGCAACAATAATACACTGGCCACCACCTTTGTAAAATACATAGCATTAGCCTACTATCTACCATCATCCTCCAACATTGCTTCTGCACTGTTAGCAGCTAGCACCCTTCTACAAAATTACTAGTACAGCATTAGCATGCTGACTACAGGCCTCCCACAACATCACTACCAAAGTTCACTGGGCATTCACTATGTCCTCGTCCAAAATCTCTAGACCGATGTTATCATGCTGGCTAAGGCCTCATTAGCACTTTTTTAAGCCCAATCCCCGTCCCTGTTGATGCCATGCCATGCAAATTAAACATAACTCTATCCTGAAACTTTTTTTTCTGATATTCTCTGTAAGTAGACATTATTAGTGTGTAAAGACAAATAACACTATTGATAACACAACAATGAGCATCCACGTGTGAACTGTTTAAGTGGTGACACCAGCAGACCCACAAAATACACACATACATACTGATCTAAACCCTGATCCTCTTAACCTGCTCAATATATCCACACACTGAGCTCTACCAGCTCATGGCACTCTATGCACATTGCACTTTGAACTCTCTAATACTTAACACTAAAACTGTAATCGTTCAACGTTAAGCTGTTAAACAAGCTGTTAAACCAAAAAATAACTGTCAGAAAAACATTGTTTAAAACTGAAGTGTTTATTTGACATTCTGACCATTTTTAAAATGGAAAAATAAATAACACTTTTCATACAGGGCTTTTATTTTGTATTGTATTTGATACAACATGAATCTACTTTCATTTTAGAATCATGTTTATGCTATAATTTATTTTCTGCAATTTAATGTTTTATATACAGTGAAAGTATTCACAGCACTTCACTTTTTGCACATTTTATGTTACAGCTTTATTTTAAAATGGATTCATTTAAAAATCTTCACACAATACCCAACGATGATAAAATCCTGTTTGAAATATTTACAAATTCATATAAAAAAATTAAAAAAAATGAAACAAAAATATAACATGTACATACGTATTCACATCCTTTGCTAAATATTTTGATGAAGCACCTTTGACAGCAGTTACAGCCTCAAGTCTTTTTGAGTATAATGCTACAAACTCGGCACACCTGTTTTTGGATTTTTTGCATTTTTAGATATCTCCAGAGATGTTCAAGGGTTCAAGTCTGGGCTCTGGCTGGGCCACTCAAGGACATTCACAAAATTGTCCTGAAGCCATGCCTTTGTTTACTTGGCTGTGTGCTTAGAGTCGTAATGTTTGAAGATAAACCATCATCTCCATCTGACGTCCAGAGCGCTATGGAGCATTTTATTATCAAGGATGTCTCTACACATCAATGCAGTCATCATTCCCTGACCCTGATGATATAGGCCACTATGCTTACTGGGACCTTCAATGCAGCAAAAAAAAAATTTGAACCGTTCCCAAGGTCTGTTTCTCTATAGAATCCTGTCTCAGAGGCCTACACACAATTCCTAGACTTCATGGCTCGGTTTGTGGCCTGACATGCACTGTATAAACAAGTGTGTGTCTTTCCAAATCACCTGAATTTACCACAGGTGTCCAATCAAACTGTAGAAACCTTTGAAGGATGATGAGTGAAAAAAAAGATGCACCTTAGTTCAATTTTGAGTGTCATTGCAAAGGCAGTGAATACTTGTGTACATGCTATATTTTTGTTTTATTTTTTAATACATTTGCAAAATTTCAAACTGACTTCCCTCTTTTTGTTTGTGGCATATTGTGTGTAGAATTTTGACAGACAAAATCTGTAACATAAAATGTGCAAAAAGAGAAGCACTGTGAATGCTTTCCAAATGCACTTTGTTATTATTAAAGCAATAGAACATGTGATGGAGTCTGTTATTGTGAAATCACAGGTGTGATTTCATTACAGCCATGTTGTGATTTACAATAACACACTTTGACTGATCTATTGCTTTTATACAACATTTTGGAAAATAAATGAAGTACAAAATTAGTAAACTCAGCAGTGAACATCATGTTTAATATGTTTTAATGTCAGGATTCCCTTCTGCTGACTTATAGTTCCTTAACTAGCAGCTAGTTGCTATGTCACAGTAATGAACTCCACTCACTCACTGCACAGCCGATAGCTGCTTCTTCTGCTCCAAAGACATCAACATTAAACACTGTTTCCCACTTTCCCACAATACAGTGTATTTCTTGTACATTTATCTTCTATTATTTTGTGTGTATTTATTCACACAAAGTAACACACAGATAATCCCAAACCAACAGTTCCCTGAGCTACAATGAGCCCTGACCATGTTATTTGTTTCCTTAGTCTAATCAAGTCTCTGTGTCTGTATGCCTCCCACTAAGCCAGCAAGGATTGAGTTTAAAGAAACTGTTGTTTGAATCCTTCTAAGCTCATGCAGCTGGCCCACAATCAGGGCAACAAGAAACTGGCAGATCCACTTCCAGGTCCACCACATTGTCTTAAAGCTTTAATTTCCCTTTTGATCTTTTGCTTGAGTATTTTACATTACTAAGTAAGCCTCTGCAGTTATCTAACAGCCTTGTTCAGCAGTGATAGTGTTTCAGAAAAAAACATGCTGGTATGGCGAGATAAAAACATGGTTTGAACACTTGTCAACAAATCTGCTTGTGCATCCAGTACTAAATGTTGTATAAAGTTAGATATTGTTTAATAATAAAAATATTTTTAAAACTAGCATAAAACCAGGTTCAGCAAACTACAGGTGCGCATGATCTACAGGTCCAGCTGTAATATCTGTGGGCAAATGGGCCACAGGATGCCATTCAGAACCTGTATGTCTCCATGCTCAACTGTATCTCATCTTGTATCCAGAGCCTCCTTTTAATTGTACAGTTTTACCCTAAATGTCCTGTGCATTTAACCCATTTAAAATACACACATACCCATTTGTAAATTCACACAATACAATGAACACACATGCCTGGATCGGTGGGCAGCCCTATCCACAGCACCTGGGTCCCTTACTCAATGGTACTTCATTAGTGTTCTGCCAGTTCAGGGAATCAAACCTGCAACCTTCCAGTCTCAAGACTAGTTCCCTAAACGCCATAACTTTCACATATATAAAGCTTTTAACTCCTACTTGGTGTGTTGTTGTTATTATTATTATTATTATTATTATTATTATTATTATTATTATTATTATTATTATTATTATTATTATTTTGGTCAGAGTGCAGAGACTGCTCAGGGAAAAGTGTGTCTTTGTAAATAATATAATTATTAGTAAAAAACAATAATAAAAAAATAAAACAATGAAATGGATGAATACCATTAAAATCTGTTTTTAAAGGACAGCTGTGTTCATGGTGTCTGTGTGCTTTTTCAGGGAGCTCGTGGTGATGGAGATGAGGGACTCAGCAGACTGCAGAGACGCTTCAGAGAAGGACACTAATACGAGAGACTACTTTAAAAGACACTAACATGCGTTTCGTGTGTTTTCTGAAAAAGAAATGGTTTCTCTGTTGTAATTTCTCTTCTGAAGCTGGATGTAACACGTATTAGGCATTATTTCATTACTGACGGATTGTAAACGCAGGGGAAATGAACTGTTTATGAAAAATAAGGCAGAGAAATGGTAAGTTTAGATTTTACAGTGTTTTATACCTTTTAATAGCTTATTTTATTACAGTCGATCTCCTTTGTGTACTTAAATATGCTGGGATTTTGATGGATTTGTCTCAATCGGGTGTTTATTGTGAGTTATCGGGTATTTGATTTATCGGGTATTTCTGGGGTATTGTGATTAATAGGGTATGTATTGGATTTATGAGATATTTATTGGGTATTTATTGTGATTTATGGGGTGTTTATTGTGATTTATGGGGTATTTATTGTGATTTATGGGGCATTTATTGTGATTTATGGGGTATTTATCGGGTATTACTCGCTTTTTATTTTATTTTCAGCTCGTTTCATATCATCATCGTTATTGCTTTCCTCCGAACTGCCTTGTTGTCTTTTATATCTCGACAGTACGGCTTCATTAACACCTGTCTGAAGTCGCTGCTGGTCGAGAAGTTTGGAGAAGACGTTTGGGAGAAACTCAGGTGAAAATCTTTCACGTCACTTTAACTTGTGTTTGTGAAACTGCTTCTGTTGTCCGGTAGGTGGCGGTAGCGGCCACGACATCAGTGAATGATCAGCCTAGAAACAAACCTGTCCATACTTACATGAACCCCTTGTGTATATATATATATATATATATATATATATATATATATATATATATATAATGTAAAATTAGGAATGTGCATTATGTCAGAAATATTATTGCACATTTTCACAATACACTATATATTATATTGTCAGTAGGCCTGTCATGATCATTGACCGCTAGTGTACATATATTATGCTGTGGCATGTAGTTAATCAAGAGATCACATCGCAGCACGATGACTGTCTGAAATTGATTGCTTTACTGGTTTACAATCAACCACAACGTTATGACATTTCTTCACTCCCTGTTCATTTTTATCAGCTTCACTGACCACACAGGAGCACTTTATAGTTCTATATTGAGACCGCTGTCTATCTGTCACTGGTCTTCATTGGTCAGGACCCTGCCGCACCACCACAGAGTAGATATTAATCCCACCGCAGTGACACTGACACAGTTACTCTGGTAATGGTGTGTGGCATTGCTGGAATTACAGTGTCTGATCCACCATACCATGATTAACAACATGGTGGGTGCTCTAAAACATTTGACTGGCAGTGTGTGTGTGTGTGTGTGTGTGTGTGTGTGTGTGTGTGTGTGTGTGTATGTGTGTGTATCCAAGGATGCTGCTTTCGATTTGCAGCTCAAGCAATAGCCATGCTGTTTCTGGATGGGTAGATGCAGCCCTCTCCCCACATCAAACCCATACTGGCGTCTGTTAGCCACTGCATCAGATCTGGGGATGTATATCATGACGAGGTGGTGACTGGTGGATGTATCTTCATCCTCCTAGTGTTGGGAACATTGTTTGTGATAGGAGTCCTAACAGGGTTGGGTAATTAGCACTTCAATATTGGAGGGTGGGGTAATATTTAAAAAAGAAAACTTAAAACTCTATCTTACATTCTCAGTGCTCTGTAACAAGAATATTAATATAGAAATAAAAATATTATGCTATGATATGAGATCATTTCACATGCTGACATGTTTATTTGCTGTGCATGATTTGTGTTGTGTTTGGATAATGTGAGGAAAACTATTTGTTTTTTCAGGGACGCAGCAGGTGTTCAGGATACCTTCATGACCTATGAAGTGTACATAGATGAGATTACTGTACGACTGGTCGCAGAGGCCTGCAAACTCCTTGGTAAAGTACACTTTATTGTGAGAGCACCAGATCATTCCAAGTGCAGTGTACAACGGTCAGCCTTATATGGTTTCTGGTGTAAAACAAGCTTGACTTGCACTGCTGTCCACTGGGGCACATTGTGCAATAAATTAACCCAGCTTTAACTGATCCCAGGAAAATAATCTTTTGAGGTCTCTTTGTGAAGTAGTGGATGGTGAGGTGTGTGTCCTCTTTTAATCTTCATATTGACAGATGGTGAGATGTTTGTTGTTTGCTTCCAGAATTTGGTAGTATTTAGCTGAATCCATTCTTTCTTCTACATGTGAAATGTTCACATTGCCATAGGCTGTAGCATAAGCCTAAAGCATGATACATCCAACACCATGTTTAACAACCGTGGGTTTTTTATGCAGTTGATCAGCCTCAGACCACATGCTTTGTTTTGTGTTATAGATGTTGAAGCCAGTGTGGTGCTAAGACAGTTTGGGGAATACTTCTTTGAGTTCTGTAAGAGATCGGGCTATGACCACATGTTGCGCACTCTGGGAGCAAATCTCTTTGAGTTTATAGAAAATCTGGATGCTCTGCATGGTTATCTCTCTCTCTCTTACAAGGTGAGTTCTGTGCACAGGAAGGCCTCTCACAATATTCATTATCGATTTATCATACAACATTTGGATACAACCTCCAGGAAAGCTGTTAATTGTCACCGAGCTGGTATGTTCACATTGAATGAATACAGTTGTTTTACTTTATTAAAGTTTTATTTAGAATATTTAAACATATATAAAATGCTATCTATTTTACAATATCAGTAGCACACAATGATTCTAAAATGACAATGATATTGTTAATAATAATTATTTCTTGGACAATAAATAATCTCAAACAATTATAATTCTGATGGGCCTTTCAAAAGATGTGAACTGAGAAATGAGCTTTGGCTTGTTTTTGCATTAAGAAGATTTTTGAATAATGCTTTCTTAAATCCCATTTGAAAGAAGGACGATTAATAATGTAGGCCTGAGATAATATGATGAATTTCACAATGGGCTAAAACTTCTTACAGTCTTAGTTCATTATTATCATTTTTATCATTTACTTTTACTAATGTTGTTCCTCTTTTTTTCATTATTTCTTTTATAAAATGTATCTATCTATCTATCTATCTATCTATCTATCTATCTATCTATCTATCTATCTATCTATCTATCTATCTATCTATCTAATTTGTTTGTCTATATGGTAATTGTACATCTTATATATTTTTTATTCCTCTATAGTAAATTATTTATTTGAAAATCTTGCACATGTTTCATATACTTATTATTATTACCCTTATTTGGACTGTAAATGCTCAGTAGCATTGGTAAAGAAGGCCACCTTCAATGTATTCCTGAGTGAACAACAGCAGCTCACCTGATTTAACATCATTAAGCACTGAACCACCAAGCCACGTTCCTAGAGTTTTTACTGAACTGGAGTCACTTTACATCAGTGAGCTAGAATTCATTGCAAGAGTCTCTGAAACTCTGGTGTCACTGAATCATTTAGACTTTGTAAACTGTTTCAGTCAAGTTTCACTTTTCCTTTCCCTTCTATAATATCTAAATGAAATCTAAAATAAAATCTATAATATCTAAATGAAATCTAAAATAAAATCTATAATATCTGAATGATTTATTTGATCATTGTACCCTTCCCAATTTGTTAGTGCTAATTATCCAGTTCTTTTAGGACTCTCCTTCTGTCATGCAATGACACTAGGAGGGTGAAGACAAGCACATGCTTCCTCTGGTACATGTGAAGTCAGCCACCACCTCTTTTCAACTTGCAGCCATTGCATCCCGGTGCTAGGAGGAAAGCACTAATTTTGCTCTCTCAGGCTCCGGCTGCCGATGGCAAGCAGCATGAAAAAAAAATTCCCCTCTGCGTTTATGTAAACACTCAGATTCAATGAACATGTGTCACCTTCAAAGTGTTTACAAGTGAAAATATTGGTTGATTACTAAACCATGTGATGAGAACAGCAAATAATACAAGACCTCCTTGAGAAGAGCTTTGGGGATGAACACATTGGTGGAAAGCCAACACTTTCCGTTATTAAAATTTAATATTAGTGTTTTACTGAGGAAATAAACACTTCCTGTCATGATAAGCAGTTTTTCATTCTAATGATCATAGCTGCCAAAAAAAATTGCACAGAAACGTAAACTATAAAGCAATATATTTGAACATCCTGTTCTTTACTTTCATAAGATGGCAAAAACAAAAAATATATTTATCTTCATTTACTCATTAATTAACTCAAGAATTCCCTGTTTAATAGATACATTTTACTTCTGGTTGCAGGAGATGAATGCTCCATCATTTCGTGTGGAGAAGAACAGTGATGGTTCCATGCTCTTGCACTATTATTCAGACCGCAGAGGGCTCTGCCACATTGTCCCAGGTGAGGAATGACTGCCTTCGAGTTGCATTAGGTGCTACTGTAGCACAGTACTGAAGTATTGGTTACCGATATTGTCTTCATTAGATAAGGGTTGAAGGTTCTAACAATATTTTTTTTTTCCGGAGAACATTAAAGAACATTAGCTAAGAACCATTTACAAACATTTCTTTTAAGAGTATATGGGGAAGAATCTTTCTAATTATGATTTTAGGCATCATTGGAGCCGTAGCGAAAGACTTCTTCAACAGTCGGATAGAGATGGAGATTGTGAATCAGATGGAGGAGGTGGAGAGGACAGGGAAGAAAGAGCATGTTGTTTTCCTCATAACGCAGAGTCCAGCCTTTCCAGACAAAATATCCAGCAAAAACCCAACATCACCATCACAGCGGTCTCAGGCCTCAGGTTGCAGACACAATGCAATGCATACACACAAGCAGGTAAAAAAGGCAGTGTCTTGGATTTCTGATTAACTCTTGGGTCTTCTTAAGGATCAAAAATGATCTGACACTACATGTCCAAATTTTTATGGATACCCTTTCAAATGAACACATTTCCCTACTTTAAGTTGAACTCATTGCTGACAGATGAGAAAATGTATGCACACAGATTGACTAGTCCCTGTAGGACTCTCTAGAGCAGATAAACACACCTGAACCTATTGGCTCCATGCCTAATGCCAGGAGTGGAACAGAGGGGTATAACACCCCCAGCACTGAGCTGTGGCGCAGTGTGCTGGGATGGGATGGTGATTGTCCAACATCCTTACCTCACTAATGCTCTTGTTGTCTGTCACGATAGCTGTTTTAGTCTGGACCATATCTTGTACCAAAAATAAGTTTGATAAACAATATTATTATACATTATTTAATATATATTATTTTAAAACCAATTTTGCCACTGATAATATAGAATGATATAGAGAATGATAATATAAATGTATAATAATGCAGTTACATGCTTTAAATTTAAATGTACTTTAAATGTTTTGATATTGAAATTGAAATATAACATTTTATCCTAAATAAATGAAAACACAACAAAAATTACTGTTTCTAAACAAAGTTGATGTACTTTCTCATTAATGAGCTCTCCTCTCTAAGAAAAACATAACGGGTGATATGAAGATGAGCAAAAACGTATTGATGTCATGTCCATACATAAGGTAAGGGTAAGGTCATTATTGTGACAGGTCTAGTACTCACAGAAATGCTCCAAAATCTAGTACAAAGACTTCCCTGGGCAGTAGAGACAGTTACTCCAACAAAAGCAGGATAAGGTCTTTTTAATATCTTTGATTTCAGAAGACAGAATGAGAAAGTGTCCCAATACTTTTGTCCATATTTTATATGTACCCTGGTGGTGAACAGCTTTGGTGAACGTATGGACTGTTTGACTCTACAGTCTCTAATGTTGGGATCACCCTATGAAAAATCATTAAATTTCATGTTGAAAAAGATCATTAAGTGGTTTTCTCTGCTGTTAAACATGGTGGTGGGTCAATATTTGATTTTTGAAGACAAAAATATTAAGAATAAATATTTAAAGCAAAATTGCTTTTCCCTCAATGGAGTATTTTCAGTGTGGTTCTGACTGGTCCTTGGGTATCATCGCCCTGCACATGTTTAGCCATGTTTTAAAGTCTGGGGTTGATATCATTTCTCAACTATTGCGTCACCAAAGTCTGACACCATTGGTAGGATCCTTTGAATACAGAAGTGAAATGCAGCCTTGTTTGTTAGAATTCAATAGACTCAGCTTGTGTCTTCTTCCATACCCTCAGTTAACCACAATTGAAAAACCCTAGTTTAACCCTAGTGTTGTTTTATTCCCTTGTGTTGTGCTACATTGTGTCCAGCCCTTTTAATTCAATCTTATTTCACATAATTAGTTCATATTATTACTACTGTGGACACTACTGTGTTTCTAGGAGGTGGACAAATCAAGGCAGATGAGAAAATATATCTCTGGTGCTGGGAGGAACCATTGGGAGATAGTCAGAAGTTTGGTGCAGCTGGGAAAAGGTAAAATCAGTGGTCATATCTTATTTGATTACATATTATATATGTAGGCGGCACGGTGGCGCAGTGGGTAGCGCTGAAGGACCTGGGTTCAATCCCTGGGTGGGGTGACCTGGGAAGTTTCTGTGTGGAGTTTGCATGTTCTCCCCGTGTTCGCGTGGGTTTCCTCCGGGTACTCCGGTTTCCCCCACAGTCCAAAGACATGCATGATAGGTGAATTGGTGACTCTAAAGTGGCCCTTAGTGTGTGGATGTGTGTGCATGTGTGTGCATGTGTGTGCCCTACGATGGATTAGCGCCCTGTCTAGGGTTGTTTCCCGCCCTTGCGCTCAGAGTTGCCGGCTGGGCACCGGCTCACCCGTGACCCTATTCAGGAATAAGCGGTTTGGAAAATGAATGAATGAATTATATATGTATATATAATACACATATTTGCAGGTATTGTGCAATTTGACAATCACTGCTGATTAATGAAGATATGATTTAATCAATAATGTTAACTAATCAATTTTAGTCAATTGTTCACGACACCTCTAGCTTAGATGGATAATCCATGCACACGCACGCGCACACACTTAGTGGGAACTAATATATCTACCCCTTGACAGGAGCCACTGGAACCAGATCATCAATGTTTTTTACTTGATAGCATATCCAATAACAACCCATACATTTTCAGTTGAGGAATGGTCTGGCATGGCTCCGACGACGCTGCCTCCACACATGGACTTGAGGGAATAAATTAATGTGCAGAGGCACTGTGGTTAATGACATGCCAGACCTGTCCTCAAATGAAAATGCAACTGGTGTGTGCCTTCTTCTAACCACTGCCATCAACAATGTTCTAAAGTAATCTGAAGTCTGAAAGTTGATCATCCCACTTCCTGGAGTCCTACAGTGCAACCCCTCTTGAACTCTTCCAAATGCTCAAATTCCTTCAAACTCTTCTCCAAGGCGTAGTTCACTTGCAATGGATGCTACCAAAATAACAGCATGAATCAGAATGGAAAATGTGCTGCGGGACGGCCTCATATAGTCAGTGAGATCCAGCAATAAGGCTACTCTTTGCTTACGTTACATGCACGGTAAAGCGTGAAACTTGAATCATTCACATGTCTCAGTATATCAGTTCTACCCACCACGTTACATTCCTGTCAGTGTGTATGCTCACCCCTTGTCATCTTTTTTATCTTTTATTCATCAGGTAAACTGTTGAGGGGATTTGAGCCTGTGTATCCTGATGAACTGTGCATAGACCTGAAGACATTCTGCAGTGCTTTTCCTTTCCATATTGTGTTTGATGAAGAAGTAAGACAAATTACATCAGTAGTTTTTATATTGTGCATTGCTTTAAAATCATACAATGGGACAAATTTTGACTTAAGTCTGCATCAATTTAAGAAATGCTTTACACTGCATAGTTAAAGCGCAGCATTGAATTTATTGCAGTTATCCTCAAAATTCTCCATCTATCCATCCATCCATCTAGTTGAGGGTGAGACAGGCAGGGGTGACGGTGCAAAAGATTGTGCCTGGACTGCAAACCATGGGGATTCAGTTGGACCAGTATTTCACCATCCTGCATCCTGAGGTCACCTTCACCATTGACAGCATTCGCAAGTTTATCAACAGCCATTTTGTTTTGCAAACTCGACGAGAGATGATGCCAGAGTCCTGGAGAGACACACCCATGCTGGAGCTTAGAGGTAGGAGCTGAAGAATCAACACACCTGATTTTATTAATACATTCAGTTGGCTTACCTCCTCTATGTGGACAAAAGTATTGGGACATGGTTGTTACTCATTGATTCAGATGATTGGGTCAGTCCCATTGCCACAGTTTTATAAAATCAAGCCCCTAGTCATGTACACACATTAGTGAAAGAATGGGTGGTTCTAAAGAGCTCACTGAAGTCCAGCATGGTGCTGTAATAGGAACATAATAGGACAAGTCAGCTGGTGAAATTTCAGCTCTGAGTGCTGTAATTGAACAGTGGAAGCATTAAGTAACCACATCAACTTATCAACTCGTCAACTCATCCTGTGTCAACAGATGTTAAGTCTGACACTTTGTGGTCATAAAAACTCCTGTTGGTGTATAGGTGTCCCAGTTATTTTTTAGAATATGCTACATTTTTACTGTTTATTGATATTTAAGCAGTTTCAGGTAATACAAGAAATGATACAAATTTCAGTAACCTCAGAGGTAAGGAGTATCTTTGAAAACTGATGCAAACAAGTCACAATTTTCCCTCTTCTCCATCTCTCAGGTCAGATGTTGTGGATGTCCTCACTGCACTGCATGCTGTACCAGGCCTCCCCTTTGCTCCGCAGCCTGCACGAGCTGGAAGAGAGGCGGATGTACCTGTCGGACATTGCTCCGCATGATGCCACGCGCCACCTCATTCTGCTCAACCAGCAGCGGCTGGCTGAGATGGAGCTGTCCAGCCAGCTAGAACGCAAGAAGGAGGAGCTGCGGCAGCTTTCACAGCATCTGGAGCAGGAGAAGCAGAAGACTGAGAACCTGCTGTACGCCATGCTTCCCAAACACGTGGCCAACCAGCTGAAGGAGGGCAAGAGAGTGGAGGCAGGTGAATGAGATTGGTAGGAGAGGAAGAGGTTCAGTGTTGGCTGAAATGATTGAATTACCAGAAAACAGATTCCGCTTGAAGCAGCAGTACACCAGATTTCTTTTTTTTTTTTTTACATAGAAAATAATAGTGTTCCTGGGTGGAGAGGGAAACAAATGATCTAACGCATAATATCAGAGCACTGGTGCATACATCCCAGTGTCCAATATATTAATATATAAAAACAGGTCTTCAGGTCTGTTTACACAGTAGTTTTTCCTGGCTATATTGTATGTCTTTAAGTATTTACATCACATGCACTGCCACTGAATGAGTCTTCTTCAGTCTTCTGCAGGACCACGAGCTAATGGCACTCAGAAATACATGAGCTACTACGAACATGGAGATATGAGAACAGCAAACTCATTCTCCCACTGTTTGCCCTGATGACGGAATACAGGGTGACCAGACTGTGCAGAAACAGATGAACTTCTGACATTACATCTACAAGGTGGAGTAACTAGGTAGGAGGTTCTAAAAGACAGTGGACAGTGAGTTGACAGCTCTAGCTTTTAGATGGATAATCCATGTATACACATACACATTACAGCAGATCAAAGTCCTGTAAGTTGTGAGGTGGAAATTCCATGAGCATCAATGAGCCTTACAACAGGCCAGATGTCTCAGCCTGGAGTTGTAGGGCTTCCTAGCGGTGTCCTTCTATAATTCCTAGCCTATAAGTTCATTCCACGCAGCGTAAATATTCTCATTCATTTCTCATTCATACCCGCCACCTACGCAATACCTGCAATACACAGTGTGGCTGTGTTCCAATGTTAAGTGTATTCTGCTCAAAATGACACTATATCCTATGCAATACTGTCTCCACTCCTACCAAGGGGTTACATTTTCCCCTTTGCAGTTCATACTTTTCTGCTGTGAGTCCTCAAAAATCGAGTTGAAAAATATTCAGCTTTAGCATAATGTGTTACTTTTTATGTTATAGCCAGTCAAAAAAACAGGATAAGTAAAATGAACTGCATGGTGGATATAGGACTGGTTTTAAATGGTGGAAGTAACAGATCTGGGTTGTTGATATGATAACCAAAAAAGCTGCAATTTTTGGGTCCTTGCACTGCTCCAGGGGGCTCTGTTACATGACTTACCCTGTGCTCTTACACTTGCTTTTCCAGCTGAGTTATATGAAAATAAATGCATGCATGGCCTGTCGGTTAGAGATGCACTCTTGTGGCGGGAAGGTTAATGGTTTGATCCCCTGAACTGACCGGATGGCACCATGAACAAGGGACTTAACTCTCAGCTGCTCTCTAAGTGGGTTCGCTATGTGTTCACTGTCCCTCTAGTGTGTGTATGTGTGTGTTTTGTTCCACTGTTTCACTGCTGTGAACAGCTCTGAGTCAGCTCTGAGAACATTCTAACCATTTAATTATGCAAAAATGTGTGGAATCCCCCTTAAACAGTAAAGTCACTAACGAATCATTCAACAAACTAGCATTATTATAATTAGACACATGTTCAGTCATTTTGAGCATGTGCTCAGATCTAATCTTAGTCTGGAAAGTCTTAATGAAGTGCAGTGATGCTGGCTGTTTCCCAGGCTTTGCCGCAGACTCATCCATTTTTAATATAGGCGGGCAGCTTGGCTCTGAAGCTCTGACACGCTGTTGGAAGCCTGTGATTCTGCTGCAACTTTGAAGAACAGGACTGAGTAACAGTCCACGTACTCAGCAAAAGATTAACCTATTGTACTTATGCTGAGGACAAACCACAGACATGCTCAAGAATAGATGTAAGAAGAAACTAGAGCTAAAGAGATCCCTCATATCCTAAACATTTCATGTTTGTCAAGTGTATCATATTTGATACATATTTGAATGTTTTAGTGCTCTGCAACATCAGCATGATAAATAATTAATGAAATCAAATTGTCACATGTCTGTCTGGTCCATCTCTGGTCTCGTCTTTGTTTTGTCCCCTCCTGCTTCTGAGCACATGTCCTGTCTCTGCTTATTCCCAGCTGTGTCTGATTTGTAACCCTGCCCCATCATTATCGTGTTCCAGTCTTGTCTAATTTTCTTGTGTGTATATAAACCCCTTGGTCTCATTCTGTCTTTGTCAGTCTTCTTGTCAACTTGTCTAGTCTAGTCAATAGTTGTGATGGTTAGTGTTTATGTAATCTGTTTAATAAATCTGTACTTCCGCGTCCTATCTGTTTGTTAAGTCTGCGTTGTGTTAAGTGTTAAATATTGCTATGTGGTTGCCAAAAACTGTGCACCCCATTCTTTTCTCATGGTGAAAAAAATCCTCAATACAAGCACACCTCACATATCTGGTGTTGGAAGGGTGTCGATATCTCATAACTGGAGTTATGTGGCAAATATCTGTCAGGAAAAAAGAAGAATATAAATTGAAGAAGAATATAGTTGGAAAATATTTTGCAATGCATAATAATAATAATAATAATAATAATACACTATAGCATTATGTGGGTGGTGGGTCATTCTCAGCACTGCAGTGACACAGAGACAATAATGGTGTGTTTATGCGTATTGCACTGGTATAAGTGGATTAGACACCCAGTCAGACACTGAAGCTCCTCTGTTTCTGCACAATTTGTGTTGGTCATCCTCTAGTCCTTCATCTGTGCCCACATGACATTGCCCAGAGGACACTGGTTCTTGTTGGTATACTGTTCTCTGTCCAGCAGTGACAATTCTTCTTCTTTCGGCTGCTCCCTTCATCATATTTATTATCTGCATTAAAGTTTTGGCATATTTTTTACGCCGGATGCCCTTCCTAAGGCAACCCTCACCATTCATTCGGGCTTGGGACTGGCACCAGAAGTGCACGAACTACACCCCTAATGGCAGGTGACAGTGAGGGGTTTAAATAAATTGATTTGAACAAATCACATAAATAAAATGTTGTTGCTGTACTCTAGGTGAATTTAAGGAGTGCACTATCCTCTTCAGTGACGTGGTAACCTTCACCACCATCTGCTCCCAATGTGAGCCAATACAGATTGTCATCATGCTCAACTGCATGTACCTCAAGTTTGACCGCCTCACAACGGTACACAATGTTTACAAGGTAATCTTATGACTTTCTCCAGTTTTGAATGTTTAATTTGAATTTGAAGGACACTACTGTTTCATAGGTCGTAAATAGAACCCTGTGGGATGCCACACAAATATACTAAACAGTCACCAAATGATACAGAATAGTTTTTGAATTAAGATTAATAAATGCATAACTAACACGTGTTAGGGGTTAAACTGAACCAGCATCTTTGGCTAATAAGACTAACGCAACTTGGTTGCATATTTTTCTTCTAATTTTATTCAAATTTTCCCCCCAATTTGGAAGTGCCAATTACTCAATCATGTGGACTCTCCCCCGGTTACGTAAGATGCTCCTGACACTAGGAGGGTGAAGACAAGCACATGCTTCCTTTGATACATGATACAGCCAGGCATCACCTCCTTTTGAACTGCCGCCATTGAAATCATTGCTGGTCAGCCAGCATGCTTGGAGGAAAGTGCCGGGTCGCCAGCGCCAATACACTAACAGATGCCTGTGTCAACCAGCATTGCACTGGGTGTGATTTTGCTCTGATTCCAGCTGCAGATGGCAAACAGTGTGACCCTGGATTCATGGTGTTAGCACTCAGCACCTCTTAGACTCTCGGGGCCTATGTGTATGATTAATTTGTCCCAGCACCCTGTTAACATTTTTTGTTGTTTTTTACTTTCATTTTTAACAATGACCTTTACTTTTTCTTAATAAAGTACACTACAAACAGTGCTGCTGAGTTCAGTTAAAATTTGGATTATTAGTTATGCATCTTCTCAACTTGCACAGATTTCTGAGATGTTTCTTCCAACAAATTTTCTGAAAAAATTTAATAACACTGAAAAAATAATGTATTTTAATATTAACATTAAATATTATATCATATTGTGCCTGAAAATGTATTTTGTTATTATTGTTTTTTTGCCATATTATTCACCTTTGAAAACAAGCTGTTCTTTGAGTCAGCAATATGATGTATTGGTCTTACAGGTTGAAACAATAGGTGATGCCTACATGGTAGTAGGCGGGGTACCAATCCCAGTGTCCAGTCATGCAGAACGGGTGGCCAATTTTGCACTAGGGATGATTTTGGCTGCTAAAGAGGTCACCAACCCTGTCACCGGAGGCCCCATTCAGGTGAGGGGTAATTCAAAATTGAGCAAAACAAGAGAAGCATTTCTGCATAATTCTGTTGTAATATACTCAGGATGGTCTTTGTCAGAAAACCATTTATTTCACATGTATTTTGAATTATATTATTTTCTTGGTACTGCTTACACAGTCAAATCACATTATAAGATCCCACAGTGGGAAAATTCACATTGCACCAGCAAGTGTATAGCAAGGCACTCAGTAAAAGAAGCAGTTAAAGTAGATCATGTATAGTGTAGTATATACAGTTTAGTATCTACAATATTAATATTATAAATAATAAACATCTTAAAGACCTCTGTAGGAAAAATATATACATTCTTTTAAAAATATATTTACATATAATTGCAGATAATTACACATGGGGAGATGGAAGTATTGCACATTGTTATGCTACATTGAAAAACTCTTAATACTTTGTGGAGTTAAGTGTGTGTGTGTGTGTGTGTGTGTGTGTGTGTGTGTGTGTGTGTGTGTGTGTGTGTGTGTGTGTGTGTGTGTGGTCTGCTGAGAACAGTGCTTGTTGTACAGTCTTAGCAGCTGGAAGGAAGGACCTGTGATACCGCACCTTTACACACATTTAGGGTGAAGAGTCTCATGCATGGGGTGTGAGTCTTTCTCCAGCATGGATGTCAGCTTTGGTTTGTCTCCCACCATCTGCACTGGGTCTAAGCGGCTTCCCAGGACAGACATGGCCCTGTTTATGAGTTTGTTCAATCTCTTCCTGTCTGCCATCAATATACTGCTGCCCCAGCAGGCCACTCAATCAAAGATGGTAGATGCCACCACTGTTTCAAAGAAGGTCCTCAGGAGTGCCCCTTGCACTCCAAGTGACCTCAGTTTCCTCAGAAGTTGGAGTCTGCTCTGGCCTTTTCTGTAAAATGCAGTGGTGTTACCCGACCAGTTACTGTCCATTCTCTGTATGTTCATTGATGGAAGGGTATACCTGCACCTTCAGAAGTCCACCACCAGTTCTTGGGTCTTCCCTGTGTTTATCTGGAGGTGGTTCTGCAGACACCAGTCCATAAAGTCCTGAGTCTGTTCTCTTTACTCGCTGTGCTCTGATTGTGGAGTCATCAGAGAACTTATGGAGGTGACAGGTTGGTGAGCTGTGCACAAAGTCAGCAGTGTGCAGGTTCAAGAGGAACACTGCCAGGACTGTTCCTTGAGGGGCCCCTTGTACTGCTGATCACAGTCCCGTACTGTCACATACTCTGCTGTGACTCCTCTTCTGCTGCTTGCAGAGAAAGTAAGCAGAGAAACAGATGGACTACAGTCTCTAATTATTGAACTAAAACGTGCTTCTGAATGGTTAGTGAAGTTTACTAACGTGTATGAAGTGTAAAAACAAGGAGGTACTCATATTGTGATTCGACTGTGTGTTTATAACACCCTGCATGTACCTCTCTGCTCTCCATGTACTTTAGAAGTACCGGTAATATTAAGCTCAAAACCTCATAGCAAAACAATGTCTTAGGCTTTATACATTGTTTATAGCATCATATTTGTACATCTTATTACTCTCTTTGATGAACATTTCAGTGGCATGTTTCTGTGAACAATTCTGACTCTGTGTAATTGTTAATGAATTATGCAGATGATCTATTATATGTATAATACCAATTGAAATCAGGGTAGCTTGGCTGTGTTCAGATATTGACTGCTCTCGTGCTGCTTGGTTGCTCCAGATTCGGGTGGGATTGCACAGTGGTCCAGTGCTTGCAGGTGTTGTTGGGGAGAAGATGCCACGCTACTGCCTGTTTGGAGACACGGTGAACACAGCCTCTCGCATGGAGAGCCACGGTCTGCCTGACAAAATCCATGTCAGCCCCACTGTTTATCAGTAAGTTTCAGTCCCAATTTAAAGTACTACGTCAACAGAGAATGATTTATATGGTAATTAAAACTACTAGTGGTTAGTGTTCAGGAAAGGAATTATGTACGAATGTGCCATAAATCATAAGGTAATTGTTTTAAAATACACCAGCCTTAAATTGACATTTAAGCTGTGTTGATTTTGGAGTGTTACAAACAGTTATAAATAGAATATTCACTAAATATGTGTTCTTGTTTAACATTATAGAAATAGAATACCTTATAATGGCTGGTAAATAGAATTATATAATAGAATCGTCCACTACTGTGTAAATGAGAATTTCGTTTTTTCTTGAAAGAATTACTCTAATATTCCTTCTCAAAACCAGCCTTAAAGCAATGTTGATTATATTTTATAATAAACAATAATCCTAATGATGTTATTTAAATGTGCAATTCAAAATATATCCAGTTTGTGGCAGACATATCAATAGTGTATATGATGATGGTGCAAATGAACTGAAATTAATGGTAAACATGTTAAATGCTTTGCGTGGTCTGTTCCATGTGTTGTATATGTTTAATGTGTTGAACAATTTCCCAGTCATTTCCCAAATCATTATTACTGAGCACATTCAAATGTGTTGAAATTGAGGAAACTCAAGATGCATAAGTCTAAATAAATAAGACCAAACTTAAGACCACAAACCCCTCATCTTTCTGCGTGCCCTGTTTCCAGTGCTCTGTGGAATAAGGGCTTTCAGTTGGAGGCGCGCGGCGAGATTGATGTGAAGGGTAAAGGCAGGATGCGAACCTATTTCCTCCTGAAGAACCTTAGAGCCACAGACAGTGAGATCATGGGCCTCTGGACAAGGGAAGCTGGCTCGGGCCAGGAGTCAGTTCAGACCAATCGTGACTGCAGCTTTGAGTTACCTGGCTTCAGACCTTCTTTACAAGGCAGGTTTCTTTTTGACATTCAATTTTTTGCATTCCAAGTTCCCTGCCAGGCATGCTTGTCTTTGTGTAGAATATTTTTTGCCCAGTTGCCCAGAAAGATGTAATTTCACATCATGGAATGTGAGCACTGTGCCAAGCCACTATGTTGGCTTCCTGCAGACTTTTTATTTTTTGTACATGGTCATCGTTGATTATCACACAGAGCAGATTCCTCTGCGTTTTTCTTAGAATTAGTCAGTATTGAGGCTTGAATGTCAAGTCTTATATTCAAATCTGGACTTACAGGGTAACAGGAGAGCTCTGTGATTTGACGATTAGTGGCAACAATTTGAGCTACATCAGCAGGTGTAGAAAGGAGCTTCTCCTGTTTAAAAAGGCTTAAGACTTACATCTGCAACACAATGGGCTAAGGCCATCTAAACAGCCTACATCTGCTGGCCATTGAGAGGACACTGGTCAAGTCTCTGGAAAAGACTTGACTTCGTACGATAGGATCACAGGCCATTTGCTTGAAAAGGAAAGAATTTACATATAAATAAATTATGAAATTTTATGATGCAAACCGACCTTCCCCTTTTTGAAAGACAAGCAGCTGCCATGGTGCTACTATAGTGTGTATTTAAAGGTAAAGCTGCATAAATTAAACTGTATGCACTGATTCCCTACATGATAGACGTCGCTGTCTGCTCACAGACGAATTTGCTTCAGTCATGCAGTACATGCAAACACAATGTGTGATGTCACACTCATCAAAATGATCAGTCATGTCCATTTATTGTATGATAAGTACTATGCAAGATATCATCATTATCATGACCTGAGTATCCCAATACTTTTGTCTATACTGTATATATTGAGTCTCTCTCTCTCTCTCTCTCTCCTTTCCCAAAGTCATTCAAAGCAGTGACAGACGGCCCACTGTGGCAATGCGATATGGTGACAGTTTCACTGAAGATGAGCCTCCCGCCCTAATTACTGAAGCCCTGGCCAGTGTGAAAACCCTGACAGGTATTTTACTACTCTTAATAGAAATTGAGCAGGGGTCTTAAATATTAAGAGACTGTAGATAGATAGATAGATAGATAGATAGATAGATAGATAGATAGATAGATAGATAGATAGAAAGATAGAAAGATAGAAAGAAAGAATAGAACTTTATTGATCCCTTGGGAGGGTTCCTTCAGGGAAATTAAGGAATAGATAGGTAGATAGATAGATAGATAGATAGACAGACAGACAGACAGACAGACAGACACACACACACACACACACACACACACACACACACACACACTCATGTAGGTCCACAGTTTTTCTCATTACCTAAGTGCCTGCATATGACTTACTAGAACTGCTGCCAAAATCAGATTTTATGCAGCCCTTATAAAATAGTTACGTTCTCAAACAGGTAAATCCCGGGACTCTGAGAGCTATGGCAGTCTGCACAGTGGGAACAGGTCTGAAGATGAGCCGTTCAGTTTGAACCAAGCTGTCCGCCGCGGTCCCGATGGAGCTGAACCTCCACACTCTGCTGCTCACAATGAACTGCACATTCGTAGCAGATTCTGTGTTGTGCTCTGAAAAGCATGGGGATCACAAGTAGGCCCAGTATTTAAAGTCTTTGAAGAGGGTTTGGGCTTGTGTTGTAGTAGAACAGTTGGACATGTACTGGTGGATATTGGTGGAAATTGATTTATCAGTTACAATGAAACCTGCCAATATTGATGAGCAAGTATATTATTGATTATATATGGATAGAAATATATTATCATTACATACAGTGCATCCGGAAGTATTCACAACACTTCACTTTTTGCACATTTTGTTATGTTGCTGCCTCCAAAATGGATTTTTCCCCCGAAATTCTACACACAATGTCCCACAATGTGAGAAAAATGTGAGAAAAGTGTGTTTGAAATCTTTGTAAATGTATTAAAAATATAACTTGTACTGTATTCACATCCTTAGCCATGCCACTAAAATTTGAAAATCTTGTTTCCACTGATCATTCATCAGTCATTTCTACATCTTGACTGGAGTACACCTGTGGTATATTCAGTTGATTGGACATGATTTGAGAAGGCTGTTTATATAAGGTCCGATAGTAGACAGTGCATGTCAGAGTACAAACCAAGCCATGAACCTGAAGGAATTGTCTGTATACCTCCATGACAGGAATGTATTTAGACACAGATCTGGGGAAAAGTTTCTGCTGCATTGAAGGCCCCAATAAGCACAGTGGCCTCCATCATCCATAAATGGAAGAAGTTTGGAATCACCTGGACTACCACCTGGTAGAAGGGCCTTAGTGACCAAAGAACCCAATGGTTACTCTGACAGAGCTCCAATGTTCCTCTGTAGAGAGAGGGGACTCTTCCAGAAGAACAACCATTTGTGCAGCACTTCACCGATCATCTAACATATATATCTAACAATGGCTGTGCACCGACGCTCCCCATCCTATCTGACGAAGCTTGAGAGGTTCTGCAAACAAGAATGGGGAGAAACTTGAATCCATTTGGAATAAGGCTGTAACAGTGTTACGTAAACCTTAATAATTACTCACAATGAAATTGTTAATCATTTATTTTGTGATATATGTTTAATTTTTGTTTTTATTATCAGTAATAGTGAATTATTATCTATTTATTTGATACACTCATTGCTCGTACACTGATCAGCCATAACCCCCGAGCATGATTCAAAAGCAAAACTGATCACCAAGCAACTGCAACAGCAAGGGGTGACTGGACTTTTTGTTTTTTTAACCGGGGGTTGGTTGTCCCCCACATAGAAAATTGAATGCTCCATTTGTTTGATCAGGGGGTGGTCATCCCCCTGTGGTCTTTTCATTACAACAATGGACAAACTACATTCAAAACCAAATGCTTCATTGTTGGGGGTGGTGAGCCCCCTGCAGTATCATTACAAATATAAATAATAAAAAACAAAACAAAACAGAAAACCACGCTATTCAGGTGAAATGTGAACAGGTGACAACCCTACAGGAACAAAGTCTTACTAAGTTGTATTTTTTATTTATGTGGATTTATTAATCTATGACTCATCACAAACACTGATCATTCAGATTTCTGTTTAAGGAGAAACTACAAGCTGTTTCTAGACTGTTAGGTGTACACCTATGAAGTTTTACCTTGACTTCATTTGGATACCCATACAAATAAGTGCCCAAATGTTTGGAAGCACAGTCTTGTGTATTTAGGATTGATATGAGATTTGATATGATATACAATTTTTTTTCAACTACAGGAAGCTGTTCAGGTTTGTAAACATTAAGTAAGAAGTAAAAGAGAAAGAGAGACTGTGTGAATGACAGTTTATTTTACAGCACAGTGTACTCTCATTATTTTCTTCCTTTCTCTGAGAGGCATCTGCTAGCATTGAAATCATCTGTAAGCTATATGGTAAAGGTAGAATATGAGTTCTCACCGCAGCAATGTGCAATAATCTGTAGTTACACTACATTTGACCTCATTTAAGTAACCTGACCAAAATAGACCAACAGAGAGAAAAGTAGGGTTTATACCAAAGATCTAAGTTAATTTACCACAACACAATATAGTGTATATAGTACACAATTCAGCCAAAACATAAATACCATCTGCCTAATTGTGAATGTCATGCCAATGTTCTCTGACATGTTGAAGCGTGGTCTACACAAGACATCTAATGGTGTCCTGTGGTATTTAGACTAAACCAAGACTAACATTACAGCAGATCCTTTAAATCCTGGAGCTACCACCTCAGAACATACATGAGCATCAATGAGTCTTGAGTTCCCATTACCAAAGGTAGACCTTGGTAGGTACTGCCTGATGTCTTGGAGATGTTCTGACCTTGTCTCAGCTTCTGATGCTTGTCCATTGTCTGAGTGACTGTTCATTTGCTGATTAAAATATCCACCCCTTGACAAGTACTCAATCAACCAACAACCTGTCAGTCGTGTTAATGTTATGGCTGATTAGTGTATCGTACACTGTATACTATATAGTAATAAAGTATATAGTAGATGTATAGTATGTGAAATGTACATTATGTGGGAAAGACTTTATACATGTAAACTTGAACACCGATTAAAAAAACAGAATTAATTACAGATTTACTGTAATTTGCAGAGAAATGCTAACGTTGAGGCTCCTCCCACTGTGTATGACATTACATTATGTGATTCTGTTTGAAACAGAAAAGAAATATGTTCAAATATTTTTGAGACCATGAACCCTGACCTTCCTCTATCCCCTCTCTTCAGTGTAACAAATAAGAACAAAATTGCCCCCATTTTTCAGAAAGTGTGCATAACTGAATCACTAATGAAGTCATTCAGAGGGGATTGGTGTGAAATGCTCTGTCTAAAAGTCAGTTTTAAAAGGAAATCTGAGCGTGTTTAATGCCTATTAAAGGCAGCCTCCCAGAACACTACTACCAAAATGGTTCATCGCTTGCCCAAGATCCTAAGACCTCTAGTGCAAAATAGCAACAACAACAATAATAATAATAATAAAAATAATACTATGGTTTCCCATTTAAAATTATTTTAAATAGATTAAAAAGCAATTTGCTTGTTTATTCACTATTATGTCTCAAATAATATCATGTTCCCAAAGCATGCCACTTCTGACGTCAACCCATTGAGTTATTTAATTTAGATGAATATACACTCATACTCAACAAAATTGTTGCACCTAGAAGGAAGTGTGGGATTGCAATGCTAGTGGGATGGAAGGTGAAGTTTACCAGGAACAATAAATGATTAAAAATTTAGGCTGATGTGGGCAATGTTTATTTAGTATGGCATCATATAACACATTATGCCAGACATCTTGGCATGGAGTTGTATAGGTACCTAATGGTGTCCTGCGATACTCCATTCCATGCAGCTTGAATATTCTTACACAGTTCCTACAGATTTTGTGGTATAGGTGCAGTGTTGATAGCATGTCCAATAGCATCCCACACATTTTTTGTCAGGGATAGGTCTGACGATGCAGAGACGGTTCATTGGTCATCTTCTCCAAGACAAAAGTGGCCTTTGTGAATAACTTCATGACAGTCTGACATGACACCACTGCAATGTTTGGCAATGTTGATGTGGTGTTACGGGCAGTTGTTGTAACGGTCTGTGTGCATGCAGCCATCTGTCAAAGGTGCTGGCACTAACAGGATGACTCACGGAGGGTATCACTGTTCGCTGAATGTCAATTGTTAGGTCTGCACATGTCAATCTATCTCTGTGGTTTGTGCAGGTTTTCCAGATGCTTCATGTCATCCTTCTATCCACTGCCACCAACAGTGTTATGGCAATATCTCCATGACCAGTATGGTGCACAATATTTCCATAAGACAATTCCCTGTTCCCTGAGCCCTTAGAACCCTGAACTTCCTCTGTACCCTCTCTTCAGTGCAACAAATAAGATCCTTCCATCATCCTTCTATCCACTGCCACCAACAGTGTTATGACTATCTCCGTGACTGTCCCACTTCCCTGAGCCCTAAGTTGCGACCTACCTCTAACTCTTCCAACTACTGGAATTGCTGTTCTCCGAGGTGTACTTTGTTTGCAAAGGATGCTTCCAACACAACAGCACGAGTCAGAATGTAAAGCATGTGCAACAGGATGACCTTATATCAACCCTTCCTTCCTTCATCACAGCATGACCATGATAAATATGGTGATGACCATGATAATACATATGATTAAATATTACATAACAGGTTACAGAGTATATTGTAGGTTATCATGAATGAGCTGCATTATCTAACCTGTTATATACAATATATTCTTTAAAATTCAAAATGAATATAATTCAATTTTAAATATGTATTTTATCAATTAAATTAAAGTCAGTGGCATTCTGTTGTTTATGGATGCCAACTGGAGAGGCATGATAAGAAGCTGGATCTTTCTTTTTGTTGTAAGGTACAATACCGGGTCGGGCCAAAAAAGATCAGTATAGATCATATTTGGGTTGAAGTCATAACAGTGTTGTTCAGATTCTATTCTATATCAATGGACCCGCTGCAGCATCAGAAGTTCTAACCCAAAGGAGAAAGAAAGGTGATAAATGCTTGAAAGTTGATGTGGCAGAATAAGGAATACTGTGTATTACAAACTGAATCATAGAATACGTCCTGCCCTGTTTACTGTTCTTCACTCCTTTTGTCGTCTTTCATTCGATTAAGAAGAGTTTATTGAACTAACTGAACAGGTGTGCACAGTCCAGATCAGACAGGCGAAGCAAACTGTATATACTGTGCGTTTTATTAGGAGTCACTCTCATGTACAGATTCATGGATTTTGCCACACAGCAGTGTTCTGTTAATTGTGCAGCATGTAAAAGAAGATTTTTACGAAGCACTATGTTGGAGATCTGTTTTCAGGCACAGTTAGCAATTACAATAAATGTGTACTGCTTCTGATTCCAACTAAGTACAGTGATCTTCACTACTTGAAGAGGTTTGGAATGATCAGTCTAATCAAATGATACAGGCTCTCAGGGTGAAAGAGTACACCCTTACTGGACAGTAAGACATTATGACCTCTGATTCCCATGACCATCATTGTAAGAGATCTGAGTCTCTTCTTTCTGGATCTCCCATTACATCATTTAACACCAGACCCCAATTTTGAATGACTTTGTTTACATCCCAGTGATTGGATTATGCAGATTTTGAAAAGTAATTTCCCCTGTTAAGGTTCTTCAAACAGAGCATAATGTTACATCACAAGATACTGACACCAAAAAGTCACTGAACTCCAGTCACGTGCACAGGCCACGTGGCTTAACATGAATCTGACCTGCTTACAGACCTGTGGACACCTGATCCACGTGGGAGGTTGGAGATAGGGCGTTATTATTTAAAAAGGTCCATCTTCAGAAAAACCCAGTCTCTTTCACCGGGACTGGCTGGTGGTATCCTACTTCTTGCTTTGCCAGCCCACCAGTACAGAGTGTGCATTTATATTACTGTGAGGAAAAGATGTGCAGCCAATCGTCTCTCAAGAAAATGAAGTCATGTACAGCATGAAGGAGACTGTGGGCGGAATTAGGTCGCCGTGCTCAGATGAATTTGAGGAAACCAAATCTGTAACCAAAGCCAGTGCTTGAAGGTTGAGTGTTACAAATCAAACGTCACCCTGACCTGAAAACACAGCGGCCAGCAGTGAGTTAGGCTGGGTGATAAACCTGTTCTCCATTAACTTTCACCACTGTCCACATTCTCACTGTTTGTCTTTTCCTTCCATCAGTGTCCTTGTCCTTTATAGGCTCCTTCCCCTGCAATTACGAGTCTGATTCCACTATTGCATTAAGATCTCGTGAGCTCCTGTCAGGAACGCGGTTAGGCAGCACAGGCCGGTTGGTGTAAATGTCCTCCACAGGCAGCAGGAATGTGACCGTCTTCACTTTGGCTCTGAAATGAAAATTAAGCACTTGCTTGAAATTGTAGTGTTTCTGATCAAATCTATAGTGTACAGTTAAAGGTACTACAGGGACAAGTGTATTGGCATATCTGCTCATTCATTGTTTCTTATGAAATCAAAGGTATTAAAAATAGTTTATCATGCTTTTGTTGGAGTAACTGTGTCTACTGTCCAGGGATGACATTCTATGATGATTGGATTCTGGAGTGAGCAATGGTATGAGGTTTTGATGAGGGTGAAGATGTTGGATGATCAGCACCCCATCTCATTCTACTAAGCTCCCAAACTCATTTCAAACCCAGTGAGAAACATACTCAATTGAGCTCCATAATTCCAGAGAACATAGTTCTGCTACTCCACAGCTCAGTACTGGGGGGCTTTATACCCCTCCAGCCCAAGCCTGGCAATACTCATGGTGCCAAAAGGTTCATGTTTCTTTATCTCATCCAGAGAGTCCTATTCTATTGGCAGCTCTTCTATACAGGGACTAGAAAAGCTGTGTGTGCACATTTGCACATGTACATAAAGTTTAATGGAGGTGACTGTGCATCACAGCACACTAAGAAGAATTAAATTAAAACCGAAACTAGTCCACAAAATTGATAGGACTTCTGAATTGATTCTTCTACATCTTCTACGTCTACTTCTACAATTGTCCATTGCTCTGTTTTAGCTATTGAACATTTATAACATAACTTTGATTTGACCTTGCGTCTTTTAAACAGAACACTACTTACGTCTTTTAAAAATAGCAAATCAAAAGTAGTCACTTATATTTATGATCTATTAAATAAAGCTCTCCACCACCCTTTCAAATGGCTGTTGGGTGACTGTATGCCTTCAGGTTCTGGTGGAGAAACTGAAGTAGCCTAGCTTTGTATGATGGAATGGCTGGAAAGAAACAGCTGTAATGTAAGTGGAGATGCTGATTTAAGAGAAAGTTGGAATGGTCTCAGTATATATACTGACTGGATGATCAAAACACTTTTACAAAAATTATGTCTCGTGCTTTTGCAAAGAGAAATTTTGCAATCACAAGAACACAAATTCCCACAGGGATTTCTTACTGGTTAAACTGGGATTTTAACTGGTCAAAGTCAAAACAGAATTTTGGATAATGTCTTATATTTAGGATAGATTAATAATGGAATTAAATTTGAGCAGTCATTATGGTAGGTGAGTTGGCCTAGACCTGCTCTTCTAGCATTTAGTGTAGAAGTAGACAATGGAGGACAAACACCCTATAATGCCCTTCGTTTCAGTGTTTGTGTACCTGGTTTGGTTGACGCATTGCTGAAGTGAGCGCTTGCTTGACACTGTTTCCTTGCTGTCGGCTCTGGATGGTCTGTTGAACATGCTGCTGTTGCTGTTTGTGGTGTTGTCTGCATTACTCTTCTGTGGAACATTGATTGTGTTGGAGGAGATGGAATACCTCCGGACTGTCATGATGATGTTTTCTGTTGGTTGAAAGACAACAGACCTATTCAGTCTAAAAATACTCAGAATAAAAACAAAGAGCAGGCCTGTCACAGTAATACATTATTTGTTGTTATACAATAAATGAACATTGATCATTTTGCTGAGCTGTATATTGCCCATTGTGTTTATGTGCATGTTTGTTTAAATATAAATGAACATAACCAGTATTTTAGCCAGTTGTGAGAAAGGCCCATTAACAAACCAGTATGTCAACTCTGCTTAAAAGCATTGGTGTTTATGTTTAATTTACAATATTTAAACATTTTTATTTTCCAATCCAAATGTGACAGGAACGTCTTGTGCTAATACTACGTATGTGCAAAGCCCTCTGTAACTCTCCACCAATTTGTGTGTCAGACACATTTACCCCGCTAAGCGAAGCACCCACTGAGTTGTCTATTGAAAGTGCTATTTAAAGTACCGTTTATAGAAGACTCTAAACCTGACACATGAAATTAGCTACTTCTTTACAGCAGCAACAGTAAACTGTTTACTGGGAGACAGCTAGCTAGACGAGAGATAGTAGAGGACAGTAATTCCTGTAGTAAACAGGACCAAAACCCTCCCTTCAGTACACCTTGAGAAGCTCCACCCCCAAAATTATGCATGCGTGTTGCCAAGGCAACTTGCTAGCAGACCAAAAGAAATGCGACAGAACCCACAGTGTCTGTTGGCCGAGGGTAAAACAGCCCCAATAAGGACAAAATGTAGACCCAGGCACTTTTATTAAAATAAAGAGGTATGTGTTTACTAGTACTGTAGATACTGAAGCAGCTCAACTGTGTTGAAACCAAACTTGTAGCTTGCTAGTTGTCCAAGCTGAGGAGTAGTTTAGTCTATGCACATACCTTAACTTTTATTACCACTTGAAACATCAGCCATAACATCAAATGGCAGCATCAACAATTGTAATGTTTCTAGCGATAATAATACTCCCTTCTCCAGCCTTTCAGCTCTCTGAGCTTCTTACCTGTGTTCAAACATGTCTTTGATCTTGATATAAAATGTTTGTGATGGTCTGACCTGCCATGTTTTCTCATGTGTACAAGATGTTCCACCTCTCTGTCTCTAATTTTTTCTACCTGTACCTGAGCAGGAACATCCCCTGCTTGAAGAGTCGGTGGAGTAGCTTCTGATTTTTCCCCATTTACTGTGCCAAAGCTGAGTATAAACACCAGACTTATTTCCAGTGTGCAAACAGACCAGAGAGCTGGTGGACAGTGAGGAAATATTAATCAGATTTTACAAAAACTGTAATGAACTGGAATCATGCACACTTCCTGTGAACTTTAAATAGTGTAGTTCACTTTCTACTCAACTGCAGGATGCAACTGATGATATTTTCTAAATACGAGTTTGATTGATTACTGCTATCTTATCTAATCTCTGTCCTTTTGTCTAAATGTAAACAAATCATGCACCCATGAAACATCTGGGTTTTATAACCTAGTCTCAGACCTGTTCACAGGTAAACAGTCAGTTTTTATTTACAACATTTTGTCAGATGTTTATAGGCTTATATTATATGGTATATAAGTACAATTATAATACTTACATACATTTTCTTTTACTTTTTATTGACAAAAGCAAATACTTCATATTTACAGTGTTAACTCTTCTTCGTTAAGACTTCTGCAATTTGCCTCTGCATGCTGGATATTCAGTTCAACAATGTGTGTTTGTCGACCCTCTTTTTGAGGATTGACCACAGGTTCTCAATGGAATTGAGATCTGAGTTTCATGGCCATGGACCCAAAATTTCAATGTTTTCATTGAGCCACTTGGTTATCATTTTAGCCTTGTGACATGGTGCTCCATTGTTCATCTCCAAATTGCTCTTGGATTGTTGGGAGAAATTGCTGTTGTTTTGATACCATAGATGTTTTGTTCCTTATTTATGACAGTGTTCTTACACCTTTTCTTCTCCTGACAATCATTTTTCCAGCTGCCCAAAACAGTCTGGAGGGGCCTTCATCTGAAAATAATTTTACCCTAGTCCTCTGCAGTCTTCCTGCAGATTGTCAGTCTGTCCATGATGATTCTCTTGGAGAGAAGTGCTCTTCTTGACACCACGCCATCCTCCAAAAGCCTTCATCTCACTGTGCATTCAGATGCACTCACACCTGTCCTCTGCCATTCCTGAGCAAGCTAAAGAATGACTTTTCAATTCCAATTAATTGGAATTCATCAGCGCACTCTTCACAATCTAGAGTTAATTTAAATTGCCACCATAAAAACCGACGCAGCAAACTTGAAAACCAAAATTTGTGCCATTCTCAAAATGTTTGGCCACAACTTTATACACTTAAGCTGTAAATAGTATCATCTGTAATATCAGATGTTTGAGGTAGCAGTGATAGAATTCCAGCTTCCACCTAAAGATCAGCATCTTTTTGGCATCCTCGCTGATTTTGTCTCAGTATCATATCTCCTGTTTTTGCTTCAGATATCCCAGTTTAATTGTTTTAAATGCCACCAAAATTTACAAAAGTAATGTCAGTCACTGACATAAAATGATCTTAAAATTACAACACTTTTCATTGTAACTATTTCTGTAACAAAAATCTAACAAAAATAGTGACAGTATTGTGATGACAGGTCTAACATAGAGCATGTTTGTTTTTTCTTTATGTCCATATGTTCAGTTGCATCAATGTGCACAGAACCATCTTTTTTACTATTAATTACTTCTTACTTAATTCATCGCTGTCATGCATCAACTTCTTAACTTTAAATAGAAGTCAATGTAAAAAGATTTAATTCAAGTGATTTTGGAGCATTTATATTGGTCCATGTATCACAATGCAAAGAAGAACTGCTAGATTTAAATGGCCAAAAATACAAGATTTTTGCAGGACAAGTCCAAATAAGTCATGACTAACTGCTGATTTGTTACTTGCTAGCTACTCATTTATGTGTATAGAGGACAATACACAAATTACTCTCACATAGTACAATTTCCACTAGGGAAAATATAAAAATAAATCAGGTAATTAACAGGTTACATTGTATGAGAAAAACACGAATCATATATTATTATTGTTGTTATTATTATTATGGTTAATAATAATAATAATAATAATAATAATAATAATAATAATAATAATAATAATAATAATTATAAATAAAAAGTAGTCATATGTATTATTATAAAAGCACCTTCTATTGGCTTTAAATGAAGAAAAGACTCAAATCTTGTTTTATATTAATCTTCCAGTCTCTCTTTTTGGGCGCAGAGAGATGCCGCAGTGTGATTGGGCGACGGGGAAAACGCCTCCAACATATTTGCGCCCTGATTGGCTGACCGAGACCTGCGTCCTGCCGAGTGACGTCACAGCAGCGGCGGCAGGGGCAACATGGCGGCGTACAGAGTCACTGCAACCTTTCAGAGAGTTCAGCGCGCTGTGAAGGTGAGCGCTCGCATGTCCGGCGTTTGGACCGCAGCGTTTAAACGCTTAAAGGGCCCCCAGGTGTAGACACAGGGTCTGTGCGACAGCACTGCCCGCGAAAGAGCCGAACTCTGCAGAAAGTCGGGGTGGAGCTGGAGCAGGTCGCCANAAAAAAAATATATATATATATATATATATAAAATCACTAATAAAATAATGGTCACTGGTTTAATGGTGGTTTACTGGGACTCCTTTGATTCAGTTCAATTCAATGTATTTAAAAGACCAAGCCATCAAATACTGAAAAAGTGTCTGTAAACCTTTGGTCAATTGAAAATAAATCCTGATATAGTAAATAAATCCTGAAATATAGTAAGTCTCTCAACTATGAATATAAAATGACTCCTTCTGGGAATAAAGAAAATATCATAATTGAATTCCTATATAAAATGTATGGAATTGAAAAATTGCATCTCAAAATATCGGGGAAAAGTTCGTGTTCATATATTTTTTTTTAACTTGAAAATGTTGAATTTTAATTTGAGTAAATTCCTAATCAGACATGATCAACATTTAAACAAAAAAAGCTTGAAGTATGTAACTTTTAAATTAAATTATGAACTAAAATATTTTTTCATCAAATTCATTTTTTGGATGCTCAAGTTTTTTTTTTTTGACCAATTATACCAATAAATAAGATATTTTTATGTTCTCAGAGTGGAAGGACGGATCATATGTTCAAATAACATAGAACTGCCCTAAATTACCTGTGGATAAATTGATTTACCAGAATTTTTAGTGCCGTTACAACTATCCCAACCAACTGCTGAAATTAACCCAACAATGGGGAAGGTTGGGAAATTTGCTTGTACTGGTTTCAGCTGATTTGTCTTACAAACAGTAGTTTCTGCAACTATTATATCTGTATATGTAAGCTGTGCCTTCTCCACCCTAGGTACTTTGATTTTAATGCCAGAGTTATAATAAAATACAGCACAGATTTACATGTCAGTTTTACAGTATGTTTATAACTTTGATTCACCTTGAAAACAATATTAGAAATAAAACCAGAAATAAAAAAATCTTCTCACCAAACCAGTTTAACCAGTCAAACCACTCAGTTGTGTAGCATACCTTTGTACTGTGCTTCTAGTGCAGGCGCTGAGACATTTCTCCTTAACTGAGCACTGCTGGAGTTCTCCTCTCCATGGGGCTCTACTGCTACTGGGAGCTCTGTCCCAGAGCCAGGCCGGTTCAGCTGCCCTCTCAGTGCCCTGTTCTCATTCTCCAGCTTCTTGATCTCGCCCTGCAGTTCCCGGATGAGGCTGGCCAGGCCCCGGCCACCCTCCATGACTCTTTAAGGCGAACCGCCCTTGGGTCCACACTGCGGCATCCATACACCTACAAGGGTCCACTCATTTTTGTAGCTCCGTCCCAATCTCGGCGGTGATCTTGTCCCGGGGAGATTATGTCGCCTTTCAGCAGTTATACAGCCTGCGGGCTTCGGGTGATCGGCCTTCGGGGACGCAGGCCCATGTTTTATTCATCGGTCACTGCTATTGAGTTTCGCCCCATCGTTTTGTTCAGCTGGGCTTCGTGGGGACCTGAAAAAATCTCCGTCCCAAAGCACCCCAAGAGCATGCTTCACGCTTTTGTTTAGGCCGCATCACTTACTTTCCACCAGCACCGAAGAGGGAAAGAAACATTAAGTTTTCAGCGTAACACACTGATAAAGCTGCGCGATAACAGCGAAACAGGTAACTGATGCTTTCTCAAGCCCTTGAAATATTCATCAGCTCTGTCAATGTAAAGCAGTAAAGTAGTAAATCTAGGAGAACAATATTCTTACAACATTCATGGATTCATTGGGGTATTGTTAAAGACACTTTTATGGGCTACAGTATTGGGACATTGGATTCTGGAGTAAGCACTGCTGTTAGGATTTGATTGCAATCAGCAAAAAGTTAGTGAGGTCAAAATGTTTCTTGGTTAATCACCACCCCACCCCACCACCCCAATTTCCTAACACTTTCCTCCCAAAAAGTACTGGATGGAGCACCATTGTCAGACAACACAGTTCCACTGCTCCACAGCAGCTCAACGCTGGGGTGCTTTATACCGATCTAGCCCACGCATGGCATTAGGCATGGTGCCAAAAGGTTTATGTTTGTTTATCTACTCCAGAGAGTCCTATTCTGTTGGCAGTACAGGGTAAGTGAAAAGTCACAGGACCTTTTATTTCAGAAATGACAGGGAAAGGGACATCTGAACAATCCCACTGTTGCCCACATGCCCTGTAAGCTGGCCTTTACACCCTGTGTTGTCTATGGTGAGTTCGTTCATTAGAGCTGGCAATGGGGAGGCAGCCGATTTCTTTGGGTGTCCTGTGGCTTCTGACTCACCCTGTACCTCCTGACATGGACTAGACAAGCTGTGTGTGCATATGCACATATGTGTTAACAATAGGTACACCTTAAAGTAGCTGAATCCATTCATTAGAGATGTCCTCAAACATTTGGACATATGCTGTCCAATCAAATGACCCTTGTAACTCAAGGGGCATCATTTGAGCATTTTATAACTGCCATTGCACCAAACTCAATTAAGCAGATTTCATTATGTACTCTTTATAATACAGTTATAATATTTTGTATAAAATAGTTTTGAATGTACTGATATTTACAATATATTGCCCTGTGTAAAGCATGTCCTTTAGTAGTGGATCAAAGTTTGAATTCCACTTCTGGGCTGTAGGAGGAGCCTGAAGCATCTCAGACCCCATCTGCTTCCATCTGCAGTGATGATGTGTAAGGACAGTCAGTATTTGTATAAATACACATTCAGGCTTCATATGCACTGGACAAAATGCCAGCATAGATTTTGGCCTCCGGTGTTTGGAGCAGTAACCTAAAACAAGGCAAAAACTGTATTCTACAGATAAAATAGAAGTATTTGCACAACAACATTTGCAAATATAACGCAGATGTGTCATCAAAGGAGACCAATTACGTGCCTGTAATTGCCTGTAATTAGCACCTTTGTTTTGTCATACTGTACTACTAACAAAATGTTTCACTAACACAGCCTGGTCCAATGAATATGCAGTGGTCAGAGCGGCATAAATCAGGGATTAAGGACACTGCCCTATAATGAGAGCACAGGAGCAAGAAAATGAATTTAAAAAAGAAAAGAGTGTGTTTGATTTTGACAAAGAACACACCCTCACACGGTAACATCAAATAAAGATGGACAATGAGCACACAATGTGGAAAATTGCAGGACTGCGGGATAGGTGCTGACCACTGGGGCAGTCTTGGGTACTTTCCATTTCAGATGATATGGATGCAAATGCAAATCCACACATCAAAAGTTTAAACCAGCCTAAAAAGCATACTGCCTATGCTCCCTTTGGCATTAGATTTAGATACAGTTATAGGTAATATACTGTATTGTGCTGTAAAATGATAAAGGTATATCACAGAAATTTGAGCAAATTTTTAGATTCACTTCAATGTTGGCAAAATTAAGTGAAGTGAATACAATTTAAGATTTGCTTGCAATGGAGGGGATATATAGTAGTTAGCAACTGTGAAAGCTTTGATGATCTAGACAGCTGGATCAGAACATGTCCAAAACATTAGGCAGGTCTTGTGGAGTGTTCCCACTATGCAGTGGTCAGTACCTAGCATTGATGGACAGGTCATAGGAAGAACCAGGAAAAATCCTGAAATAACTTGCCAATAGTTAACCAAATGTAAACTATATAATAAAAGCCCAAAGCTTGGTTCAGACCTTCTGGACTTCCTGAATTTTTGGGTTTTTCTGTCACAAACTATGTGTCATTTTGCTCATCCAGACATAAAACAAGCCCTAGTTTACGATTTTCTTTTCTTCCCCAAAGAACGAAGGACAGTGAAAAGTCAAAAGCCACTCCAAGATTTGTTCTGACTGCCTGGGCAGCTCTGCTATGACACCCAGGCAGGTGGAACGTCTATGTCTTTGGACCTCCAGTAAACCGTGGGACCTGGCCAGTCAATATGTGCTTCTGTTTTACACTTTACCAGGTTAGCTAAGAATACTACAGTCAGCAGTTATAATGTTAAAATCAGAATGCTGAATGCTGAGTTAGCGACCAAACAGCTAGCATCAGCAGCTTGAGCAAGGGCTACTGCTCCCTGGGCACTGTGGATAGGACTGCCCACCACTCCGGACATGTGTGCTCATTGCCCCCTAGTGTGTATGAGTCTATATCACTGTGTGAGGTTAGGAGTGCAGGACAGTGGGTCAATGTGCACCTTTACCTGGATATTTTGCTCTCATCTATTATATGAGAACTCGTAGTTTTAGCTCCTTGGCTTAACTTATAGAGAGTGTCATTTTAGTCTCATGATAAACCAGGATGGACCGTTTTACATTTCCGTGCTCTCATTTCTGTTGAATTCTGTTAGAACAGAAACAAAACAAACAGTGCAGAGCAGTCCAGCACTAAGGTGTTGTGCTGCGTTCTTAAGATCCACAACTGTAAATACTGCCAAACCTGGGTTTTCATAAATTTACGACCAAGCACATCTGACAATCTGAAATGTAGAGGCTCCCAGCAAATGCTGGTGTTCTGCCAAGTTGTGCTACTTATTGATATGTGATACTTAGTGGCTGACCTCAATTACCTTTGCCTCACGCTCTGATACACTAATTTAGCCTATCAAAGTATCCTACCAGGATTTTAAGGATATATTGTTTTATTAAGGCAGCTTTATATATAAAATTACGTCATAATATGAACAAAAATATCGACATAATATCAACAAAAAATCTTATACTTGAGCTGAATGGAAATATGCAGTGCATCCGGATTCACGGTGCTTCACTTTTTGCACATTTTGTTATGTTACAGCTTTATACCAAAACTGGTACATTTTCCCCTCTCATAATTATACCATAACAACAATACCCCATGACAAAATGAGTCTGAGCACAGATGCATCTTGTTTACAACGATCATCCTTCACCTGTGGTGAAATCGGTTGATTGGAAATGATTTGGAAAGGCACACACCCGTTTATATAAAGCTCCATAGTACATTTGCATGTCAGAGCACAAACCAAGAAGAGGGCTAAGGAACTGTCTCTAAACCTCAGAGACAGGATTGTATCGAGACACAGATCTGGGGAAGAGTACAGAAAATATTTCTGCTGCATTGAAGAAGTTTGGAACCACCAGGACTCTTCCTTGAGCTGGCCGCCCAGCCAAACTGAGTGATCATGGTAGAACCACCTTAGTCAGGGAGGTGACCAAGAACCCAATGGTCACAACATTGTTCTACGCAGAAAGGAGAACCTTCCAAAAGGACAACCATTTCTGTAGCTCTCCTCCAATCAGGCCTGCATAATAGAGTGGCCAAATGGAGGCCACTCCTCAGATAAAGGCACATGACAGCCCGTCTGGAGTTTTCCAAAAGGCATCTAAAGGAATCTCAGACCATGAGAACAAACTTGATTGAACTTTTTGGACTTAATGCCAAGCAAACCAGGCAGTATTGATCACCTAGCCAATACCATTCATGGAATCATGGTGGTGGCAGCATCATGCTGTGGGGATGTTTTTCTGCAGCAGGAACTGGGAGACTAGTCAAGGTCAAGGGAGAGTAAAGGAGGAGATGAAAGCAGGGGGCAGAGCAGAAAAAGAGGTTTTTGCAAAAGTGAAACTGAATGTTATTTAAAAACAGTATCACCTCAGCACATAATTTTCTTTGTTTATAATATAAATACTGATATATTACCCAGCCCTACTATAGTGCTACCCTGTGACAGATTGATAACAACAAAATGGAAAAATATGCTAGGTAGCATGGGAGAGATGATTAATTTTACACTAAATGAAATACAGCACCGACACTATCAGTGTTGTTTTGAATCCGGTCGAAAAGATGCGCTGGCAACAAGAGACACCTGATTCCCCTGTGTTTTCCCCACTCACTATGAATGATGCATGACTCTGTCTGTGGGAGAGAGAAACCTTATCAGCCTAATGTTGGGTCCGCTGTCCACATCCAGAATGTGTTTCTTTGTGGCTTGGTTGGTGGGCTTATATACTGATGATAGTGGAGGTCATTGGATGGAGGATTTTGAGGCACTTTAATTGTTCCTAGATACACCCACATCCTCTCAACTGCAAACCCCAAAGCAACACCAGCTAACAAGCTCTCAACAATGTCTTTAACTTCTGTGCATCAAGAACGCATTCATGTGACAATGTCTTGCAAAGTTTTCCATCTAACCCCTTTGAACCCAGTATACCGACATGCGTATACACAACAGTTTATCAGGTTTAACCTACTTAGATATAAACCCTACACAGGGCCAGTGTCAGTGATCACAAGGCCACTTAACCTGTTTTCTATGGGCTGCTCTCTTGCATAAGGCTTAGCATGAATTAATAAAAAGCCACTCTGTTCGGTGGCCACTCCATGCGCAGTAATTATAGCAGTGAAATGGAAAAAGAGTTTAGAGAAGCCACTCTATAAGATTTCAGCTCCCGGTCAAAGCTATCCATCACACAAATCTGCAAGAGTGCTTTGAGCATTCATTGGACACACTGCTTAAATTGCAATCAGCTGTGAACTTTCCCTAATAGACCTTCTGCAAGTGAGTGACCCACCGCTTTATCCAGTTTGTCCCTCCTTTACTGCAGTAAAGCCTTCTACGCTTCAGAGACGATTTTAGTGAAGGGACAGGTGGAAAGAATAGTACATAGAGAGATCAAGAGATTTATCAATACGAGTAGGTCTATTTTAAGATGGAAAACAGGTAGATTAGGCTGATACAGATCATCTTAAAAAGCTGGATCAGACATGGAATCAGATTCTTTAGATACACCAATCAGCCATAACAGAACACCTTATATATTGTGATGCCATTTTAACAGCTCTGGACTCGATAAAATCTCTAAAGGTGTCCTGCTGTATCTGGCACCACGATTAACATTATAGCAGATTCCTACGGGAGTCCTGTAAGCAGTGAGGTGGGACTTCCATGAACATTTTTGGAACATCTGCAGGTTCGCATCATGATTCTAATTTACATAAGGATGAGTTTTACTGATGGTAAATAAAATGAGTGCAGTACAGCTCACAGCTAAAAATGCACAGAATAAAATACTTTCACATTCAGTTTGTTACTTTTTAACAGATAAATGGATGGATTTTGTTATTTACAGCTTTATTGCAAAACAGGATGGATGAATTATTTTTTTCTTCAAACTTCTACACACAATAACACAATGACAATGTGAGAAAAGCTTGTTTGAAATCTTTGCAAATTTATGAAAAATGAAACAAAAATCATAGCTACAAAAAAAACAAAAGCTCAGATGCATCTTGTTTCTACTGATTATCCTTCAGATGTTTCTAAAGCTTGACTGGAGTACATCTGTGGTATGGTCAGTTGATTGGACATGATTTGGACAGGTTCATCTTCCAACAGGACAACAATCTTATGTACACCAAGAAAAAGTAAAAATGTTTATTTTTTAAAATGCACTCCATTTATTTGTGTAGATTAGCTTCTCTGCATGTAAGGCAGCAATTTCTTTTAGCATTGTTGTGTTCTTACTGGGTTTGGTGGTCACTGACTCTGTTGTTCTCATTTAAGGCTTTGAGGTGGAAATCAGCATCTCCTCCATCATGTCTTCCTTTCTCCTCTTCTGTCTCCTCTGATAAAAGCTACAGATGGAGCAGATGATTAACCAGTATGATTTCATTCTAACACCCATTTCCCCCCAAAAGTAAACCCACAGCACTGCTCCAGAACATTGTATCTGCTATAAAACAGCTTCATCTCTCAAATATAAGGAGAGAGAAGCCTGTGGAGAAGCAGAGACAGATCCCAGGGCCAACACTGAATTCATCACCACCTCCAAAGTGCCTCTCGATCAAAGCCAGACTGACCTCTTTGATGGACTCTGCTTTGAAGTCAGTATTTAAACACAGCCTTGCCTCTTGAGGGAATCTGATTAACACAGAAATGAGACAATATCAGGTCAGGAGGTCAGAAAGTCAAATCAAGTTAAAGCTGTAGTTCAGTGTTATAGCATTCAATATATTTAATTTATGAAGTAAATTTATATTTATATATTGTAGAACAAATATCAAAGATCAATTAACCCAGCTGCACCATTACTGCGTATCTGTACCAATGAAACTTGTTTTTGCCAAGTTACATATACATATATTTATACACACCTTCTCATTCTCAGTTTTCTGAGTCATTCTGAGTGACTCCATGAGAGTCTGGCATGACACCATTGCAGCTGTGGATTGAATATTTTTGATTCCTTCAAAAATACAAAAAACTTGTACATATATGTATTGAATTTGACTTTGACCTCATACACAGTTATGTATATTAAAATGAACATGATCATTCATAACAGCATTACAGATGGTTGATGGATACAGCTGCACTGACATTTTCACTCTTATCAGAATAAAAAGATGAACTCAGGTTGTTTGAACTAGCAGGCCACAATAGGCTTTCGTTGCCTCATTTCCTGAAGGCTGTGACAGACACTGTGAAGGTGCATTGTGATCACACGGCACCACTTCACAAGCATCCTTTCACCAGGCGACTGAAAAGCCCAGCAATTATCTATAATTACAGTGTCTCTGAAAAGGCCGGGGAAGGAAATTATCAGTGCACAGCTGGATAATAGCTACAGACAAGGTTCCTCAATCACAACAATGAAATGGAGAATCTGTTGATCCAGTCTTTGGTAATACAGATGTAAATGTTGTGTTTGACAGTGCAGAGTGATTGTAATGATATAGCAGTAAAAAGAAGTGGAAAGTTGGGCTTTGTCTATTTCTAAATACATATTTATTTTAAATACAAAATTGTATCGATCAGAACAGTGGGATGTGAAGACAGGGTACAACACTACCATCTAGTGATTGGGGTTTAAAAACAAAACAAAATCAACCACTGTCTGACACCCATTTTTACACATATACTCTTCATTAAAAATCAACATTATTTTTGAGAATTGATGCAATATTGCAAAACTTAATGTCACATTACTTCAGAATACCAATGTTTTCTTTGATAGTTCTAGTGAAAAGCATACGTCCCTGAGAAAACAAACATGAGGCTTTTGGTGCTGCAGGAAGCCAGGAACTAGCACAGAACTGGTTTATAAGGTTATAAATTATGAAGTTCTGACCCAGTCGTATAGAACGTCTCAGTTTGGTTCTTGTCAAAGTATCTCAGTGGTTCTTGTCCATTTTTCACAACTTCAAGAAGTGAATGTTCAGTTGCTGGTAACATATTCACACCTCAACAGGAACCACTGGAACCAAATCATCAATGATTTTACTTAGAATGGTGTAATAAAGAAAACACATCCACAGAAGATAGTTCTGCATACAGAACCCATAGGTAAACATCCTTAGATGCGATGTTGTCTGTTCTCTTTTTGAGGCGGTATCACAAATTATCATGAAAATCAGAAAGTTTTGTCCTTAGGTTCCATGTTGTTCCCAGAAAAAGAATGCCCCAAAGGGTCAGTGATGGGACCAAGAGGGGTTAAACATAGACCTCATATTGGTTGTTCTAGGGCTGAACATATCTATACTTAAATTGATATTGGATATAAACAGAGCAGCTGAGGTGATAACCTTTTAAAGCTACTGTATGTTCTGTTAAAGTTATGTTTGGTTTCAATCTTGCAGAAACGTCTGACCCCTGCTCTCAGCTCCTCCTCTACTCTGCTCCCTTCTATCCTATTTGTGCTTTAACACACACTATGGAGGAGGCATAAGACTTGGTGTGTATAAAGAATAAAATGAAGATGTCATTTCTGTATGCTTAAATATACTATAAAAGACAGAAGAAGGACTTCATGAGATGTCTTTTTCACATTATATATAGTATTGCACATCGCCATTCAGTTAAAATATATCAGGAAATGATTTTTTGTGCACATATCATCCAGCTCTAGGTTGTACACTGCGCCTGGGGCCTAGATGGGACCCATGTGAGATTAATTTGGGCTGTGCAATGATGAGACTAATTTCATAGGCCAAATAACAACACATCCCATGTGAGCCCTACATGAACATGCTGGATGGGATGTCTGCTTGTCCACAATGTTGGTGGTCAAGATCCACTTATAAACTATACTTGTTTACCAAGATATGACAAGTTCTTAAGTCATGAGTTTACCTCCAGCAGAACAATCACTGATGTGTGAATCACTTCTATCCCTCCTGCACAAACATGCAGTAGATCTGTATTTCTGCTGAGATATGAGATGTGATGCTGGAATACACAGTGTTGGTTTGTGGTGATACAAAAGGTGTCTGGCCACTCAAGCAACAGAATGTGTCACATATTTGCAATGTTAATAAATACAGTACGTATAGCATTAATTTTCTCATATACATTCACAGAAGGGCCGCACATGGGGTGCTGGGGTGCATTCTATATGTGTCTGCACGGGTTTCCTCGGGCACTCTGATTTTCTCCTGCCTCCCAAAAATGGACATGGTAGGTGAATTGACAATGAGTGTGATTTTGTGTGTCTGTGGTACCTTGTGATAGACTGGCAGGGGTATTCCTGATGAGGGAGGGTTCTGGATTAACTGTTACCCAATTCAGGAGAAAGCCGCTAAGTTAATGACTGACTCACATTAATGTTAACCCCAAAAGCTAGTATTTCTGTACTGGTATATTCTGGCTCAGTCAAACATTTGAAATAAGTTAATAAATGTACAAAAAGATTTTTTGCTCATTTTTTTCTTTAATTTATCGAAAACAAAAGAAAAAAATCATATATTGTTTTTGTATATATAAAACAAAACATTTTAAATATTAATTATTCTTATTTACAATTTAAAACAGTACAGGAAATAATATCAGTCATAGAAATGTTATAAAACAGTAATTTTCCATTTGCAAAATGTGAGTGCTGGGACTGGCGAATGTTAGGATACGGCGACGCTATTCTGAACAAGTCTACATTCATACAGGAACTAGAGGTGTGTTCAACAAGACTAGCAGAGTTAGACTAGAAAAATGACAGGTGATAATGATGCACTTAAACTCCTACAAATCCTAAAACAGCCAATAATTTATTCATAAAATGTTTGGAACGGGGTGCAGTAAATGGATCAGCCCTATAAGAAGTTGATGACAAATCGTTTTGCTTGGTTGAACACACCTCAAGCTAATTAAGGTCACTGTTTTCTAGAGGAACAGGGTCTAGGAGAGAAGGCATATGTGAAGTGTATATAAGAGGTGTGTGTGTGTGTGTGTGTGTGCGTGTGTGTGTGTGTGTGTTTGTGTGTGTGAGAGAGAGAGAGAGAGAGAGAGAGAGAGAGAGAGAGTGTGAGCGTGTGTGTGTGTGTGTCTAGGCTGGGATGTACTTAGAAGGAAGAAATGCATCCTTCTAACCATCAAAAACAGAGCAGTTCTGAATCTGCATCATCCACAGGACTTCGACCTTCAACATTAAAACCACTTTCTGTCTTCCAGAACATTCCACCTGCTTCCATTATCTTTCCCAGTTCATAAAGGTCCATACTGGCCGCAACTCTGAAGGGGGGTCTTGGAAACTATTTGGGGTCAAAAATGCAGTCATTTCCAGGATATTCACTGGGAGCTCAGAAGGTGTTATTGGGTCGGTCTGTTCCCGTCTGCCTCGTATGTGGGATCTTTACAGGCCAAAGAGAAAAAGACAAACAGACATGTATTTATTATACAGAGTTGACACTCTAAATACACTCTGACAATACATTACTACCCTGCTGTGTATATATATATGTGTGTGTGTATTAATGAGTCTCTGAGAGGCTCAGTGGTCTAAAGCACTACCTCTATCACCTGAAACTTCAAATCCCATCATTATCATTATCAAATCATTATGTTGACAAATAAAATATGTAGCTAAAATTATAGTAACCAAACAGACAGTAGAATTATGAGTTATCAAATATTCTGTGTTTTTTTTTGGGTAACATTTTAGTTTAGAAAACAAAATGTGTATCATATAGGCTACGTTCACATTACAGGAAGTGGCACAAATCTGAATCTTTGGTGTTTGAAGGCCTTTAGACAAACATGATTTATTCATGTGATTGAAACAGCTGTTTAACTCCATGTCTTGCATAGCAAATGTGATTTTTAGGAGGCAAAAAAGCAGAATCATTTTATTACTGTTTAATTTTTGAAAAAACCTGTTCTGCATTACCTCTTCTCAGCTTCTGGTTTCATGTGAAGTGTCAACACTAGTTCTAGAAGCTGTGCTTGGTTAAACAGCAAGAATGGTAACTAAGCTCAGCATGAGTGCCATTATAAACTCAAAAAAGACTTTGTCTTGTAATTATACTGTATAATAATGTCAGTAATATGAACGTTAGCCACATAGACCTCACAGATGAGTACATAAAAAAGTACAGCAAATTCTCATCTACAGGGAAGCTGATGGTTCATCAGTAGGATGGACGTACGAGGTTTGGAGGCAGTGGAGAGAGAGAGGAGCTGAGGATGGCTGAGCGTCTGCTCTTAGAGAGCTGAAGGGGTGGAATGACAGAAAAAGGCAGAACAAACAAGACAGAAGTTTATGATCAATGAGCACCGACAGAAACAGGATGAAGACATTATGACATTACAGGAGGATTTGTCATTGTAACTTTAAAATGTAGGTTAATTAGTTACCCCTTTAAAGCCGGAACAATCTCATCAAAAATAAAAAAAATGGACGACCAACACAAACTGGGCAGAAACAGATGAGCTTCCGTCTCTAGAAACTAGGTAGGAGTGTCTTTAAAGAGTGGACAGTGAGTGCATACAGTGTTTAAACACTCCAGCAGCACTGCTGTGTCTGATCCACTCATACCAGTGAAACACACACTAACACACCACAACCATGTCAGTGTCACTGCTGGGTTCTGTGATTTGTTCTGGCTGATTTGTATTATTTAAGTCAGTAACCATTTAATAATCATACCGATCCTGTAGAGAATTATGATACATTTGGTTTTAAAGTGTTACTTAAATATCTATAAAAATATACTTTCTAACACAGTAAATTAGTTATAAAGTGCAAAGAGGGGCCAGAGATTTGTTCCAACATATCAGAACCTGATCATTCACTTGACATAACTTTTGAAATATTTACTGGGATGGAATTACATATTCAGGTTTATCCTCATCCCACCTTGTAGCCTAACTTTATTCTCCATTGCTTCTTCTACTGAGCCTAGAGTAAAATAGAGTTTAAATTGACATGTTTTGGGTTGAGGTCCATCACACTGTGAACCAAACATCTGGACAAAGGTCTAGTTTAGACCCCATGTGGAAAAAGACAGTCTAGGCCAAAACAGAGAGGTTTAATGGTTTTCCTGCTTTAACACCTGATTCCACTCATTAGCTAATTAAGCTTCTATCCCTTCAAAAAAGTTGTGCCAGAGCAGGAGAAACACTACACTGTTCAGCCTTGTGGTTTTCCAGGAATGCAGCTTGACACTTTGGATTCTTCTGGATTTGGATTGGTGACACCAAGGTCCTCAACATGTTTAATAGTAATTTTGTTTTTGCTCTTTATAATAAACAGTGTTCATATATAAGGAACAAATGACAATAAAAATTGCATTAAAGCAACTGTTATATTTGTTTATTCCAATAAGTTAAATTCAACTCTTAATCAGAAAGTATGAAAAGGGCCAGTATGTGAGCTGCAGAGGTTTTGTAATTAGAAAATTAATGTGGTCATGTTTATCTTCTTTTCAACTGCTACCATAAATATGTTTTAAATATAATTTAAATAGACGGCTTTGTTTCTAGCTCTACCTAATGATACACCTGGTGACTATTGTGACACCACTCTGAAAGCCCTAATAATAAATAAATAAATAAATAAATACTAGTGTAAAAATGTACAACAGTGAAGACCTGCTCGTTCATTACTGCCGACAGCTCATTCAGCATGTCTCTATAGTGGGCTCTCATCTCCTCCTGGTACTCCAGCTGGTCCTCCTTTATTAGCCGCTCGTTCACGTCCAGAGCCTGGCCACATGCATCCGCAAACTGCCTGCAGGGGAGACAATGAGACAGGGGGACTCTACATATATATATATAAATCAGGTGGAACTGAACTGAACTAATCCATGCAGTGTCTGGAGTTCATAGAGAAGATCAGCACCCAAACCTGTGTTCTTCTTAACCTTACCAAACCATACAATGTTTACAATGCACTCTACCTCAGTTCATTTATTCTTTTAAAGGCAGAGAAACATCTGCTACTGAGACAGCCTTTAACACTTTAACACTTTAACACTTCTCATGACTGCCTGTATGTGTATATTGCAATACTATGCTCTAATGAATAGTTTACACAAAAAGATTGGTATTACACAGTGGTTCATGTCGTGTTTAAACCCAGACCACTAGATGGCAGTATTGTGTTCAAATCTCTCTGTTGTGACTGAATAAAAACTAAATTTTTCTTTTACTCAGATTTTTATGTTATATTTTTTATGACTTTTTCCCCAAAATATCACAGTACATAACCTTGCCTACAGTATCACGATACACTGCCCCATCCATATAGTATTGCAGTATTGTAATTTTAGTAAGTATCTTGAGAACGTGATATAGTAAATATATCTTTGAATTGATACCTGAATATTTCTTTGAGCAGCTTGACCTGGTTGTCAGGATACTTCTTGGCATTTTTCTCCTCCAAAAAGGCTCGAGCATAGGCCATGGGTCCGGCATTCACCTGAAGAGGGAGATAAAAGTTTCAATTTAAATTCTGCTTGTTTAAGGGCACCATTCATAATCTCAAATCACGGGTTGGATAGAAGACAGAAGTTCATATCTATACACATGGATTTTCAGTCTGCAGCTCCAGTGAGAATAACTGTAACTATTACATAAATATATTGTTGCGGTCGCACAAAAACCTTTTTTTTTGGTCAAAAGTTTGATTCGTTAGAAATGTTCCCAAATTACTTGCAATTAAATGTTTTACATTGACTTCCATTGAATTTTTTCCCTTTTCTTTTCCACTGCCTGTCAAAAATTCATTCCAAGTAAGTAATTAAGAAAAATATATTTACTTCAGTAAACAAATTTATTTGCATTGCAGTGTTTGTATGTTTTGTATGGTGTATATAATATATAATATGGTTTAATGCTATGGATTGGTCTTTGGATTAAATCCCAAATAACCAGCAATTCTGTCAAATTAATGTACGAGTTGCGTTAAGCCTGTATATGCTTTAGAGTGCTGCTGCATTATTTCTATCTTACAAAAAAAAAAAAACAGAAAGAAATCAGCAAGGTGTCCCAAAACTTTTGACAGGCAGTGTAGTGTGCACAAAACAGACTGGCAGTTGTTGACAGACTGTGGGAGTGGAGTTCTATAAGCAGTGCAGACTGGAAGAGTGGATGAGAGTTGTAGTGGATGAGAGACAGTAAGCAGCTTTATGCATTAATATTTGACCCATGGGGTGCTAATCTCTTTGTCCCAGCCTGACGTCTGCAGCCTGAAGCTCAGCAGCTGTCACTTATCCTGAACATCCACTTTACTGCAGAGGTGAAGGCAACACACTTTAGCACGGGACAGAGACGACAGAAAAGAAATGCCATTTAATGCCTCATCAGATCCCTTGTTGCAGGTTATTAAATCTATCAAACCCAATGTCTCCTGTAAATAAAGGGGCCACAGAATATTCAACTGTGTTTATCTTGGTAAAGCTGAATAATGAAAGTTCAGTACATGGACGTGACAAACTGAGAATCACAAACACCATGGGTGCTCCTTTTAAAGAACATCCAGCAGAACCAAACAGAACTGTAAAACATGCAACACCAAAGCCCCTTAACTGTTATTTTACCCCCCTAAAATCACTGTCCACTAGAAAAGCTCTATTCAAAGATGGAGAAAGAGTAAAATGCAATGGTGACTTCAGGAGAAGATGGTGTTGATATCTGAGAGCCGCCCATCACCTCCAGACTCTGCCCATGATGGGAATATGGGCTGCTATGGCCTCATGTCCATGGATATTCCTGTGCCAATGTCCACAGGAAGGAAGCTCAAAACCTAACTGAAGCTAAACACACATCAGAAGGGAAAGCAGCAGCTTTTTCTTTACCAGTAAGAAAGCCAAACCTAGAGACATTAGAGGGGCAAAGCTACCGGATAAGCTGTAGCACTATCCAGTAAGAATTATTACATTGTTAAATATGCAATATGTGGATTCTGTGATCAGTATGTTTTAATCAGGGGTAAAGTAACAGGGTGGTAAACAGGCATGTAAAATTCATTTGAGCCTTTTTCACAACCAAATAAAGAAAGATATTCACTATTTATACACCACATAACTTAAATACGTCTCCATTATTAAGGATGAAAGCCTATAGAAACATATTATATTATATTATATTATATTACTTTATATCAAATTTGTGATTCGATCCAAATACAGTAGCCTAAAGTCCTCTAGAACATGAATTCAAATAGGAAGGAGGAACTCCAGGAAGGTTCTTGAAGGAGCCTGTTGGTTCTTAGACTAACCTAGAGGTTGTTTAGGAAACTACTCATTTATTGTTCTGTTTAATGTTGGAGGGTGTTACCTTTACACTGACGCTTCCCTGTAGCTTGAGCTGCAGTCGGATCATGTCCACCTCTGCCATACTGCAGAGCTGATTCAGCTCAGACACTTTGCGGCTCATCTCATCAATGGCAACCTCAATGGGGTTCATCTCTGTGCTCTGTTGGTTCACCACCTGGATGCGCTTCTTCAGGTATGGGAATGTGGAGCTTGCTGTTGAGCAAATAACAGAGTATCTCTTTAGTGTGAACTGGACACAAGTCTACAAAAAAAATAACCTTCCGCTTTAACTTGATCTTGTTGGCCATGTCGAACTAAGTGACTCACACGTGGCTCATTCAGAGACTGTATTAATTTACATACATATTTAAGGAATTAAGCAGATCCTTTTACCCAGAGCAACGTTCAAAGTGCTGTTTGCTGTTTACTCTGAAAATATCTTTTGCTAGTTTGTAAAGGCTGGAATCCAAAAATACCTCACACTTAGATGCTGCCAAACAAAAACATCAGTAAGGAGACCTAGATACACAATACTTAACGTTCTTCAGTTTGCTCAAATGTCAAGTCACATAAGGCGTGAGTACAGTGGTAAGCATGTAATAAGTGTGATATTAGTGCTGATTTAAGTGCTCTTGAACGAAGTGGTCTTGCTGGTCAAGCCAAGCCATACTAGAAGCTTGAAGGATTCCTGGTACGGATGGAGTTTTGATCATGGCCATCGGGTGCGGAGGGTCTGGTCCACTCATTTATCTGCATTGTTGTCCATTTTTTGTTTTCTCCATTGTTTGAACACTGTATCTGCTCTGTACACTGTGTAAACAATTTGGGCTCATTAGACCCATTTAGGTGCTCTAATTTTTTTTTTTTTTTTTCGTTTAATTTCCCTTGACTTCCATTCAAAGGTAAGAACATTGCTGCCTTCTCCTGTAAAGGAGTTCACTGTGAAACTATGTTATTCTTTTTTTTATTTTATTTTTTTTCAAATGTAAAAATCTTGTTGGACGCTGTCTAGGAAGGAGTCCCACTGAGAAGTATGTCATGGGGAGGGGGGCAGGGGTGGGTTGACTTCAGGTCTCCCTACTGGACATCTGAGGTTTGGGTAGATGGGGCAAGGGACTCTATCCAACAGTGCACCTCTAACTTTGTACAGTAAAATCAGTCCGTCTAATTAACCACTACGTACTCATAGTAGACTCAGTGTTGATTTTCCTGGTTTGTGCAAAATGGTTATGAAATACAAAACCACCAAAATGAATGGGTTTAATCTCGACTAGTCTATCCCCCCAAAAATATGGGGGGATGGGGAATGTACTGCTGTCCAGTTTATGTCTGGCTTGAAAATTTTAATACAGACCCAGAATGCTCTGAACTCTTGTCCAAATATTTATGGACATTCCATCTAATAAATGCATTCAGCTACTTTAAGTAGCACCCGTTGCTGACACAGATATGTAAATGCACACATAGCTTGTCTAGTCCTTGCAGGGAAGAACTGCCAATAGAATAGGACTCTCTGAAGCAGATACACTAACATGAAACATTTTGTTTTGCCAGGCATAGGCTAGACGGGTATAAAGCCCCCCAGCATTGAGTTGTGGAGGATTGGAATTTTGATCTAGATTAGTTCTCCCCTGATAGCAGAGAGAGTTACTCCAACAAAAGCAGGATACTCTTTTTAATACCCTTTTTTCAGAAGAAACAGTATATAAGCAGGTGTCCCAATACAATATCAATAATATTTGTCTATACAGTGTGTGATACATATCAACACTGGTCATTTGGTTTGAACTCACTGGTCAGAATAGTCCGTCTCTTGCACTGCTCCTCCACATCGCCGTGCTTCTTGCCAGAGAGAGTGAAGGGAGTCTCAAACACAAAACGATTTATGTTGTGATGCCGCTCGAAGTCCGTTTTCTTCTCCTGCTGCTCTTTCTCATCAAAGTAGGGCACCACATATGTGACCTGGATGTAGGCAAACTTGGCTTCGAGTTCTTTGGTGTTCACCTGAGACCAAACAAATATTACTAAAGAGCTTGAAGAACATCACTGTTCTCAGAGTGGAATAAAAAAAACAAAAACGATTGATTGATTTTAACACTTTAAACAGCAGGAATATTAGTTTGTAAATAATTATTGAACTTATTATGTGGCTCCACACTTAGAGTGTCACATTTAAGCTAATTGTGGGGCCACAATCAGCTCCTCTTTCATACAGGAACAGTCTGTAGTTCTGGAATTACAGACTGTACTCCATCTGTTTCTCTGCACCCTTTCACCCTTTTTTTCAACGATGAATCATTCTCAGCACTGCAGTCCACCAACCCCAAATATCGAGCCAAAAGCATCCTGTGAACACTGGTGAATGACTAGAGGGTGACCAGCACAAACTGTGCAGAAACAGATGCCTCTACAAGGCTGTGCATCTAGGTAGGAGTGGACAGTGAGTGGACACAGTATTTAAACACTCCAGCAGCACTGCTATGTCTGATGCATTTTTACCAACACAACAGGCATTTCAGTCTCACTGCAGTGCTAAGAATGACCCACCACCCACATAATGCCTGTTCTGTGGTGGTCCTGTGGGGTCCTGATGTTCTGGCTGATTGGTGCATGCAATACTGTCATAAATCTGAGAATTTGATATTCTAAATTTTAAATTTTTATAAGCTATAAGCCTAACATATTTCACATTACGTGTAATAAATATGACACAAACATGACGTGTTGATTTTGATGCCAAAACATGACAAATTCAAGGTAGAAATGTTAGGTAGAGAGATTTATGGGAAAAGTAAATAAGTGAGGATGCCCCACCTTGTTGGAATCCTGGATCATTTTGACGTTGTCTGCTCCAAACTTGTCAGAGTAGAGTTTGAGAAGACGCTGAGAAATCTCTGAAAGTCCTGTTAGCTTCGGTTCCTTGTAGATAAACTCCTTATTTTCCTCCTCTTCGAAAAAGCCCTGTCAAATACAACACTGTTAGAGCTTCTGCTTCTGTGTGTCTGAGGGCCATCCTGCCTAAACCTTAGCATATACTGTCCTCGTGTGGCAGCAGTGACAACTGCTGTGGAAATCTTAAAACTGCTGTCAATTTTTCTTGGGTGTGGTTGTGACATGTGATTACTTTGATGGAAGCTCAAAAGCACTCTTACACAATCACCTGTAAGTTAAAGCAGTTAATACACCTGTAACATTACTATTAGTTGGGCTGTAATGACTACAGGATGACATGTAGGAAACCACAATTAGAGGTTAACATCAACACTTTTAGAACCTTTCCTTATAATGAGATGCTAAGATCTGGAACATCTGATATATCTAACTTTGCTTTCCTTGTGTTCAATGTCAGGCCAACTTACAGTCTTACAGTATCTGATTACCTGATTTAGTTAACTTTCTGGTCAAAATATCTCACATTTTCACTTCTATATCACAGTTCGGTCAACAATACATATTAAATTGAGCCTCAAAAACATTAGTAAATGATCTGCAGCTGAAACTATTTAAATATGGTGTAAAATGTTTAGTCTATGACGCCTCCCCCTCAATTTGTTCATCACATGCTATCACATCACCAGATTGGAAGTTTTTTTTTTACAATGGAGTTCTGAGCCCTTGCTGGGATTTAAATCTACGATTTCCTCTCCTCACACTTGATGAGCAGCAGTTAGACCACAAGGCCATCCTAGAGCTGTGAAATTTCAGTACATAAAAACACAGATCTGAGGTCATTTACTACAGAGGAGCAACTGTCTAACTGCTTCTTCAAGACACAGGAGATCATAAAAACTCTATTAATGAGCACTCTATTATAGATGGAAGTAAACGGTAAACAAATTGAGGGGGAGGAGCTATAGAATAAACTATGTAGACAATATTTAACCAGCAGACCATGTACTATTGTTTTTGTGGCTCATCTCATCATGCATTGTTGATCAACCTGAGATGCACAAGTAAAAAAAAAAGTGGAATTAACATTTTAAGTTATATTTTAAGTTGGCCTGACAAAATGTTTTACAGTGTACAAAAATCACTCTCTATACTATTCCACATATTGTACATAGCAATGCTGAGGATTAAGTGTAAGGATAAACACATGGGAGGAATACAATGCAATATGTAATTACATAACATACATTACAATGCATGTATGTATGTAAAACAAAGTCATATATTAGCTCTTTTGGGGAGAGTGGGTTAAGTAATTTAGAGGAAGCAACAGGAAGAAAAAAGACTGAATGTGAACAGAAAGAACAGAAGACTTACCGCTGCCTGATAAAAAAACAAATAAAAAAGGAAGAAAAAGCAGACGAAGGCTTTAAAGAAACTGATGTCTCACAGGGTCGCCACTGACCACTGTTTGAACTGACACAAACAACAATGTAATAATGCACATAGACACTGAAGAACTTAACAAGCAGTGTCTTGGTTTTGGTTTCTTGAGCGTTTTAGAAAATCATACGATTTTGCTTTGCTTTGTAGTGCAAAAGAGTAAAATACTGTTCTGCAGAACACTAGATAGAACCCAAGGAGGGGACACTACATGGCTGGATTAACTAGTGCATCTAAAACCATTAGAATATTATGAAAAGAGATCATTTGTGTTCATTGTTTAATTAAAAACTTTAAGCTTTAATGTTATAATCATTTAAATATTTAATTTTCAATATTTTCAATATTGCATTTTGTTTACCAGTTGAGCAGTTTGGCTCATAGCACATGAAGGAGGAATCCAGAATTGTTTTTGCTTTTTTAATTCAAATTTGAGTAAATTAATATTCAAATAGTATCAACACAGCAACAAAAGGCTTAAAATATTTCACTTTACGTGTAATGAACATAAAATTACAGTACCATTTTGAATTCTATCATGAACACTAACAAACTTTTTTATTATTCACATTTTTAGAAATGAACTATCATATATCATTAAAAAAATCAGTTTGTCTATCAAAGAATGTCTCAAGGAATTATGAACAATATAATAAGAACAACCCTTGTGAGATGCTATATTTGGAAAACTCCCCTTTAACACTAATAATATGAACTGAGCAAAACCTTCCCTTAATCTACAATAATGTATTTAAGGCTCATTTTTTTCAAACATAGGCCAGCCTACATCAGGGATGTGTGTTTCATACACCAGGAGACATAAACAGTTTCCATTCTTACAGGCCTTAATTAAGACCTACCTGTCCATAAAAAGCTACACGGTAATATCGGCCGAACAGGCGCTTCTCTGAGTTCACCACCTCCGTCACCTTCAGATATGAGCGGTGAATATCATAGTACAGCTCTGACAACCTCTGTAACACACACACAGGGTTTGTTCATTTCATAAATGTCTGAGGAATCATCAAAGGCTTCTCAAAGCTCACCTAGAGGTCAACAACTGACCTTGAAGTCTCGTCTCTTCTCAAAGACTGCAATGATGGGTTTGTTGATGTCAGCTATGAGCTCGTGCCTCTCAGACTTCCACAGATAATCCACACACAGCTCCAACTGCTCTACTAGTGTGTCCTACCAGCCAGACATCGAACACAGGACACACAATGACATTGTAATAGTGTAAATAATAACTTGTTCTTAATGACGTGCCTGGAATCAGGTTCACAAATCAATATATCACTGTCTGAACCAAACCTTGTATCTCCTTTTTTGAAAGTGTTTTGATATGAATCTATCAGATGTTCTTTACATCACCTTCATAGTTCACAACAAATGTACAAAAAAGACTTTCATTGAAAGACAAGCTTCATATGTGTGTATATTATGGTGGTTTAAGACAAAATATTTAATGACAAATATCCTCGTTGTGCTGTTGGTTTACCTCAGTGTAAGGTGTATCCTGAGTGCCAGCGTCTTCCTTCATGGCTCCTTCCTCCTGTACGTTGGGTGAGATGTTCATGAAGGCAGCCCAGCCCATGCTGAATGAAGCTGCACATCACAACATACACACAAACGAGTTGAGTAATGCCAAGGTATTTATTTAGATATTCACTCACATTAATGGACTGACTGACTGACTGACTGACTGACTGACTGACTCCATCCATCCATCCATCCATCCATCCATCCATCCATCCATCCATCCATCCATCCATCCATAATGTATATATTTTCTCCAGTAGGGAAATTTGAAATACAGATTACTACTGTTTGAGTAAATCAACACACATACACAAAGTGAACACACACACAAAAGGCTGATTTGCTCATGGAAAGGACAAGATCTGATCTGCTTTTATGGTCTGGCTTATAATACAGTACGTCCAACTTACAAGTGTAAGAAGAACACTGTCACAAATGTCGCTCATTATTCAACTACAGCAACCTGAAGACCATTCAATAGTATTCCATACTTTAATCATCTATTCAGGCATTCATTCTACAATCACTGCGGCACCAACGGTGAACCTGAACCTCCTGCAGCTGAATACTTTATAAAGACATTCATTATCTCTGAGACTGGAGACGTTCATGCTGTCTCAGCTTTCAGAGGAAGAGTGAGACAGTCACAGTGGGAGGGGGTGTAGTGAACTGGTAACGGAGAGGACCAAGTGGGTTTGTGAACACCAGCATACACAGATTTATAGTATCAGTGTATCTGTGCATGTTTCAATCAAACACAAAAAAGGCAGCAGAATCAGCAAACTTTCAGACTTTAAATGCATACAGTGTACGTGCTCAGACTCCGTACCTCTGACAGAAAGGAATCAGTTGTGTTGGCTGCCTATTAGCAATAATAAAGTGGTTAAACTGGTTATACAACTACAATCTGACCCCAAACATACACATTTAAAGGCTTCCCAGTAGTCAGTTAGTAGCACAAACACATGCCATCACAACACACAATACTGTACCACTCAAAAGTATGAACAAACCCACTACAGTGTACGGATTAAAAGTTCACTATACGTACAAAAAGTATTGGGACACACACATTCATTATTTCTTCTGAAACCAAGGATATTAAAAGAATGGATCCTGCTTTTTCGGAAGAACTCTCTCTACTCTACAGTACAGGGAACAATTTCTACTCAATGTTGGAACATTGCTGTGTGGATTTGATAGCATTCAGCAACAAGAGCATTAGTGAATTCAGGATGCTGAATGATCACTACCACACCTCATCTACTTCCAGTTTCCAGCTACACAGTGATGTTATACTGGGTCAATATAACACACTGACACTGACAATCACACTGACAAGTTGGTGTCACGTATATAAAGACCTAGGGCTGGATTAAGAAAAGCATAGCTATGAAAAAACATACAAATGTATTAAATATTTTAATATTAAATAAGTCTTAGTGCTTTTCTCTCATTTTCTCTAGTGCCGCTGGAGTGTCTCTATACTGCGTCCACTCACTGTCCACTCTATACATAGTTACCCCAACTTTTTGATGTAAACTTAGAGAGACAGAAGCTCATGTTTAAGCAGTTTGTGTTGGTAATCCTCTAGGTCTTCATCAGAGGATGCTGGATATTTCTGGTTGTTTGACTATAATCAGTCCAGCAGTGACACTGAAGGATTTAAACACTAGCAGCATTGATGTGTCTAATCCACCCTTATCAGCGCAACAAACACTAACACAACCACCACCATGTCCGTGTCGTGCAGTGATGAGAATGACTCACAATCACTCACATAATACCTGCTCTGTAGTGGTCATTGATGATCGGGTCTACCATTGTACGTAGAAAAACAGATGGACTACTTTTGACTGGTACTGTAGACTCTGATATGTGTAACTTCTACCACGATAGTGGCCTGAAAATGTTACTTACACATTTATATGCATTTATACTCTTAATATCTATCTGCCACATCAGTAACATTCAGTTTGTAACAACAGACAGTAATTTCAACACATTTCCCTGAATTTAGTGAAAGAATTCACTCAAAAATGCCTTAAAATGAAGAGCTCAAAGTCAAGTAGATTTATTAGCTCCCAATCCAGGTGGGGCAACACACTCAATACCCCAATGGGGTGTACATTTCTCAGTAAGGAGGCAGAAGAACACTCACTTTCTCCTTCCCGGGGGGTTAGTAAAGGGCAACAGTTAATTACATTAGCCTCCTCCGTGCCAGCACCTGAGATCCGTGCCTTCTCAGGCTTCCAATAACCTGTGGTTATAAAGGGCAGGAGGTTTAACTCATGTTCACTTCCATCAGCTGCGCTCTCAGCTACTTAACTTAGCGCATGCTCTACAGGCAGGCGGAGCAAGAGAGAGAGATATACAGGCATAGACGCATGCAAAAGGCAGATGCTGAAAGACAGATGAAGACTAGTCACTGCAATGAGTCTCATTATTAGTAATAAGACCACCATATAGTTATGTGGGTATGTATAGCAATAGGCAGTGCTGTAGTTGAAGGCAGAAGAAGTTGAGAGAGACAGGCTGAGCAGGTCAAAGAGCAGGTCATTTCAGCATGCAGTACTGTACTTCTAACAGGCAGTGCATGCATGTTTATAGCCAGCAGAGGGGGTCTCTTACCTCTTCTCTTCAGTGACTCTGCTATGAGGGCAGAGATGTGGATGTAACACATCGCAGCCTAAAAGGAAGAGCAATATGATGAGTCACATATGAATGCAAATATAGATGCGCCAAAATATTTCAGGGGTGGTCTGAGAATCAATCAGTCAACCATTACATTAAATATAATTTCTTCCTATTGTAAAAAAAGAGAAAGTGTCATTTAAATCCAGATAAGAGATAAAAGGTTAAAAATGTAACTCATTTTTAAATTTTATATAATACTGGATACAAAAATAATTAACATTCATTTATTTACAGAAAATTCTAATAAACACTAAAGTGCACATTTGGTGTCCCATTATACTGTAGCTATGACGATAATGTAACTGAGTAACTGATGTCACTCAAGCTCAAACTAAATATTTTCCTTTAAATTAAACCAACTTATACATTGCAATGTTAATATACACAAATAGTGCTTGTTTATTGTACATAGAGACCCCTTTGGCTTGGCAGGGGGCAAAGAAGAGGGGTAGCAGTAAGACCAAGTACCAAATCCGAGCTAGATGAATTCCAACTCCAGACTACCCACAGCCAATCAGAAACAAACACAGAGCCGGCCACTGCCGCCATTACATCTCTGGATCCCTAGTTCCGATACAATAACAGACAGTTCACTGGTGTGTACTGGTGTGTGAGCCCCTTTATTCCTGAACTTGGCTCAGCTGAGACATCAAGCCTTTTGGCCTGGGCTGGGAATCTGTGACAGTTCTTGGCTGCTTCTTACCTCAGACAGGTCTCCATTGCGGACGTGGATTTTAGCCATGCTCTCCAGCCATGTGCGCCGGAGCTCAGGGGTGCTGGCGTAGGAATTAGCCAGGCTGTACTGCAGATCCACTAACATCTCAGGATCCTTCTCGTGCTCCTTCATCTGTGAGGTGGCCATCAGTACTGTGCGGATTCGCTTAGTCAGGTCTTTCACCTCTGCTGGGAAAGATGTATTCTGAAGGGACACAAAGGAAGCCAAAGTGGACACATAATAAACATGTGGCAGCGAGAGACATTTTTAGAAGCCAACAGCTGGTTTAATGTCTGAAATGTGGTGGAACAAGTGAACTGCACATTCCCATCTGAGAAAAGAGTAATTTAGTTCATTTTTGTTGAAGCAATCCAAAATACATTGTAGTACCAAACAAAGTCACCATAAAATGGTAATTAAAATTTCTAAATCAAAAGCTTCTTAATGTTAAAACCATCTTAACTAGTAGAGCGTGTTCAGAGTGATGCTCACTCGACAACATGAACATATCACAGCATTTCACACCAGATGTGTTTGTTAAATAGATTTTCCCGCCTAACTTTTATGTACTTAATCCTGTAAAGCCTGAAACATCAAATAATTGCCAAAAAAAAAGGCTTTCACCTTTTAACCAATTATTTTAAAACTTTAAATCAATTTTAAATAACACTTTTTATATAGGACTTTTATTTTGTATCCTATTTCCAACAAATCCACAAATATGGAATTTATTGAATTTATTTAAGAAAATGAAAACATAAAGACGAAACACTGTTTTTCTCACAAAAATATAACCATATATTTCATTTTGATTTCATTTCAAGGGAGTGTTATGTAATATATTTTAGGACAAAAAACAAAAGTTATTAAAGTGTTTCAATTTCTGTTTTTGTCCAGACTCCAGGTTTTTTTTTGTCCAGGTTAAACACCAATCTCAGCTTTATACAAATACGAAGGTTGATTTGAATAAAAAAAAATAAATAATATTAATTAATATAATTATATAATAACATAATTAATTATTATTTACATATGATTTCAGAATTATTTGCAATAATTATTTAATTATTACATTTACACTTTATGGCCAGATGTTTGTGGACACCTTGTGGAGACCCAATGAATGTCTATATAGTGTGCGTTTCAAATATCATTATTATTATTATGCTAATAATGAAAATACAAGCATTGCATCAGATTTGATCTCAGAATTGACAGAAATAAACATGATCAGAACATCCGTGCTGAAACAGTTTCTGGTATAAAGCTCTACAAATTGTAAGTGCATGTCTCCTACTTTCAGAGGAGCGTCTCCATTGGCAAAGTTGTTGATGATGGCCAGAGACTGCTGGAAACGTGATCCTCCTATTCCTGCATCTGCAATCAGCTGACTAACAGCCTTAATGACCTGGAATAAGAAACAATAACACATTATCAGAGCAGTCAAAACTGTTCTGGTGTCTCTGTTTTTTGAGGCTAGTGTTACTGACGTCACTCAAGGCTAAATTAGATGTTTTGCTTTGAATTGAGACAATTTATACATTTAAATGTCAATATACACATAAAGTGCGTATTTACTGCATATTTATATGCCATACTGTATAAATAATTAGACACACAGGGTTGGTGGAGGACTGATAAGAAGGGTAGCAGTAAGACTGAGGTTCCAAATCCTCCACCACAGCCAATCACCGCAAAAAACACACACGTGTGTGAAATGAGGCAGTGAAGCAAACATAAACAGATGATTGATGGCCCAATAAAAGCCAAGCCCAGCTAAACTGTGCAATCAATTATTGTGAAAGCGGTGATACAGTGAGAGTCAGTAACAATCAACGTCAGTCAGTCAGAGATGTTTCAGAATGCATAAGCAGCAGCTTTATAAATTAATTGCTATTTATGGTAAATGCTTTCCTCAGTTTCTCTGTTAGAGTGAAAGCAACACACCCACACAATTTGAAGTCAGAGTTGTGATGCATCTGAGCATGTTGACTTACTGTTCTGAATATAGAAATTAGAAATGATTACAATTTATTATATTGAAATAAAAAAGGTAAATTTGGTTTGGGATTTTCTTGAAAAAGTCTAGTTCAACATATTTTAAATTCTAATAAAATAATTCACAATATACAAAAATAATCAATCAAAAATACAATATGTTAATTATTAATAATCTTCATCATAGATTCACTTCAATTATGAGAGACAAAATGAGAAGAATGATCCAGGAAACCACATTGTATGATTAAAAAACATTTATTTGTAAATTATGGTGGAAAATAAGTATTTGGTCAATAACAAAAGATCAACTCAATACTTTGTAACATAACCTTTGTTGGCAATGACAGAGGTTAAACGTTTCCTGTAAGTCTTCACCAGGTTTGCCTTGGCTAGGCCACTCCGGGACCTTGAAATGCTTTTTACGGTGTGTTTGGGATTATTGTCATGCCGGAAGACCCAGCCATGTTCCATCTTCAATGGAAAGAGGTTTGGGCTTAAAATCTCATGATACCTGGTCATTCATTCTTCCCTTAACACACATCAGTCGTCCTGGTCCCTTGGCAGAAAAACAGCCCCAAAGCAAGTTGTTTCCACCCCCATACTTCACAGTAGGTATGGTGTTCTTGGGATGCAACTCAGCATTCTTCTTCCTCCAAACATGATGAGTTGAGTTCTTACCAAAAAGTTCTATTTTGGTTTCATCTGACCACATGATATTCTCCCAAACCTCCTCTGGATCATCCATATGCTCTCTGGCAAACTATAGATGGGCTCAGACATGTACTGGCTTAAGCACAATATGAGTCCCTCTCAGTGTGTTACTGATGGTAGCCTTTGTTACTTTGGTCCCAGCTCTCTGCAGGTGATTCATCAGGTCCCTTCATGAAGTTCTGGGATTTTTGCTCACCATTCTCATGATCATTTTGACCCCACAGGATGAGATCTTGCGTGGGGGCCCCAGATTGAGGGCGATTATCAATGCTCTTGTTTCTTTTCCATTTTCTTACAGTTGCTCCCACAGTTGATTTATTCACACCAACCTGCTTGAGTATCGTAGATTGACTCTTCCCAGAATGGTGCAGGTATCGTTGTCTTCTTGGTGTCCTTTGACAGCTCTATGTTCTTTGCCATGGTTGGAGCCTGACTGTTTGAGGCTGTTGACAGGTGTCTTTTATATAAATAACGAGGTCGAACAGGTGCCATATACAGGTAACGAGTGGAAACAAAAGTTACAGGTCTGTGAGAGCCAGAAATCTTGCTTGTTTGTGGGTAACTAAATACTTTTTTTCCACATAATTTACAAATACATTCTTTAAAGGTCCTACAATGTAATTTCCTGGATTTTGTTTCTCAGTTTTTCTCTCATAGTTTACGTGTAGCTATGATGAAAATTACAGACCTCTCTTATCTTTATAAGTAGGATAACTTACACAAGTGGTTGACAATACTTTTTGCCACAGTGTATAGAAATAAAATACACTCAATATTCACCTGCAGGTGGGACCGAACGATAGACTTGCCCTTGGTGTACTCAAAGTTTTTCCTCATGAGGAAATAGAGCAGGGCAGCAGCTTCTGTCTGGGTGCTGCTGGAGCGATGATTACAACACTTCAAGATCTCGTAACACAGACAGCCACACAGGTCTGCTTTACCCTGGAAAAACACACAGGGGAACTACAGAGAGAGTGAGAGAGAGAGAGAGAGAGAGAGAGAGAGACAGAGAACATGTGTTTGAGAAAGTGAATTTGTGTTGCTAAACATTTCAAAATGACTTGTGATCATGTTTAAAAGCATGTTAAACCTTCTTGATGATCTTTTTTTCAGAACCCAACATTAGAAATAGTTAAACATCACCTTTGTTCAGACTTAAACACCACATCCATCCATCCATCCATTTTCTATTCCTGATTAGGGTCGGCAACTCTGAGCGCAAGGGCAGGAAACAACCCTAGACATGGCTCTACTCCATCACACACTACGGGCCAACTTAGGGTCACCAATTCACCTACCGCACATGTCTTTGGACTGAGGGGGAAACCAGAGTACACGGAGAACATGCAAAGGGGCACATAGAAACGTGCCACCGTGCCGCCTATACATACATTATATTGATAAAAGTATTGATCACTCTTTCTTCTGTAATCAGGGGTTTTAAATAAAGTTCATACTGCTTTTATTGGAGTAACTGTCTCTACAGTCCAGATAAAACTTTCTGCTAGATTATGAAACACTGAGAGGATTTGATTCAGTGACAAGAACTTTACTGTTCAGGTGGTTGGATGATCACCACCTCATCCCCAGCACCCCAACTCATACCACAACAAACGTACTGGATGGAGCGCCATCATTCCAGAGCTCAGTGTTGGGGGGTTTACTGTGCTTTGTGGAAGTATTCACCCCCTTGCCCTGTTACTTATTTTGTTACATTACAACCTGTATCTAAATGTTTTAAAAATGTTTATAAACTTCATAAAATGCTCTAAACTGGTGAAGTGATATGAGATAAATATATATACAAAAAATATTTGGAAATAAAAAATGGAAATTGGCATATGCATATGTATTCAGCACCTTTGCTTTGAAGCCCCTTAATAGTTTGGGTGCAACCAATTACCTTCAGAAGTCAGATGCTTAGTGAAATGAAGTCCTCCTGTGTGCCATCTAAGTGTCACATGATCTGTCATGTGCAAAACCATTAAGCAAGAGCCTGGGACAGAGGTGGACAAAAATCCCAGTGGCTAGATGTGGAAAACTCATAGAGACTTATCCAAAGTGACTTGCAGCACTACAAAGTACTGACTCTAGGGAGGTGAATAGTTACACACACTGAAGTTTTCTATTATTTTGACCTTTAGGACAAGGGACGTATACAGATTGTTAAAGGTACACAAGGGTTAATTAGAGAAAAACAAATTCCCTCAGTGTCACTGCTGGACTGAGAACAGTCCATCAACCAGAAACATCCAGCCAACAGTGTCCAGTGGGCAGCGTCCTCTGAGCACTGATTCAGGACTGGAGGATGATCAACACAAACTGTGCAGCAACAGATGAGATTCTGTCTCTGACTTTACATCTACAAAGTAGAGCAACTAAGTAAGGAGTGTCTAATAGAGTGGACAGTGAGTGCAGACACTCCGGCAGCACTGCTGCGTCCACACAATGTGTGTTGGTACCTTCTGTATGAAAAGACGCAGTGCAGCAAAGACGTGTCTGAGAGTGGTGGTGGACTGGTTGATCTGGAAGAAGAGCAGGTAGGTGTCAAAGACTTTCTTCATCAGAGAGTTTTGACCTTCGTCCTGCAGTAGCTGTTTCTGTAGGAAGAGAGAGAAGAGACAATGAGAAGACGAGCAAAATCATTTTCATCTCTTAAGAGGGAAAGCTGTTAAAATGTGTTCTTTAGCTTCTTTAGTACCATATTCTTGTCTCTTTCCACCTTCAAAACAGTTTTAGAAGAGGGGTTTGTTACAGTGGTGCTTGAAAGTTTGTGAACCCTTTAGATTCTTCTATATTTCTGCTTAAATATGAGTTAAAACTTCATCAGATTTCCCCATAAATTCTAAAAGTAGGTAAGGAGAACCAAATCAAACAAATGAGACAAAATATTACTCTCTCATTTATTTATTGAGGAAAATGATCCAATATTACATATCTGTAAATATGTAAACCTCTGCTGTCAGTATCTGGTGTGACCCTACACCTGCAGCAATAACTGCAACAGAAGGTTTCTGGTAACTGTTCATTAGTCCTGCATTACATTTAGCCTTTTCCTCCCTACAAAGCATACAAGCTTCAACTCCCAATAACTGCTTGCTTCAGGTCCAGGAACAACTTGTGTGCTTAGGGTCATTATCTGGCTGTATGCTCTCTTGAGATTCACTTCACAGAGAGATGTTCTGATATTTTCTGTTAGAATTTGCTGGTTCAGAATTCATTGTTCCATCAATGATGGCAAGCTGCAAGCAAACCGAGCCCACACCATGAGACGACCACTGCAGTGTTTCACAGATGAGAGAAGCTTTTTATACTTGGAAGGCAGTGTTTTCCTTTCTCCAAACACAATGATTCTCATTTAAACCAAAAAGATCTATTTTGGTCTCATCCATCCACAACATGTTGTTCCAATAGGCTTCTGTCTTGTCCAAAGTGCAGACAGGAAGCAATGTTCTTTTTGGAGCGCAGTGGCTTTCTCCTTGCCATGCACATCATTGTTGTTCATTGTTCTCCTGGTGGTGGACTTGTGAACATTGTGTGAAAATCTGATGATGTTTTAATTCTAACTTTTGCAGAAAAGGATTCATAAACTTTCCAGCACCACTGTAACTATTGAAGCCTTTCAATAATAAACAATCATTATGCTCACTATGCTCACAATATACATGAATTTCCTGGTAACTGACTGGTTAATTACCAGGTTTAGTTCAGGTCTTACAGCAGCACAAGCAGTAAACTGCTATGGTCCCTTCATGGAAAGAGCTAGTCTAGGCTTCTCTCCTGAAGGTGACTGACAGCACTGCTGTTCTTTTCAGGTCCACCAGGTGGCAGTGAGCCTCTACCCTTGAGAAACATCTTAACATCTACCCGGCCCACAGAGGCTTGACCTTCATCCATTCGTTGAGCTATATGCTACAGTTCAATTCATAATCATTAGTCCATCGATTACACTAGCGCTGCTCCATGTGCTGACCTTGTGGTGATGGACGAACAGCCCCAGCACATCTAGCACAGTGAGGGCTACCTCTGTGGAGAGGTTGGCCTCAATGTCAGTGGGGCTGAAGGTGTCATTCTCAGGTTGTGCATTTCCATCTGAAAAAAAAGAAAAAGAAAAACAAACATGAAAAATGAACATCAGCAGGTGAATACAAATTCAGTGTGCAGTGCATTTTAATGATGACTCAGCACTTTTAATGTAACAGTTATTAATAATAATAATAATAATAATAATAATAATAATAATAATAATAATAATAATAATAATAATAATAATAATGTTTTCAGTCTAATTGGTTTCCATGCTACCTGTAAGTAAATGTCAATACCCGAAGTGTAGAAGAGTATCTATTATCATATGTATATAGGCATAATTGACATGAGAACAGATATACTAAAAAAAGTTCATACTTTATCAGTGTAAATTTTTCAGTATAAATGTTGTTTTATTTTTAAATAATTGCTCCAATTATTTAGTTTATAAAACTATTTATTTATGTAATTATGTTAAAGTCATTAAATTTTAAATAATCAGTGTGATTATATATCAGTTATAGGCCCCTATGATTTTCACAATGACAATATTTAATGATGCAAAACAGGAAAAAAAACATTAAAATGAGAAAAAAATCTATTGTATCCAGAGGAAAAAAAGAAAAGACAAAAAATAAAATTAAATTTGTACAGTTCTATCAATGTGATTCTTATTCCAATCTAGGGGTGGAATGTATGGTAAACAGATCATGATATTTAAAGACAGTTTCATGATTTTTAAAAAACCTGCTATTCAAACAATCCAAAACAGTACAGGGATTTATATTTATTCAGTGAGCACAAATATATATATTTATATATATTATATGTAATATTTATTTATATTTATACAGATCGTTCAGTAAATGTTAGATGGAGTGTATTGAGTGTTAACATGCAACTTAACATTACCTGTGTCCATCATCTGCAGGAGTTTGGGATTGGTCAGAGCATTCTTGCCCCGAATGATGGGCATAGTCTGTGAACGGGCATGCCTGTGCCCATCCTGACCGGACAGCATCCTGAACAACGGATATAGAATTTACAACATTAGTGAGACAAACTTTCCACTCTGAACCACGGATAACAATAAACAACAGCGGAATATGATCAAGCTAGATACTGTCGTTCACTTTGAGTAACTGTGATGTGAAAGCTGACTTGGCTTTTATATATATATATATATATAATTTGATCCACTGTATGGGCCAAAGTATTGGGACACCTGCTAATCAAGGGGATTAAAAAGAGTTTATCTTGCTTTTGTTGGAGTAACTGTCTTTAATTTTGGGAAAAGACTTTCTACTAGATTTTGAAGTGAACATTGCAGTGACAACTACATTCAGTGATCAGTGTCAGTGAGGCCTGGATATTGGATGATCACCACTACCTCATCCCCAACTCATCCCAACAACAAAAGTACCAGATGTCACTGCTTCCAGAGAGGCCTATTCTATTGGGACTACGTCCTTACAGGGACTAGGAAAGCTGTGTGTGTCAGCAATGGGTGCAAACACGGGCAATCTGGTTAAAAAAGGCTTTGTTTTTAAGCATATTAGGAAGGGGTACAATCACAGAGACTATACATGGCAAGTCAGGGGAGACGGCCATGCTGGGTACAGATAAAATGGCTGCAGACTGTGTCACAGGATAATGCTGAACATTAATGCTGCATCATACCATGAGGACAGCTGTGATGGAAAAATGATGGACCAAGATGTTTTCACAGAGAACAAATGAGGTGAGAGTATTCTCTGAGCTCAGGTTCAACACCACCATTTATCTTGTATTTGAGGGAAATAGACTGTAACAGACTGGATTCGTACATGTAATTGTTTCTGACAGATAAAAATTAAAATCTGCTGAAGAATGTGTTGTAGATTTGTTGTTTACACTTAAATGCTAATCGCAACCTTTACTCCAGGTCTGAAAATATAAATATAACATACTATTATATATAAATTTAACGTACTGTACATCACAAAATATTTAATCTAAAAATAGGTTTTCAGTGTCTTCAGGTTTCTTGCCGTACTTAAGATGAATTGGTATTCTTAAAAAGTCTTCTTACTGTCATCATATTTTCCTTGATTTTTCTCTTAAGAAAAAAATAAAAAGAATATTTTATTAATATTATTTATAATAATAATGACATTATTAAAATATTACATTTTATTAAAAAAATAAGTAACTAAATCATTAAAATGCTCTGAAATTAAAATAGAAATTTTAAACGTTCATTTGAGTTCATAATTTCATTCTAAAGGTAATCTGTCATTTGGTTTATATTTATTACATGTGAAATAAAATATTTCAAACCTTTTTTGTTTTAATCCTTCAACGTAATCAGTTTGGCTTACAGCTCATGAAAATCAGAAATCCAGAATCTCAAGTATCAACTTTAAAACAGAAAAGGCTTGAACCCTTTTCCCTTTAAATGTGATGAAAATAAAATAAAGTTTGCAAAATGAAGATGAAATAAATTGTACCTTTTTGAGTTCAATTATGAGCACTTTTTCACATTTTTAAGGTGAACTAGTATCTTTTTATATTTTCGTAGCAGATATTTATCCTTTAAAGAGCTGAAATACTAAAATGAAGATTAAAAGTAGATTAATCTTAGTTGTTCATATATGGAAAACAATGTCTTTCTGAAGTCATCTTTTGAGGGCAGTTTTAATTAGTTTGGTTTATTTCTGTTTTGCTTACATTTTTTTTGAAAACTGAAAATTTAAAAATGTGATTTAGGTTGTTCATGATAAGCTGGTAAGTTACAAATGGCCATGTGGATTTAAAATCGTAATAATTATGAAATTACTTTAAAGAATATTTGAATAATTAATTCCTTTTTTCTGGTTCTTGGTTCTCTCCCCAATTATATACGCTGCTCCCATCACAAGGAGGGTAAAGACAAGCACATCATTCCTATGATACATATGAAGTCGGTCACTGCCTCTTTTTGATCGGCCACCATTGCATCATTCCTGGGCAGCCAACACGCTCAGAGGAAAGTGGTGAATCCCCAGCTCTGATACAACAGCTAACAGCCAACAGCGCCGGCCAACATCGCTCTGGTTGTGAGGTGAGGAGAGAGCGCCATCTAGGCACCCAAAGAGAGCATGCCAATTTTGGACTGCTGCTGACCGTAAGCAGCATGACCAGGAATTGGAACCTGTAGTCCTTGAATCACTATAGACCACTGAGCCACTCAGCCCATACTTTCATAATAATATTAATTATAATAATAATTATTATATTTCAGAACATTCCTATAAATTTGGTAATGTGCTTCCTTAGGAAATACAGATTGCTTGTGATCAGTCATGTGTCTACATAAATTGATGTTTCATTGATGTTCATTTAGGGAGATCTTTCTTTCTTTACAGTGTATCTCACTCAACAAAGTTTCATCTGACATGTATGTTTGTGATGATTAATATGTGAAAAATGTTGTGTCCTATGTTGTTGTTTTAGAAAGTCCCTCACACTGTCCATTCCATACAGTAAATGCTTGGCTTTATGGGAACTGTAGGCCTGGGGGTGTTTACCATTGTGGCAGGAGCCCTGAGGATTGGGAGGATGCATTCGAACCCTTCAGTGTGCCAGTGCCCTGTGTGGCCTGCGCCAGCTTAACCGCAGCTGCTAACTTCCTGTATACAATGACCCAATCACAGCAAGGGGTTAAAGACACTGTTACCACCATCCTCCTCCTCCTCCTCCTCCTCATGTTCTTCATCTCATTGTTAGCAGCTGGGCGATTAAACTTAGAGTCAAACAAGCAGGCCAGCATTCAGAGAAGGTTAATATCCGCACTGGTCTCATTTACGTTATGCGTTATTAGTGCAACGTTAGCCTGAAGCGCTTGTGGATGTTAGTGCAAAGGGTGCAAAAGGAATCAAGCATCTGAAGTAATGCTAGCTATGTCCTGCAGGCAAGTCTGTGTGTGTGTGTGTGTGTGTGTGTGTGTGTGTGTGTGTGTGTGTGTGTGTGTGTGTGTGTTGGCAAATGAATTTCAATTTCAAATGAGAGTCTTATGGTAAGCTTTATATTTGTATTGGAAGATGATAGAGAGGGGGATTGGATAGAATGAGGAGAAAGCCACATGAGATGAAAGTGAGAAGCCAAAGCCATGCAAGACACGCAAACAGAGTCAAACAGAGCACTTTATATAAACATCAAATGGAATTAATCACACATTAATATTAAAACCTTAAAAAATACACAGTGGTCATCAGTGTACGTGACTAATATTATGATACATAACAGTAGCAAAAGACACAGATCAATGATTTATACATCAACATTCAACACAAGGCTATCTAACGTGGCCTAACGTGTTTCATTAAGCAGTAATACATTCTCCTGATCAGTGAATGAGTTTCCCATTATACAAGATGCAGAACAATGATGTCATGAGAGTGTTGCATTCATTGCATCACATTTGCTCACACAGGAAATGTGAAAAATCAATAAGCTACCAGAGAGAGAGAGAGAGAGAGAGAGAGAGAGAGAGAGACACACATTAACACATCAATAAATGGAGAAATAGAGAGAACATCTACAATATACATCAATCGTTTCTCTCTCTCTGTCTCTCTGTTTCTCTCTCTCTCTCTCACACACAGCATGCATATTTTATAAAAGTCAATATGAGAGGTCCCACGTGTAATATGTGTGTGTGTTGTATATATATATATATATATATATATATATATATATATATATATATATATATATATATATATATATATATATATATATATATATATATACACACACACACACACTTCTTGTTTTAATACAAGTATAAGTGTTGTTCTTTACATTGTGTCATGATGAATGGACCAATCGAAATGCTCCAGAGAATTTTCAAAACCTAAGACTTACCTTCTCTCTTTAGTAAATTAAATTTAGTAAAATTTAGTAACGTCTCACTCACTACTTACAACTCCTCCAATCACAGCATCAAGGCCAGCAAGTGCTTGCTCCGAGTCACATAAGGCCAACCACTTAAGATTTTTTTTGTACTGCTGCTAATACAGCATTACTGTCCAGTTCAGTATGCTTGGAGGAGAACACTAACTGGAAGTTCTGATGCATCAGCTAACAGACAATTGCGCACTCATGCTGCATTATGAAATGAGTGGTAACATCTCTGAATACAACTATGCACAAAACACTCTGTGCAGCTTGAAGCACCTGTGTTTGGGTCACTGTTTGAAGTATGCTTCAGACCTAAGAGACTTGTTGCCTTCTCGGTTTAAAAATGAAGATTACATTTTTGTCGCTGTCAAACCAAAATCTTGTATCTCCTTTTAGTCATTTTTTTTGACATAATGTAAATCTGGCTTGTTTTCCATATTGTGTCTTTTTACTTAACTTCCAATATAAGTTAATTAGGTTCTTTCTTCTCCTTTACAGGTGCATCTTGAGATTTTTGCTCAACAGAGATTTTATCAAAACAACATTTTAAAATGTCAGGACTACTGTTGGTCCTGATATCACAGATTACAGCTGTTCTTCTTCTAAACTTTGCCCAGATGATTGTAATTCTCCAGCTAGCCTGCTCATATGAGCTCCAGATCGATCCATAAAGCCCGTTTGGGCTGACACCTAAAATCAATTAATGTACAGCAGTTACTTCAAATGCGTCATTCGTCTAGTGGAGGCTCTCCATCTACATCAGCCTCTCATCCACGAAAATCAAACTGACAGTAGAGTACACTCCATCATTCATACCGACAGGCCGGGTTCAGCGAGGTGGAGAGTAAAAAGGAGCTGAAAAAAGTGAGCGCACTTTGAAACAGAATATGTTATTGGAATCCCTCGCTCTGTCTGTCTCTCTGTCTGTGTCTGTGTGTACGGCCTTCAAACAGCAGAAGGTTCTGAGAACGAATCATTGCCTTGTTTCAAATATAAAAAGGTGTGGACTACAGCCTGGCATCAAAGGCTTCATTTTCATGTCTGGGAGAGAGGCAGGGGGTGGAGGGGGCAAATCCTCTTTCAGGCTGGTACTGAGAGTGTTTGTGTGTATGAAGCAGAAGTCTCTTCGTTCATCTAATGTTACACAGCAGCCTGTATAAATAAAGGTGCAATCCCAGTTGCAGGTAAAAGGATACAAGAACTCATTTAATTAGGTCTAGTGAGGACAAAACAAACAAAAAAATAATAATTTTATCACACAGCAGAGACGTATCCACAGTCTTAAATCATTCTTCATGGCTGTTTTAATCACAATTTTGCATGTATTTCGTTTTACTTATTTTTGAATGTAGAGACTTGAAATTGAAATCAAACCTTATATCTCTTTTCCAAACTGGTGCAGTTGGGTTTCTTATATTTTATTATATGGTTTATTACTGTGACAATATATATATCATCAATCAGACATTTTTAATTGAAGATCCCATCTCTGGGATGCAGATTTCTAAAATTGCTAGTCTCAGCAGGCCAAGAACTGAAAAATTTTGTTCAGGGCAAATATTGCCAATATCTCAGGTGATAAAAAATATTTAATAGTATGTGGGGTTCTAACCATACATGTATTGTTCTGGAGAATGTAGGCATTCCTGAGTTATAAACCTGAGAAGACAAGGGGTGATTTTGCCCTCATCGTGGTCTCAAAGGGGGTTAAGAAGTTCCTCCACAGTTTTAAACTGAATAACTTGCAAAACGTCCTCAATGATCTTGTACTTTTATCAGTGTACATCAAAGAACCTTAAGAAAGGATCCTTATGAGAACCTTAGTTCCTCAAAGAACTCTCAAACTGAAGAATCCTCAAAAGTTCCTTGATCTTATTTTATCTGTATGCAGACAGACAAACAGACAGACAGACAGACAGACAGACAGACAGACAGACAGACAAGGACCTACCTGGCTATGTGACGCTTCCCCAAAAACCGGAAGTGCTGGAGACATAGTCTGTAAATGACACGGAGAGATTAGGAATGCTTCTGAGAGGTCTGAAGATGAAAATGGAACGAGCAATGTAATTGGAACAGGAAGCAGGTGATGAGTGTAATGAAAATATTGGGAAAAAATCTAATGTCCAACACTTTCCTTACGAATGCTTTTTATATATGTCTGTAGTTAGGGGTGTCTGATAGAGTGGACAGTGAGTGGACACAGTGTTTTAAGCACTGCTGTATTTGATCCACTCGAACCAGCGCAACACACACACTAACACACCACCATGTCAGTGTCACTGCAGGAAGAGGAGCTGATAAAATGCTGACAGTGAATGCTGAAACAAGGAGGTGGTCATAATGTTATGGGTGATCAGCGCACTGTATGCTGTGTTTATGTAACGTTACTTTAACATTATTTTTGTTAAGGTTTTTATATTGTATCGTATATCACCTTTTCTCTTAAGCATATTGAGATATTATTGGTCATCAGTATATGACCAAATAATAAATATTTGTTCAATTTATTACTGCTAACCTTACCTTACACCTACGAATCATATGAAGCCATAAAACACCCCAAAACCCACCCATGCAGAGGAAATCCGACTCACTCTAGAATGTTGAAGAAGTCTGATATCTCCTGGTGAATGGCTCGGTGCCAATATGCCACCATGACCTCTGTAAAAGAAAAAGCATGTTATACGCAATCCTACACTATTAAACACATACAGGTGTAATCAGACAGGGCCAAACAGCCAGGATAGATAGTCAAAACAGTTATCCATGTAGTGTCTACTGTGCTCAACTGCCCTGCTCTTCAGGAAACTACGGCATATGTTCCTGAGTGTTCAAAACTCCACTAAGAGAGGTTAGGTTCTGCGACAGTCTGCAAATCAGCATATTTTATTCTGAAGCAAAATAACTGAGAAACTGTGGATTTTTCACATCTTATACAATAAAAGACACTGCACTTCATTCACTAATTGTTCCAAGAAATTTCTCCTTACAACCCACTTACAAAGTTTTCACATTTGCTCTGACATTCACTAATGTTTTCTTGTTTGGGATTTGTTTAGTTTATAAGGACAGCGAGATGCATCAAGAGCTGTGAACAATTCTGTGTTTCGACAACACATCATTAATCTGACATAGCCTTTTTTAGGACTTTTCTGAAGATTTAAGAAAATCTTTATGATACTGGTGGATAAAACAAAATATCACCTGATTTCAGTTCAGGAGACCAGGCTTTGCAAGGTATGGGTTTCCACAGTGTGGTTCTTTCACATTAGTGAAAGAAAAGCTGGTCCTAAAGAACTCACTGTGAAAATTCTTCACTCCTAGGTATTCCACCATCAGCTGTGAGTGGTGTTACTGAACTACAACAACTCAGCCCCGAAGTGTCAGACCACATAAAGTTACAGAGCGGGGTCCACAGTACAGAAACGTCTCCAAAGCTGCTGTTTGAGCTGTCATAGCAAAGGGGATCGTTTCCATATTAATGCTTATGAGTTTAGAATTTGATATCAGAAAATCTCCTGTAGGTGTCCCAATACTTTTGTCCATTTAGTGCAAGTGTATTGTATGTATTCCGTACTGGGTTGCTATGGCCATGCCCCCTTTCCACAGATGCAGTCCACAGTGTGTGTGTGTGTGTGTAGGTCCTAGTCTCTCACCCTCTGATATGGTCTTCATGATGTGTAAGAAACACATCAGCAGGCTGCGAGTCTCCGCCTGGTCCAGCTTATCAAAGCGTGAACCGAAACCGATCAGGGACTGCGGCCTGGCGAACTGCACAGAGTGGACAGAGGCAAACAAGCTGTAACTCCATGCAGGAAGTATTTCATATGTAACTGTGAGAACTTAGTACCAGTAGCATTCTCTCAGTGAACCTCACCTTCTCACACCCATCCATCTTCTCGCTGTTGCGGTCACTATTGCTGGGGTTGGACTCCATACTGATCAGTGAGCCCCGCGAGTCTGCGTTGTTAGCTGTGGACAAGGCGAGGGATGAAAACGCTAAAAGAAAGGAGATGAAGGAGATGTGATGGACAGAAACATACACTCACACACACACACCACACACAAACACACTCACACACACACACAATGACTACATATACATGCTGTGACATTTACATTTGACACACCAGCCAGGCGTGGGCTAGAGAGGTATAAAGCCCCTGGAATGAAGGTGCTCTATCCAATATTTTTGGGATGCAATGAGTTTAGGAGTTGGGGACGAGGTGAGGTGGTAAAAATCCAACATCCTGAACTCACTAACTAAGCTCTGGTCAACAAATACAATTAAATCCAAGTGCAACAGCACTACAACATTGCTGTGAGGATTTGATTGCACTGTATAAAAAATAGTTCATGTACTGATACTGGATTGTTTGTTTTAGATCACAAATGGCACTTCAGCATCTTCCAGAGGTATTGGATAGAGCTCTATTACTTCAAAGCAGACATTTCCACTGCTCCACATCTGGATTCTATCTGGCATTGGGCTTTACACCCCACCTGTAATGGAGTTGAGCACTTCCTTGGAGAAAGAAGCATCCACTGAGTTGCCGTGAGAAATGGTGTGGGTGATCTGACCAGCTAGGCCTCCTCCGACACTGAGGTCGTCTCTGGAGCCCTGCACAGAGGAACACATTTAAGAATTTAAAGGCTCAGCCTTTTCTTAATCAGCTAGGAACAGGATCAGAGATATAAATGAAAACTTTCTCTCTCCAATGGTTTATCCCATCCCATGCCCTCACCAGGAGAAGTCCTAACAGTCGTAACAGATTCATGATGTGTTTTTAAAGTGCAGAATTGTTCACAGCTGTGTTCTTAAGGTGAACACATCCCAATATTTTGGAGGAGGGTCGTAGCCAGTGAGCTACCACATGGTAGCAATGTTAAAGGAGAGAGACATGACTGGTGGAATACCTCTATTGTACACTGAGCTAGCACTGGCGAAAGCCAGTACAGTAATGGTGCAATTGTGGTAATCCTGCAGATGTGATGTTAGAGGAGGCCAGTATCCAATAGGGTAATGCAGTGATAGTGACTCTGGATAAGGGATGTAGCTGGAGCACTTGTGCCACAGTAGCAATGTTCACTGTTGGCCATGATCGTGACAGTTTGTGATTATGATGGCTAACTGGGCTAATGTTGGCTAATGTTCTGCTGTTTAGGAAGTCTTTCTGTAAAATGACCTGCTCATGATTGCATCACAATGACCAATGGCAGAATCTGAAAGAGCACGAGAAAGAAGGTGGGGCTGAAAGGCTGCTGTTGTTGCTCTTCAAGGATGCAAGGTTTAAACAGACACCACCGCATGTACATGTACTGGAAAGCACACTTTATTGTCATTGCACGTCTGTACAATGAAATTCAGCCTTTGCACTTAACCTATACGTGGCAATGAACACCGACCCAGAGTGGTGGGTAGCTGCCTCAGCACCTGGGGTGCAATTGGTAGATATGTGCCTTGCTTCCTGTAAATGTTGAGAGAGAAGAAAACACTGTTCCTGTACTTCCTCCCGCCGAGTTCCTGCCAGTGCAGGGAATTGAAACCTTCTGGTGTCAGTCTCACTTCTGGTCCTAAGCTCACGTACCTACCCTCTGTGCTGCCCCTTGAAGTTCCCTATAAAGTTTCCATTTGTGAGCCAAAGGTATCATTTATAGATTAATTCAAATCCCATGGTCTTAGAACAAGTGCTCTAGTGTGACTGTCAGCACATAAACAGTTAAAAACACTAGGCTTAAATTAGTTCTGATGAAAGTTTACATCAGATTCATGATATGTTTTACCTCGTGTTCAGTGACGCACAGAACACCTTCACTTTACTCCAGAGTGAGTGAGTGAGTGAGTGAGTGAGTGAGTGAGTAAGTGACAGAGTTACAAGCCAGATCTACTACATGCTTTGCTAAACACATTTATTTATTGAAAACATCCTGGGCTTTTAAACCCTTTTTGAAGCCATGATCCTCAGGCCAGTCTGCTGAGCCACTTGGAGAACTGTATCTTTTAAAATATATGAATCCTGTGTGTGTGTGTGTGTGTGTGTGTGTGTGTTGTTCACCTGGTCACTAGAGGTCAGGTAGATCGGGAAGAGGTCTCTGAGGAAGAATCGAGGCATGTTATCGAGGATGAGGCCGTACAGGGGCAGATACAGAGAGGCTATTCTTGCCTGCTTTTCCTGCACACACACACACACACACACAACATAGTAAAGGACAAATTAGTACACTTGGGAATGCACACATACGCACATGCCGCATGAACACACGCACGCACGCACGCATGCACGCACACGCACACGCACACACACACACACACACACAAGGTGTTGACTTTGGCACAAATTTATTCTCAGGGCAGTCTCTCAGCCTGGGCTCAGACCGGCACCCATTCATCTCTCTCTCTCACACTCTTACAGCATGACATATATCCCAGTCTCTACGCACAAATGGGTGGAGGCACCAGACTATAATTGTTTCCTGCTGTTCTCTACTCTCCTCTCCAGTACTGTGCCATCATCACACACACACACACACACACACACACACACACACACACACACACACACACACACACACACACACACACAGCTTTATATTGTGGTTTCCAGCACAAAAGCACAATTGAACCCAAAAGTCAACATTTTGTTTCCAAGTGTTTCACCTCCTCCAATTCACTAATTAAGTGATAAATAAGTAATATATCACTAATTACATAAATAGGAAATGTGCTCTAATACTCTGTTGGGCCACCTTTAGCCTGCAAACAAAAAGTGATACAGTTGGGCGTGGAGAGATTCCTTATGGCAACCTGTGGAACATTTGCTCACAGATGTTACAGCTGGGCCTTTAGATCCTGCACACTCACAGGTTGCCAAAGCTTGTGTCCCAGCTGCTACTGTGAAACTGAAAGCATTTGTTCTCTCTCAGTGAATGTACACAACACCTGGACATGAACGGCTCCTTTTCCCACAGCAAACGTTTTTTTGGGGGGGGTTTGAGAAGGTTGATGTCTACCTTCATGGCATAGCGGGAGTCCAGAGAATGTTTGGCCATCAGGTTCTTTAGGCTGGCCAAGGCAAGATGCCGAATGTCTTGTTCGTCTTGCAGCGCCAAGCCAAGTTCCTTCAGCAGCAGACCTGTCAGAAAATGCTTCCTGCAGAACTCGCCTGTCAGACTGTATTCTGGCATGTCCACTAGGGGGTGAAAAAGAGCATATGGATAATTTTACATTGTTTTAGGCTGGGAGGTCAGCTGAAGTACATTCACAGTCGTTAACAAGGCGAGCTGACTAGTATGGCTTATGATCGACGACAAAGCTGCATGACACATTAATAAGGATGTATGTAAACACAGTTGTATAAAAGTGCTGCTTATTCAGTCAGAACTGTGCTTTTCACATCTGCAGTGTTTATGGATTAACAGGAAGCAAATGAATGTATTATAAAAAAAATAAAAAACAGAAATACAGAGTGAGCATAATCTGGTGTATGCTGGTCAGCAACTCAATCTGACCCCATTCTGAGTGTAATCTAGCGGTGTATATTGCTAAGGGATTCAGACTGACCCGAGTCTGAACGTTATCTAGCAGTGTATACTGGTCAGCAACAAGGTCTGACCTGACTCTAAGCATAATGTAGTAGTGTATACAGGTTAGAGACTCAGTCTGACCCGAGTATCAGCGTAATCGAGCAGTGTATACTGCTCAGCATTTCAATCTGACCTGACTCTGAGTGTAGTCTAGTAGCATATAGTGGTCTGGACTCAGTCCTATCAACTGCCAATGAAAACAGTAGATATAGAAGAAGAAAAACAGCCATGTGTTCATGTTTAATTTTACGTATCACCTGAAATGATGATGCAGATGTGTCTGATACAGCAGCACCATTTAAGGTGGAACTGAAATGCATTCACAGAGTGAACATCTGCTTTGTATGAAGGATAGCCTCCAATATATACTGCTTACATCCCACCAAATGACCTCAAACACGTTGTTGTTCAGTGTGCAATGGATGTTTTCTTCCATTTGTCATAAAAATTAAATACTTATATATTTATTTTTTTGGATAATATATTCAAAACATTAGCATTACTCTCTATTTCATTTTCAGATGGGAATATAAGGTGAGGTTGAATGGAGAGTATTTACCCTTGGCATTTTGTGCTTCTGGAGAGGCCTTATCTGATATGAACAGAAATGAAGGAGAGCATTAATGAGATGGGCTCAATGCGGAGACAACACAGACAAGACCAGTGGATTTGGAAGAAAGTGTGGCTGTAGAGCTGTCTGACTGACCTGTAATTCGGGCAGAGGGGATGGGCAGGCTGAGGGGGATGTAATGCTCATGGTTGCACACCTCCTTCAGGAACTCAAACTTGAACTCACACAGCATCTGCAGAAACAGCAACAGCACATAAGCAGGGAGAGGACACTAAACATGCCTAGGCAAACAAAACATTAGCATCTTAGGTCTGTATTGAAGCAGTGGTTCCACAATTTTCCAGTGTTCCCCTTATCCCAAATGCATGGTGGCACAGCGGATATTGCTGTTGCCTCACAGCAAGAAGGACCTGGGTTCGATCCACGGGTGGGGTGACCTGGGAAGTTTCTGTGTGGAGTTTGCATGTTCTCCCCGTGTTCGCGTGGGTTTCCTGTGGGTACTCCGGTTTCCCCCACAGTCCAAAGACATGCATGGTAGGTGAATTGGTGACTCTAAAGTGGCCCTTAGTGTGTGTGTGTGTGCCCTACGATGGACTAGCGCTCTGTCTAGGGTTGTTTCCCGCCCTTGTGCTCAGAGTTGCCGGCTGGCCACCGGCTCCCCCGTGACCCTATTCATGAATAAGCGGTTCAAAAAATGGATGGATGGAATTGATTACGTTGATTAAAGGGCGTGTATGCAAGGCAATGAGCTTTCATTGCTACCATATTTGGGAACAAACAATTGCTTATTGTCTTTCATTTGTTGGATATTATGCAATAATGGTCAGTTTCACTTCTCAACCTGATTCCTAATGGACATTTAAATTTAGCTGAAGAGTTCTCTTAATCCATGAACCTGTATGTCTCACATCAATAATTTAGGAAGCTATATAACAGCAACTGTAAATACTGTTTTTTAATCCAGACTTGTTTATTGAATTGTATCCCCTTTCCTCCCCTTTTTTTCTACATACATTTTTAGCCTCCTTTCACCCTGTTCTTGAGTGGTAAACGACCACCACAGAGCAGCTAATTCATGGGAGGTTGGTCATTCTCAGCACTGCAGTGACACAGACATTCTGTTGGTGTGTTGGAGTGTGTTGCATCAGTATAAGTGGATCAGACACAGCAGTGCTGCTGGAGTGTTTAAACCCCTCAGTCTCACTGCTAGACTGAGAAATAGATGGCCCATCAACCAGAAATATCTATCCAACAGCATCCTGTGAACACCGATGAAGGACAAGAGGATGACCAACACAATCTACAGAAACAGATGAGCTTCTGTCTCTGAATTTACATCTACAAGACTCATCCCAGGCTTGGAGTCTGTACTGTGAGTTGGTGGTGTGGTTGGTGTGGCACAAGAGATAACACCACCAGTGAGCCACCACACCATGTGGGAGTGGTCAAGACTCCTAACACTTCTCTGTAATGTGAGTAACTCTGTAAGTCGCTCTGGATAAGAGAATTAGCTAAATGTAAGAATGTGCTACCTTGTTGTCACCAGCTGTGATGTTACTGATGTAATTGTTGATGAGTTTGAAGGTATAACCTCTGTCCATCAGCGTGAAGCAGCGCTGCGAAAAAACACACACAGCATTAGTCGTTTCATTACCTCTCTCTCTCTCTCTCTCTCTCTCTCTCTCTCTCTTGTCTCTCTCTTTCTCTCTTGTCTCTCTAACTCACACACTCAATCTATCACACTTATACACAACATATTATGTCACATTAATAAACAGTATTAAATCAAAAACCTGGTCATGAAAAGGACGGTTCTGCATTGGTGTCCACGGGCGATGCAATTCCAAAACAAAAACAATAACCTCAACTGAATTCATCCAAGCATCCCAGCATAAATGATCCCCTCAGGCATACTGCTTTCCCATGCATCCTTGAGATAATAAAAATGCCCTCAATTTCAAGAGGTTATCCCTCATACAGACTACTTGTACTGAAGTATCGGAATTAAATCAAGCACTCAACTATGACAAAATTAAAACTTCAAAAACCTTATCGCTGGTTTTCACCAAGAAATAATTCACCAAGAGTCTGTCAGAGATTACATAAACAAGCAAATGTCACTGACAGAATGTAGTTTGAGGAATATCATTTTAAGCAGGTTTGCTTTTTCCAAACTAGATTCCATGTGCAGCTATGTTCATGCTTCTGACTGCAGAAGGAACTGTATGAATTGTACATACTATACAAACAAAAGTATTGGAATACCTGCTTACTCATCGTTTCTCCTGAAATCCTGCTTTTGTTGGAGCAACTGTCTCTATTGTCTAGGGAAGACTTTCTACAAAGCATTAGTGTGGTCAGGTTGTTGGGCGATCAGCAACCTAACTCACCCCAATAGTTTTGGAGAGCACTGCTCTACAGCTCAATGCTGGAGGTCTTCATACCTCTCTTGCATTTCTCAACTGACGCCGTGGAGGCATGCCTGTCCTGTACATTTTCGCTGCTCTCTGTGCTTTAACAACAGCCCTGCATCTCTGACAGAGCTTGATAATGAGCGGACTTGTTGAATCAAGGGTGTTGTGAGCAGGGAAAGCTCTTAAACATGCAGCGCAGAGGTGCCTCCATGACCAGGGTTGAGAAACACTGCTCTAGTTTGTTCACTCCAAAGATTCCTATTCTATTACCAGTACTTTACTACAGGGACCAAACAAACTGTGTGTGTGCATTTGCACATCTATGTCAGCAATGGGTGCAACTTAAAGTAGAAGAATGCCTTAACTGAGCAGCGTCATTGTACGCTCTGGACCTCCCCCTGATTTGACTGTTGGGATTTCTCAAGCTCACGGCATATTAATCAGTTAATTACAGTTGGTAAATGCTCCGGCACTCACTTTGACAAAGGCAGCTACAGCCTGGTTTGCGCTGCGGGTTTCGTCAGGCAGCTCTTTGCTTTTCCAGAAGATGTGATCTGACACAGTCATGATCAGAGTCTCCAAGTGGCTCTGGAAGGTGCCAGGGAACCTCTGTGTCCGGGGGACCTGGAAACACACAACAAACACACCATATTAAATTTGTGCTAGGAATTATAATACCGTAATATTACACATTTTAATTACAAAAGCAGGACAGCACTTCCTGATATCAGCAAAGAAATGATCACTGTTTCAGCATTTCAGCCTTTCATGTTTATATTTTACTTTATACCACAGAATGTCATTAAAACCAGTAACCACCCCAACCTATTCATGCCAACCCAGTCGTAAGAACATCAGGCAACCACAACCACCAGAACAAAAGGAAATGGTGCCCTTGGAGGAACATTACCTTCAGCTTCTCCGAATCAACCAGGTGCTGGGCCATGGACTTCACTATGATTTCCAGGAAGAACCAGGAGAACTATAGAGAGAAGAGAAGATGTGTAGCAAAGGAGAGAAGAAATAAGAAGAGATGTGAAGAAAAGAGAAAAGATATGAGAAAAAGTTGAAAAGAAAAGAGGGGAAAAGAAAAGATGTATGAAGACAAGAAGAAGAGGATAAAAATGAGAAGATATGAGCACACATGAAACAAGAAGAGATGAGGATATGAGGAAAAGAGTTCAGTTAAGAGTGTACTTAAGGTGGTGTAGGCATATACCGAAGGTGGGGTAGCTGTGTTCTAAAGGTGCGCTAGGTGTGTATTGAAGGTGGTGTAGGCATATACCGAAGGTGCTGTAGTTG
>CM067502.1:11899585-12032085 GCA_034509495.1 Acestrorhynchus altus | reverse complement strand
GTAGGAGGTTGCGAGAGGTCCGTCTCTCGTTTTTGGCACTGCTGGAAGAACCGATTCAGATGGGGGTCCTGCAACGAGTACAACAGTGCTGGCCTTTGCCATGAAACTGAACCAAGATGATTATAAGAATGATTGTGTGTATATAATGATTATAATTAAAATTGGTATAAAATAGGAGATTACTAGCCTGAGTGTAAACTGTGGACAATTACAGCGTAGACACCTTGAAGATGGGCTTCCCTCCATCTACCCATTTCACATCTGATCCATTCTGTTAAAACAGAGACACTTAAGTCCTACAGTTTCAATCTGAATATTTTTATAATTCAAGCCTATAAATCCAACGGCCGTACAACTGCGATCAACAGCTTGTGCAACAGCAATGAATGCAGTCTTACGCAGCAATGACATTCACACAAATAAAAATTGATGATTTTGTCAATAGAATGACTTTGAAACCTTCCTGTATTCTTAAACTATTTATGCAAATATGGCCTCTGTGCATGTTTTAGTTATTATTATAGTTTTTTTTATCATGAGTGTGGCTCTGAACTACAGTAGTGAATTAGTGGTCCCTGAATTGAATGGAAATATGTCATTCACCCCATATATTAAAATACCTTTCTCTAAATATTATTTTATATTTCTAATTGACTATTACTAATAATAATAATAATAATGCCATATTCATAACAGAAATATGTGAAAACATTTTACCATCCCAATAATCTTCTAAAGTACCTTACGTTGTGTAGTTTATATTATTTTAAATATAATCTACATTGCTACATAAGTTACTATGGAATACATTGTTTATAAATAACATTATGACCACCTCCTTGTTTCTATATTCACTGTCCATTCTATCAGCTCCTCTTATCATACAGGAGCACTTTGTAGTTCTATAATAGACTATAATAAACTTTCACCCTGATCTTCAATGATCAATACCCCACAGGACCACCACAGAGCAGGTATTATGTGGCTAGTGGGTCATTCTCAGCACTGCAGTGACACTTTGTTGGAGTCTGTCTCTCATTCTCTCTCTCTCTCTCTCTCTCTCTCTCTCTCTATCTATCTATCTCTATCTATCTATCTCTATCTCTCTCACTCCTCACTTGTTCACTTACCTTGTTGGACGAAGGCTCTTTAATTAGCAGGTAGCCACATGGCAGAGTGCAAGAGACTGGCACATTGAACTCCTGAGAGGCTAAACGTCCTTCTTTCAGGAGAGGAAGCCACGCATAGCCCACTGTTGTCACACCCACACACACCCACAGATAAATTATATGTAACATGTTTACATGAATAAAACCCTCTAAAGCTTAGTATTTTGATTATTGTTAAAATAATGCAATAATAAAATGTAGGAAATAATGCATAATAGTTACATTTTAAGACTGTAAAAGGTCAGAAACAATGAGGAATAGGGTTAAAATACACTAGGTGTCCAGAATTATTCATACAACCCTTTCAACAAGTTACTTTGAGGTGCACCCACTGTTCTACACTAGTCCTCCACATACACTCTATGGACAATGGTATTGGCACCTACAGGATCCTTTATGCCACCCCATTCCAAACCCACAGGCATTAATATGGAGTTGGTACCCTTTGCAATAACATCTCTAAGAACAGATTGAGAGCACTGCACTTATTGATCAGCAGAATGATGGATGCTCTTCTGCACTATGCTCCCCAGCACTCAGCGAACCCACTGTAACTTGTACATGGTCTGACTATTTGAGGTTGAGTTGTTGTGGTTCCTAAATGCTTCCACTGTTCAGAAATACCACTCACAGCTGAAGGTGAAGGTGGAATATCTAGGAGGGAGGGCATTTCGCCAACTAACTTGTTTCAGTGGTGGTGTCCTATTACAGCACCACGCCTTCAGTGAGCTCTTTAGAACCATCCATTCTTTCATTAATGCCTATAAAGGCAGACTGCATATACCCTTGATTTGTCTGGTGTCTAAAATGTCCGGACATCTAATGAAGACAATGTGCAGTGTGATACATTTCCTGATTTACAGATCTTTCAAACTATACCTGAAGTTTCAAGGGCCTCCTTCTTTTTGGAGCTGGTCTTAGCATTGATGTCACAGGTCACATGATAAAAGGAGAAGAGCAGATGGTGCTTCTCGTGGAGCTGAGTGGGCAACTCGATCTTCACCTGTTAACAGAACCAGAGACACATTTTCTCATCAGGGAAACATTTTCAAATCAGTATTAGTTTTAAAGCCAAAGCAATCTGATGTCAGGAACAAACCTCGTCATAAAAATCAGGGTTCTGCGAGTGATGAAGAACAGTGGAACAGGCAGCTGTGGTGAAAATTGGACCTCCTGGCTTTCCATAGATGCACTGTGTAAGTGAAGCGGAGATCCAGCGCTTAGTCTTTGGGCAACCTTTGCTGAAAACATTAGTGCAGAAATGGAAAGTTTGGACACGTTACCTTAAGTGGTTTGGCATGCTCTTCGTCAGAGTTCCGGAACTCTACATAAACTGCTATATTCCTGGCCTGTGGAGAAAAAGAAAGGACACAACATGTCAAAATATCTGTATAGAGGTCAGCCAGTGTGGAATGTTTCAAAGAGGAAAAATAAGACAAGCAAGAAAAGGAGAAAAGACGAAAAAATTAGACACACACCCCTGCCAATGAATGCATTCAGCTACTTTACACCCAGCATTGCCAGACTTAGCAAACCCACCTTTGCGAAGCTCTTCTGACTATCATACTTGAGGTGCTTTGGGTAAACGTATATGTGGTTCTTGTAAACTCTGTAAGGTTGGGCAAACTTTGCTGAATCCTGCAGAAACTCATCCACCTCCACTGTAGGAACATGTTGACTGCTGTCCTCAAATGGCTTCAGAGGAACATATGATGATGTCACGCAATCTGAACCAACAAAACAACATTTTTTTTACATAACAGCAAGTAAATATTAGCGGTGCTACAGTATATACATTTCTGCAGAACAACTGTTGATATTTGAACTCAACTACAAACCAAACACACCCCTTCCTTCAGTGCTCCTTCAGAAGCCCAACCCCCTAAAATTCATGCATCTATTGTCAAGGTAACAAAAATAATCAGCTGTGTTTTTCTATCACAAATATTCACAAACATGGCAAAACAATACTGAGCTACCCGGCTATTGAGAAGGATTGAAGCAACATCCTCATCCTTTTTCTTTATACCATCAAAAAATGGCTCACCGATGTTTACAGGTGTCTTTACCCTTGAGGGACATTAAAATAATATACACACAACTGAGCAATGAAAGAAACATGCTTAAACCTGAAAGTAGTCTTCAGGGTGCAAATGTAAAGAATAATCTGTCTGAATAAAGTCAGTATTTACAGATGGAATTGTTATAAAACTATAATAAGGAGATCATAATCATATTCTTTTCTTCACATGGTTTTTTGTGCTCCATTCTTCCTTCCCTCATTTTATTTAGACAATGACAGAAAAATCTGTTTGGATCACTGTGAAAGATTGCAAAATTGAGGATGATTTACCATGAATTAAATAATTCACTGGCCAGTCTAGCTGGTGGCAAGTGTACACAAAAATGTACCGTTGTCTAATCTACTCTTTGATCTCACATGCATAACCTAACTGGTAATTCTAAATGTCTTAGAATTAAAAATACAAATAACAAATTTGGGAAATAATAGCTGATAATGGAATTTGACTCCCCTCCATCAAAATAATGGACAAAGCTAAAGTCTAATGCAACATTTGATCGGTAGCATGTTTCACTCAGCCTTACTGGGATGCTCCATTGGCACACAGTCCACACTGATCTCTAGGCTGCCAGGGATGGTCTGGAGCTTGCTGGTCTTCTCTGCCCTAAAATATCAAAATGGACAATGTCACTCATGCTGTGTAATACATTGTATGTATTATAGACTATGAGTGGTCAAACTGGTCATGCTAGTGTGACTGTGAGAAGACTGCTGTACCGTCTGTATTCTGTAATGAGCTTCAACAGATCCTCCGTAGAAACCTTACTGCTCTCCTGCTTGAAGAGAGGAGAGAAACGAGACTCCCTGTCCACCGTTCCTTGGTTGTCCTTAAATACTGACCTGAGAGAATAAACATGAAAGGAAGGCACTGTATAAAAAGCTTACATTGTGTAATAATGACTGGTTTAACAGCAGCATAAGACAAATTCCAACTGTTGAAAATATAAAAAAACAAAAATGCACAATTAACTAATCAAATCTATTGATACTTTAGTGCATTTGCTCATTTATATGCTGAGGAAAATGAAAGCAGCATAAACTTCAATACTCTTGATTTCAGAAGAAACAATGAATAAGCAGGTGTCACAGTACTTTTGTCCATATAGTGTAGTTTCAGAGACTCAAGTATCAGTCAGGAATCACTGCAACCTAAGACTACATTCAGCTTTACAACAGGGAACATGTTAAACCTACATATCCTCACATTTTCACGGTTCCAGTTATGTAGCATTTTTGTTGTTGGACCAAAAATGGTCCCCTAGAAGCAGTAACTTCCTAACAGGGGCTTTGAAAGCTTGTGTGATGATGAGTTTTAAACCTGTGGAGAAGGTTCCAGAAGATTCTACCCACCTTACAGACCAGGCAAAAGGCATACGGTACTTCCCCAGCTTGCTACAGAACTGCTTGTTGGATTTGAGCATCTTCTGAACAGTCTAGAAAAGAAAGCAAAGGGGATTTAAAAAGAAACTGCAATAAAGGATATCAAAGAAAAGGCCTGTGTTTATGAAGTGAAATGAAAAGTTGGCCAGAAAATTCTCATCCTTCGCATTGACCTAGATAACGCTCTGGTTTAAATCAAAGCAAGGTGTCTGGATTTTGGAAGGCCGCAGCAGTGTCTGGGGGATCCATTTAGGCTAGTCAAACAAAAGCCAGGGTTAGGGATCTCACTTTCCACAAAAAGGAGGTCGTTTTGAAGAGTCACTCTAAAACCATCTGTCTCGTGAATGATGAAGCACTTAAACTGGGATTTTATAAGATACTCCTTCTGGAAGCTTTTAGGTAGAAAAGCACAAATGAACCTGTGTTTTCAGCAGTCAGGCTCTGGACTAATGTTTGGCTGAAGGCTTCTCTATATTTCTGTTCCATAAAAAAGGGGGGATGCATGAGGGAACATGGGGGGAAAATGCATGCAGTACAACTTTCCTGTTAAACGCTATCTAGCGTACATGGGAAATTCATCATGTGGTTCGAATGAATGTGTTCCCAAATGGGAAGGAAATGAAGGGTAAATGTTCAACCCGTGGTGATTTTTTTTGCTCCAAGCAGGACAAACTTGCTCTCTTTTTGGTTTGACGAACTGTGGTCTATCTTTAAATAGGGGTAGCTTAAATAAACAGAAAAGGGAAATGAAAGCTGGCAGAGACCCAGAGCATAACACTAAGTGAGCCATAGAACCTTTTCAATCATTACTGGGTGAAATGCTCTTGGAGAAAAGTCACTAAATTATAATTAAAAGGGCTCTATTAGAATGAAACATGCACTTCTGGATTAGGAGACAATTTATGCTACAGGTAGGCAGGGGCATGCTGGCTGTAATCAGTGAAATGTGTGCTTTAGAATGGGGTTTTCAACCTTTTCCACATCACGGCTCACCTGTTTATATATAAAAAGCTTTATAGCCCACAGGAAAACAAGTCAACTTATGTAAAATAGTTTTTGTCTTTTAATTCTCAAGTGACGACACTGAAAAAAACGCGAAAAGTAGGGCCTGAACAGTAGCAAGTCTTCATGAAAACATCTGTCCATAATTTCCCATGGAAAAACAAGCCCTGAAGGTGCATTGCTAACATCTGATGACACATCTAGTTACAAAATGTAGACTCCTTTAACCTTTAAAACCCTGGGTAAATCTGTGGGATGAACAGTGTGACATACCTTTATTCACCAGAAACATTTTTTATAAGACACAATTACACTTACCAGACATTGTTATTTTCAGGAGATCCTAGGTGACTCATATTTGTCTTCATTTGAAATATAAACATTAAGAGCATTTAAATATTTGTATGAATTTGACCGTGTTTAATTAGGATTACTAGTGCCTGCAGTTTCATTTTTGGCTCATAATGGATAAAATTGATGATCCAATTTAAATAATAAAGGTTTAAAATCTTGTATTTAACAAAGTATACATAGAGCCCACCCCTTTTCCAATCTAAAGTTTATCTAAAGTTGCTGTGGCCATTGATGGCTGTATAATCTGATAAGCAGCATTCCTGTTATAACCTGTCTTTGACCAATACCAAAAAAAAGCCCCCACACCAAAGCACTTAAGTTGCTGTGGCCGTTTATGATTCAATCAGCAACCTTTTCTTAAAAATGTACTGTTTGTGAAATGACTTAATTATACAGAACTATAGACACCTTCAGCTACTTCTGACAATTCCTTTAAAACTGTCCTCAATACACAACTTCTGAACCTGAATTCACTCAGAAATGCTGTAGCAGGCTTCCCTACCAAACCCTTAGCATCCATTTCTACTCGTTTATCACACGCCTGCCACCCACGCTCTCACACCTCTGCCACAAAATCTGCATATCTCAGCCTTTTCCTTTCATAAGCTACCACAACCTCATCTTCAAATGGAAACATCAGCTCGATAAAATAAACTATTTCTTTGCTCTCCAAGTATAACACAATATCAGACCTCAGTGTACTTAACGCAATACACTGTGGAACCTGTAGTTTAGTACCTACTCTGCCAATCTTGTGCATCCCTCCATTTACCAATATTCACTCCATTTCACTTTCACAATTGACAATTGACACACTCCTAGACTTACTGGGTTTAACCTTCAACCTTGCCATCCTAAGTTTTTCATTTATTTCCTCCAGTAGCCACCGGGTATATGGGAGAGTAGTAGTCAATGTTGTCATATCATCCATGTACGCCCAAATGTATTGTACAAGTTTGTATTGTATAAACTCTCCCCATCTACAACCCTCTTGGAAGCCCTAATAATTACCTCCATCTCCATCGTAAATGCTAAAGGTGAAATTGTTTACCCTGTGTAAGGAGCCGCCTGCACCTCAGGGCCACAATCAGCCTGATTGAGATCAGGTGTGTGGAGGCTATTTAAGGCTTCCTCATGTTCCACTCAGTGTGGTGTCTTGGTGTCTCTATGCTGAAACTCTGCCTGAAAGTTCCCTGAATTTTCCCCCTTTACAAAAAAGAGTGCTGTTCCACTTTCCCTCCTGTAAAAGGGGGAGTGTTGTTTTTCTTTCCTTTAAAAAGAACTAGAACTTTTCAACCTTCCTTTAAAGAGAAGCACCTCTCTATTTTCCCTCCTTAAAAGCAGGAGTGGTTTTCTATTAACCTTTGTCCTCCTTTAAAAGGAGAAGGTTTTTATTCCATGTTCCCTTCTCACTGAGGGGCGGTTTTCAGTTGGCCCCTCTAGCCTCCAGCCAGGCTCATAAGCTGGGTTGTTTACTACTTTTCCTGGGTGACACGTTGGTTCACTCACTAGCGCATTCGCCTCTCAAGTGCCCTAGTAGGGGTTAAAATCCCGCTTCATTTATTTATTTAACACCCTGCCATTATAACTATTTCTAGCCGTTGCCAAGACGTGACTCACTCCCCTGTATTAAAGCAGAACTGAATATTGCCAAAATAAGTTTTAACCAACATTGTCACCCTGTCTGGCACCTGAAAGAAGCATGTGGCACAGAAGCATGTGGCCAAAACCAAAAAACACCATGTGGAGATCTCTTCTCTCTACCTTTGCTATCTGAATCTGATGCCAAATCCTGCCTATTGTACTGAGGTGTCAATACATTTATTAGCTTTCAAGACAATGTCCATGCAACCACACTAAAGAAAACCTTACCCTCCACATTAAGCAAACTTACAGGACAAAACTGTTCAATAAATGTAGAATCTTTCTTTATTGGAATCAGGACACCCCTACGCTTCACCATTCCTTTGGAATACTTGCCTTCTTCTACACTATAGTCATCATTTTCCATAAAAACCGCAGGACGTCAGGTGCATTTTTATACACTCGATTTGGCACATCACTGGGCACTGGTGCCAAGCCTACTTTCGCACACTGCACCACATCCTGTACCTCATTTCAAATCCTAGAGGGGATTTACATCCATTTGGCACTCTATGTCATCTACTGCTGGAATATCTGCTGGCAGCTCCAGCCTTTTGGCCCTTTCCTCCTCTGAAAATGCTTCTGTAAATCTTCCACTTTAAGTCTTCCAGTGTTTATTAAATAGGGTCTTAACAAACTTCAAATTATCTCAAAATAGCATGCTCCTTTTTCTTCATCCTCTTCCTCATAGCCTCTGCTCTCCATAACCTCACTAACTTACTCTTTATCTGCTCCAGCAGTTTAGCTCCTCCAGCAGCACTTACTGCCCTCTTTTATCTTCTCATTCTCTCACTTCATATGCTTTCTCTGTAACCTCAGTTCCTTTATGTTTCTCAGCGTAGCAGCATTTAAACTGGGATTTAATTAGCTGGAAATGAGTGAATTGTAGCTTGTAAACAAATGTAAAGTAAAGTAACCTTGCTGTTGTCTGTGTTCTTGATGTACGGCTCCGTCCCACTGGTAATATTTCCCATCAGCACTTTCTCGACACGGGCCACCATGACGATATCTGTATGAGGATTCGTGATGGAGAAGATAGCCTGTATATAACAAAACACACACACACACACACACACACACACACACACAAGAGAAATGTCAGCTCAGATGAAGAGATAAATTACCACAGTGTTTCCGGCATCTTCTGGAAAATCATCTCCCAATTCAGGTGTCAGAGGCATGTAGCACTTATTGCAGACTGATACTGAAACAACTCTATCACACTATTGCCTTTATTACTATTTTAAACAATTCTTTCAAGCACTCTGAAGCACTCTGCTGTTTTATATTGCCAAAATGTGTAATATGGTGCGTCAGTAACATACTAAATCATAGGTACTACTGGTGATATGCCAGATGACCTAAAATTTTAAATATTAAATATACAGATTTTTTGCACACTTCTGTTTTAATTAAAACACTGTATTTATCTGAGAAGATTCATTGGTGTTACTCAGTCTGGGTTTGACCATAGAAGTTGACTAACATAGTGGTTTCCAAACTTGGTCCTTGGCCCAAACCCCCGTTCAGCACATATTAGAGCTTACCCTCGTCCCAACACATTTGACCCAGCTAGTCAGCTCATTAACCAGTTAAAAGAGCAGAAAACCTAAAACCTGTCAGGCAGGGGGTTTTCCAGGACCATGGATGGAGACCAATTTAGTACTGTAATTGTCCCACCCACTGATACCTGTTTTGGGAAGCATAGCCAGTTCTCCAGTTCCTGACTGAGCTGGCAGTCTCCGGTTCTCTTCTCCACAGGAGACTTTAGGCCATTTTCCTGTGGACCATTGTGACTCCCGGGTGTGCCCTGAGCTCCAGGACTCCCTGAGCCACTGAGCATTTTCCGCACTGCCTCGTGGTTGAGGTCCACGTGGAAGTCAGCGGAGACCTTTCTGTTCTCTCGCATGTCCAACAGCGCCACAGTTACAAAGAAAGGCTCGATCTAAACAGAAAGCATGTTAGTGATACTCTGAGAACCTGTTTACACCTTCCATTAACATACATTCTGTATCCCGATCTACACTATATGGACTAATGAACTGGGGCATTTGTTGATTTGGAAAGCCTGTTTCTTCTCAAATCGAGGGGATTAAAAATAATTGATCATACTTTTGTTGGAGTTACTGTCCCTACTCTCCAGGGAAGACTTTCTACTAGATTCTGAGCATTGCTGTGAGGATTTAATTGAATAAAGCAACAAAAGCTTAGTTAGTGAAATCAGGATGTTGGATGATCACCAGTCCACCTCATCCCCAACTAATCCACCAAAGAAAGTACTGGCTGGAGCTCCATCCTTCTAGAGAACACAATTCAACTGCTCCACAGCTCAATGTTGGGGGGCGTTACACCCCTCTAGCCCATGACTGGCATTAGGCACGGTGCCAATATATTCATGTTTGTGCCAATAGGTTAATCTGCTCCAGAGAGTCTTATTCTATTGGCAGTACTTCTCTAAAGGGACTAGACAATGTGTGTGTGCATTTGCATAGCTATGTCAGCAATGGGTGCATTTGTTAAAAGGTATTGTTATGATGTATTTTAAAATCTCAGTTTTCTACTAAAATCGAAATATCTAAATATCGAATATCTAAGTATCTAAAATATTCAAATTGTGTAATTGGGTAATTGATTGTGCTTTCAGGTCTCACATTAGTAACAGGCTCAGTCTCAGCCTCATTCACACAGCCCTGCAGTGTGAGGTTGAGGGAGCGGCAATAGATCATCAATCTCCTCCCTAGCTTCTCCTCGAAGGGACGAATGGGGGCTGGCTCCGCACATTCTCCCCGTGGGCTCCTCAAAACCTAGAATACACCACAGATCTTTAGAACGTAAACCTTATAACATATATGCATACCTGTACAGCTTATACAATCCTGTGCAGAAGTTTTAGCCCCCTCATTCTAAGATAAGACATGATAACCCTTTATTAGTCCAGCAGTGAGGAAATGCACAATGTTGCAGCAGCAAAGGGAGAGCAAGGCAACATAATACAAAAAGGGAAGAAGGACCTGCATTACCGCTCCTTCACACACTTAGGATGAAGCAGCCTGTCACTAAAGGAACTGCTCACTGCTGCCAAAGTCTCACTCATGGATTCTCCAGTCATTCTCCAGCATGGATGCATGCTTGGCTATCATCCTTCTGTCTCCCACCACCGGGTCTAAGGGGCTTCCCAGGACAAAACTGGCCTTCTTACTTCTTACTGAGTTTATCTATTCTCTTCCGATCCTCTCTCTTCTATCATTTAACCTCTTCAGTACTCAGTGACACTCAGCAGCACAGGAAATGGGAGCTTGCTCTTCTAACCTTCAACACTGAGACCAGAGAGTTCGCCATTATCTGACATACAACTGTATCCCCAAGAGAAGGTAGCCTGGGGAGAATGACTACACACTGACTACATAGTGAGTAAGACGGGAAGACACACCAAGTATGCAAATAGTTCATTTCTGGGAACCAGTGAGAAAGGTGTGAGTGTTCCACGAAAAGGTGATACTGCACACATAGACTCACAAAGTATTATAGAAGCAGCTCGGCTGCTCCAGTCATTGGATTTGCTGAGAAACATCAATATAAGAGAAATGATTAACATCCAACATTCGTGCAGTTTTTTGATACTTTGTGTGCTGTTTTTAAGATAGCATGGACCAATCACTGTTCAACTCCAAACAGTTATAGAGTAATATGGGATATATCCAGTTTTACTTACAGCAGATTTGATGTATTTGGGTAAAAACAACAGTGTGAAGAAACACTTGCTGCCCACATAAAGATCTTTTATAGATTCCAATGTTCACAGGGGACTAAAACTTTTGCACAGTACTGGATAATACAAACTTAACATTGAATACATCATAGATTTAAACAGTGTATGTTAGCAACATTAACTTTGTAGCTTCAGGGCAACCAACAGTTCAACCAACAGACTGCATTTGGTGTTGTGGGGAATACACGGCTTTATAATTGAATTACATTATGTCATTTTATAATTAAATAATCTAAGCTGTAATTATGTAAATCATCTAGAGTGTTTCCAGGTTAATTGGGGCATTATGTGTATGACGAGAGGCATACAGGAGTGTCGGGGTCCAGGGAAAACAGGTTGAGCCTCTCTTCTCTTCGGGCCGCTCTCACCGCCTCCTCGGTTTCAGTGATGTACTGATGGACAAACAGATAAGTTGAGTAATGTGCTATTACATATTTATTATTTATGGGATGCACGATCATATCAGCATATTGATTTTAGACATTTAGACGTTTGATGTGTTTTATCATAAAGAGTAAAATGTTTAGGTGACTTTGCAGTAAAGAAATCAGCCTTTTATAAATTTTACTGTATTTTTAAGTTTTTAGAAATACAATGTATATTGCTCTGTAAAGTGAATAGAGTTGTCTTCTCATGTGTACTTCCATTATGGGTGCATCCCTTATAATGTGGCAGTGGCATATGGTGACCAAGAAGTTACCTTAGCCAATTCAGGATTGATTCCATTTTCTGTCGTTTCCTCATTTTTAGGGAGACAAACAGGACTCTGGGACAGATCAAAAACATCTGAAAAAGATTGGATAAAATTATGTTACATTGTTCTACAGCAGAAATGCATAAATACATGTCCAAACGTTTGTGGACACCCTTCTAAAGAACACATTCAGCTTCTTTAAGTCGCACTCATTGCTGACATAGGTGTGCAAATGTACACACAACTTGTCTAGTCCCTGTAGACAACAGAATAGGACTCTCTGTTGCTGATAAACATCAACCTATTCCAATAATGGAGCTTCATCCAGTAGTTCTGGGATCAGCTGGGGATTTGGGAATGAGGTCTGGTGGTACTCATCCAACATCCTGACCTCAGTAACTTTTGCTCATCACTGAGTGCAATCAAATCCTCACAGCAATGCTCCATAATCCTGGACAGTACAGACAGTTACTCCAACAAAAGCAGAATGAACTGTTTTTAATTCTCCTGATTTCAGTGAATGGGCAGGTGTCCAAATACTTTCTTCCATATATATCATTATATATGTTTAATGATTTGCAGTAAAATATAACCAGTTGGTTATTTTTAGAACTGCAGGAGTGATTTTATCTTTTTGTGTCCAAACAGGTCATTTAGGTCTGATAGATATTAGACCATTGCTTAAAGTGCCTGCAGCTTCTCCGTGTCCAAAAGTATCCAGACACCATGTCTGTAGAAAACTCAGCTACTATAAAGCAATAAGCCATGAGAGGCCACATGCATTACTGTGATTTTATTAGGGGGAAGGGTGTTTTCGGCATGGCATGAAGTGTCATTGGTGAATAAAATACATAAACGTAAATTCATTAAAGTATTTATTTTAGAAACTCCACAATACATTATTCTTATGCTACACAATGCAGCCCATTACCAGTGAATATTGTTGCTAGGCAACATGTGGGTGAAGGTTTAGACAGCTATAATAATGTGGTGTCGCCTCTCCATGAAATTAAATATTCGAGTCTGGACATTTCCATTTATAGTACATTACTTGGAACAGTGTTGAACCATGTTTGTACACTTCTTCACTGATGATCTGGACAGGTTCGGCTCTGATCACATTTTAGTATGTGCGAGCAAGGACAGAGGCATATTAATATGTAAATCATATCTTCAGAGGAGGTCATATATGTGAATATCATGTATTTTACAATGGCAAATTCAGCCAATCATAATTTAGATCCAGAACTATCCACTTTAAAATGACCTATTTCTGACACAGGAGTCTGACAGCACGCACATAGTTTGAATAATCCCTTTAAAAAAGAACTACCAGGAGAATCAGTCCTGGATCATCTCCACGAAAGACTAATATCACCATGCTTGAGGTCAGAGGGGGGCATGAAGCCCCACCAACATTTGGATCTCTGTCTCTAGAGGTTTTGAGCTCTCCCTCCAGTATCATGAGGATGAATAAGCATGGCTTTTGTGATCCAGAACGAACATTCAACATCTAAAACTAGAGGCTGAATGCAAGCAAATCCTTACAATAATGCGTAAAAATAAAGTAGAGAATTTTACTGCAGAAGAAACAAACTCTGTATTAATAGACTTGATTTTAGAAGAAAAAGCAAGTGCCCAGAGATGTTTGGACACAGATATAGTGTAGATTACACTCATTTCTTTGGATTAAGAAAGAAGACTGCAGAGCAGGAGTGAGAAAGAGGGCAAGAGAGCGCGAATGAAGCTCCAGGGTGTCTGACTCAGCTCCTCTTTAACCCTCATTCCACTCGTCTACATTTAACATGCTTTTAATCTGCAGTTCTGCTGAAACACAGACGCAAACAGTGTCATCATTTATGCATTTTGAAGAAAATGAAAAGAAGCTGGAATTTGCCCTTAATGCTGTCTCTTATCACCAGCAAAGAGCCCCAGCAAACCAGACGCATTAATTCAGCACCAGAGTAATAAAATTCAATTAATAACTAATGAAGCCGCCACATAGCTGACAGAATATTAGCTTCCTTAGGAAGCATAAAATCCTTATTTATACAAACTTTCTGCCCTACTTCTAAAAGACCTTCACTTTACTGAACTTTACTATATTAAAAAGATTGCAATCACAAATCAATTCAGCCACAGAAAAATACATCGTATGATTGTAATGTGCTAATCCTGTGCTGCTCCACAGGTTTAATTTAATCAATCGGACGCTCAGATACTGTGAAATAATATTTGTTAAGAAATTAAAATGATTCCAATTTTTATCCAGAATAAAAGCTTTATTGATATTTTTTTTATTCCAAAATGACTTACTGAAATGAAATGTTTTGGCTGAAATCAAAACATTTGGATTAAAGCCAAATAATGAATACATAGATTTTCATTCTGTGTAATATTTGGCCATTTCATTTTTTAATTTAACCTCCTGGCCCCTAGACACACACCAGGGACAAATGCTCCTCACAGCCACAGAATCTGTTGAAAATCTGTACTGAATGGAGCTTCATCATTCCAGAGATCACCGTTCCACTGCTCCAGAATTCAATGCTGGGGGGCTTTATACCCCTTTTGACCAAGCTTGGCATTGGACATGGGTGCATCAGCAATGGATACAACTTAGAGTGGCTATATACCTTCATCATAAGAGTGTCCACAAACATTTGGACATTTAGAGCCAGAATTAATCCTTAATATCTACCTCAAGAAACTATCAAGAAACTACGAGATCTCTGCTACATGAGGACAAGAGCAATCACTGTGAGAATATCACACAAAGCACTGCTCTAGACTTACCATGCTTGGTGTCGGTTAGATCCATACTTTTTCGGTCCAGAGCAGGACCTTCAGGGGGACTTATCTGGAGGATACGGTTCAGTGTGTTGATCCAATCCTCCATATCCTGCTCACTCTCCGCTGCAAGGACAAAGTATGTCACCTCATTCATCTTCAGCTCAAAGGCGTGCTTCCTCAGCCGGTTATTCTGTGAAGAACAGAATGAAGATGGAGCGAGAGCATTTCAGACTGCTCAGATAATGGTCATGTCTTAATCTGGAATAAAAGAAGTGCTTAAAGTCTGAACCATCAAATCATTTTATTTTCATGTCATCAGGAAATTAAATTGAACTTGAAATTGATTATACATTATATAGTACTTTCACATTTGTATCAAATTTGATGCAACAGGAAATACTCAGAGAATGTTTTTAAACCATGTAAAACATAAAACTGAGTTTATTTAAAGATTTCTGAGACAGTTTCAGCACATAGAGATTAGGTTATAAACAATTAAGCATTATTTCATGTTTTCACATTAAAACGCAATGAAGTCTAGTTGCTTATACTAGATACATATAGTGACATGCTAAACGTTTAAGCACCTACCTGAACTACCCCTGTGCACGAGTCCAGAAATATGCACCCTTTAGGCTCCTTTGAGATTTTCTCATCTTTGTAGAAGTTCATGATGTAGGAGTTGTCCGTCAGCTGTGTCAGCTGAAAATATCTCCTCTTGAATGACTGGAAGAACAACCAGAAATAGGAGAGGGTAAGAAACCATTTCCACATGCATCCACAGAAGTCCAAGGCTGCACTACAGCCTCTAAAAATACCGAAACACTTTGTTTTCAAGTGTCACGTGTCCAGAAGGCCTGGTGTCATGGTGTGGTGCAATTTTGCACTGTGCCAGATCACCTTTGGTCTTCATTGCTGGCAATTTGACAACTCAACATTACATTAATGCTGTCCTACAACAGTGGTCCTGCACACTATTCCAACAGGACAACATTCATACTGCTGCCATCTCTAGAGCTCACCTTGAAGACACAGATATTTACCATGACCAGTCACATCACCAGAACCTATTTCTGATTGAAAAGGTGTGGGATGCTATTGGATGCACTATCAACACTCCACCTTTACTGTGAAATCTGCAGGAACAGAGTGAGAGCATTCAAGCTCTCATGGGATGGATTATAGTAGGATAACATAAGGAATCTTTAAAACTTAAAAAAAAAAAAAAGAAATCAAGAAATTGAAGATCAAAATAACCAGCATTGTACCGAAATCCCATTCTCCTTCATGTGCATGCATGTCATGCAGTATGGGCGAAACATACCACTCTGTTTCTACGGCAACTGTAAATTAACCTTTATTTATAAAAACAAACTAAAGGAATCTGCACACTCAAAGGGGGTCGGAGGTAGAATTCATCACAACACTTGGAAAGTCAAAACTTGCTGCACGGAGTTACAAATAAATGCTACAAATCTTAAGAAAATTATTAAAACTCTCTCAGGAAAATATTTAAGAGCATCTTAAGATTTAAGGACATTCTTAAGAACATAAGAAAAAGAATATAAGATCTTTTGTGAGTGTTTTTTTAAGAAAGCTTTTGTGAAACCGGCAACCTGCTTTGAAAAATGTGTTAACCTCAAACTCTGCTTGCTACATTTGTCACTTATGCTAATTGGTTTTGGCGCTGTTCGGCCCATAGTTTGTTCCAAAAATATTGACACAGTGGCAGGAACTCTGTGTATTTTTATCAGCGCCTACAAGTGCGTCTAGCATTGTGCACACACAGTGCTCTCTGCTTCTCCACAGCGACATGCAGAAACTGCATGTGATATATTCTACCATCAACCTGAACTAGCAGACTGCAAGGCTCTGCTCTTACTGATGAGGTCACAGAGAGTGCTCCAGTTCCAGGGCAGACTGAGCTAAGAGTGCTCAGAGAAAGCCTAATTTGTGGAGGTGAAAAAGGCATGGCTACAACAGCTCTATTCATCTGAAAGTTGTGGTTCCCTTTAATGAGGGGTTTCACGGAGTGTTCTATAAATTTGTTGGCTTTTCAGCTGTTCACACGTCAATATCCATTCAGACACAAAACCACACAGTGCATTTGCAGTAAAGCAATCACGGCGCTGTATATTACACCATTAGCTGGAAAGCTGATACTGGTTTTAGTGGAACAGCAATGGGTCAAACATAATGGAAGAAACCAATGTGCTAGTTGGTCATTTGATCTGAAGAAGCAAAGTTTTCATGCTGTTATTACTCAGTGTACTCCATCAATCACAATCACTTACCAAAAACTTTCAGGGCTGGTTTCCTGAACAGGAATTAAGCCTAGTCTTGACTCTAGTGTTTTTCCAGTTGAGATTCTCCATTCACATTACTGTCTAACCCAGAAACAGGCTTAATCCATGTCTGGGATGCCTTTAGATTTCAGGTTTTCAGGCACATCTTTGTGGTTTTTCGTTTGGCTTTTGGTTGCATTTAAGTTTCTGCTCATTTTAACTCTTAGAACCTGAGATCTGCTGTTGTGTAGGCTTCATATCTCAGGTCAGAATAACCCACAGACATGATACACATGTCATAACAAACTACAAGAGTTTGCTCTATTTAACCTTTACTCAATATTGGTCTCATCATTGTATGATGAATTACCAGTGAGTAATCCAGCTCTGAAAACAGCAAAAAAAAAGGACAAATAAATCGATTGGTCTAGGGTTCTAAATGTTAAAGCAACATTTCAGCATCAAATTAAATGAACATGTTTCATTACTCACCCAGAATATACAGTATTTGATTTGTTAAGAACTTTTTGACCTCTAAAGTTGGTGTGTTTGAGATGCTCACAATCACTGTGCTTAGACTGTCACCAAACGCATTTCCATAAAAATGGCCAAATATGTCTCTCATCTTGCGCAAAACACATCAAGATCTTTGTTTGTTTTGCACACACAAATCAATGTGTTCGACAACGTGTAGATACGTATTTACTTTAGTGCATAAACAATAACTTCTCCGAAAAGCTGGACGATTTGAGTAACCTTTTAAATTGTAGCCTAAATGTTTAGAAAGGTCTATCCCCACGTCATTTTACTCATTTAGCATTTCAATAGTTTTGAACCAAATACATGATGATGTTGAACTGTATTTCAAAAGCCAGTTTCTTTAGGCCTAAGATGATATACCCTCACAGTATAATGCATTATATCACACCGATACTGTATATAAATATTTAAGAGAGGGGCACTTGAGTCATATTTAAGATGCATACCAATAGACCTCGTCCCTAATGATTCATGACTTGACTCAGACCCAGACTTGTGAATAATAACACCTGTGCTGTTCCATTATCCCGGTACAGGGTGTAAAAATTAAGAAAGGTACTATATTTTGTTGAATTGGACACAGCCTCTATCCTTTGGGGGCATCAAACATCCACCTAGTGCAAATCAGCTACTTTAAGTTGCCCCCATTGCTGACAGATGTCTGTTTAGCCTCTGTAGAGAGATAGTGTCAATACTTCTCTGTCTGGAGCAAATAAACAAAAATAAAACTGGCAGCATGTCTAATTACGGGTGTGGGCTTGATGGGTATAAAGACCCCCACATGGAATGATGGTACTCCATCCAGTACTTTAGGGATCAACTGGGGGAGTTGGGGATGAGGTGGGCTGGTGATCATCCAACATCATGACCTCACTAACTCTCTCGTTTCTAAATGCAATCAAATCCTCAAACCAATGTTCCAAAATCTAGAAGAGAGCATTAAAAACAAATTGAATGTTAAGCTGATGACGTAATTATTGAGACAGGCCCATTTCACATACCAAACATGTCTTGACTGATTGATAATTCATATTATAATCAAGTCTCTAAATGTACATCATACAGACAAAAACTAGACTATTCGGGCAAGTGGATGAAGAGAACTGATCCCAGACCAGCAGCCTCACTGAGAGGTGCTTGATTAGGTGATTAGTATGTCCAGCTGAGAGGTACCGGAATGAAGCCTCTGGCAGGCACTCTTACCCGAACAGTGATGCTGTTGTTGACCGTGCTGTTGAAGTTGCCTTTGTAAAGCCATCCAGACTTAAAAACACCGATCCCGGCCCCTCCACTGCCCCCACCTCCCCCTCCTCCTTTGGATGATGACAACGATGTTGTGTCCTGTAAAAAAAAAAACACAAGAAACCAATTTAAATGGGCCATTATGGGCGAGTGGGCGCTCCGTTTCACTCCTAATGGGCAGGAAACTTCTAGATCTGTCACGGTGTGGCTCTGAGCCAGGACGGAGGGGTGCAAAGACATGTGGGACTGAGAGCTGACTGAAGGCTTCTCAAAAGACCCCCCAAGAGCCCTATTGTGTGTAGGCTTAAGTCAAGCCCCTGCACACGCTTTCTTCAGAGCCTCGTGTTACATGTTTTTCCACAATCTGGGGAAGTCATTTGGAAGTGTGCTGAAAGCAGAAGGGCGTGTGCTGGACATGCGGCAAAAACGCTGACCTCATCCTTATCCACATCTTCATGGTCGATCTCGAACGAGTGGGAGGGCAACTTCTGAGGCTTATATAATTTCCTGTGGGAGAGGGAGCGAGAGAGAGAGAGAGAGAGAGAGAGAGAGAGAGAGAGCGAGACAGAGAGAGAGAGTGAGAGAGAGAGGACATTAGAATATTACATCAGGAGTTAAACCTGCTAGTTTCTACACTCATTGTCCATTTTATCAGCTCCTCTTACCATACAGGAGCACTTGTAGTGTCTATTATTACAGACTGTAGTCCTGCCTAATGATCAAGACTCAGCAGGAGCAGGTATTATTTGGTTTGTTAGTGTGTGATCCACTTGTACAAGAGGATCAGATACAGCAGTGCTGCTGGAGTGTTTAAATCCTTCAGTGTCACTGCTGGACTGAGAATAGTCCACAAACCAGAAATATTCCAACAGCGTTCTGTGGGCAGCACATCAGTGAGCACTGATGGAGGACTAGATGCAGACCAACACAAACTTTGCAGAAACAGATGAGCATCTGTTTTTGACTTTACTTTTTCAAGGTGGGGCCACTAATGCTTCTGCTATAAATGTGGCCACAGTGCAATATGTTCCCTCAAAACATTTGAGGAATCAGATGTTTGTAGACAATCGATCGAATCAATGAATTCACCTTCTGAGTAATGAATGGGCTGGTGTCCCTATACTTTTGTCCATATCATGCAGCTTTGATATCTGATAAGCAGAACTAATAAAATATTGCTGAAATAGATATCAGACAGAAAACAGAATTTATACTTCAGGAGGCTTCTGGTTTGAGGTAGAAGGCTGGACTCCAAAAACTCCAAATGATAAAGGAACTGTTCTGAGGTCTTGGACTGGATTGTGTTGGGATTTACTGGATCCAAAGAAAACCAATAATCCTCAATTCACTCTAAAGAGTTCCAGTGCTTGCTATGTATTTTGTGGTTGCTCCAAGTTCAAGACCAGAGACCTACACAAACTTGATTTTTAATATCTGCACTAGACTGCTTCCACCACATGCTCATTCACATGCCCAATACTAGTGAATCATTGAGTGTTATTCATTTCTAGTGTGTATTATGTTGTAAAGAAGTTGTAAACATAAGTGCATTTTTCTCGGTGCTCTGAGGAAAGAGCTGGCTCCCCAACTCCCAACTCTGAAAAAATGGCCATCTCTACATTTTAGTGGATTTATTAATTTTCAACAAAATAATAAACACAGATGTAGCTTGAACTGAAAGTTTTAAATACAATGTAGCTGCTGTGTCAATGAGCTTCAAAAGAGAAATAATTCCTATTAAAGTACAGTGTTTCTCTCGTGACGCTTTCTGAGGAGTAACTCGGGAGAACAGTGGCGTGAGAAGAAGGCGAGGGAGGGCAACTCGGAAAGAGACAGAGTGAAAGTGTTCTGACATCCATCATCATTAGTCTAGAAAAACAATGAGGAAGAAAGTGAGGGGAGAGCGGAGGCAGAGAGAGAAAGAGAGGCCGAGAGAGAGATGGAGGGAGATGTTCATTGCATTAGCTGCTGTGCACCATTTCCAGCACCCATCCCTTTCTCTCCATCCTCTGAGATGAAACCAGGCATCGGGAATCCTGCTGATCTAATTCTGCTTTCTCTCTCCATTTCTCCTTCTCACATACGGTCAGAGAGCTGACAAATCAGGAGGACGTAACCTGGTTTGACCTGTTCCATTTGCAGGCCCTCTGACAAGGCTCCATTTCCCAGACTTCCCTTTATGGCCAACTGACTGTTTATTATTTTATAGAAATCTAAAAATTATTTCTAAAGAAAATGAACCAGTGTAGGTTTGGCTTCATTTTACTTTTTTTGTGAGTTCAGGTTTAACTATGGTGGCTTTTGTAGCAGGTGATGAAATCTGAACGGATTTATCTGATATATAAGTAGTTGGATGTTTAATCATGTTTTTCTTTCTGCAAAATATTTCTGTAACTTTTTGCCAATTAAAGCAACACCATTGGCTTTTAAGCACCGCCTACATTCTCCATATTCTTCGGGTTACTGGAGGAGTGACCACTTTTAGTCGTGATGCTGCCTTCAAGTCATTTATGACACAAATTAACAGGACCGCTATCCACAACTTCTGCGTTGGGAGCATGTCAAGAACAAAATGTCACAGTGACTGTAGGTATGGATGCTGCTCCTATAACAGACAGATACATGTCCATTGTGATGTTATTGATTTAGACAGTTTGTGCTCTAGACTGGATGTAATTCTTTACTTTTATTATTATTATTTACTTAATTATTACACAACAACATGTGAACACCTTAAAGACTTTTCAATGACTCTAATATTAATATTTAATAATTCTAATAGGATAAAAAAAACATACCTAATGCATGTAATATTTGCTTCATTTTTTTGTCAATAAGGCAAAATAAACTTCCCATTTCATCATAAAAAAACTAAAACAAAAAACTAAAGCATCGAGAAAAGGTGTTTATTCACCACTGTCCCATTTAATGTCAGAATAATGATCTCTGATCTTTCCGAGTGGGACGTAAGGTAGTATTTTTTAATCCTGTTTTTATGTTTGCCCCCAGTATGAGCTCATGTTATGTTATGTGAATTACACCCAACTCTATCCTGAAACTTTGTCTGAGTTCGTCTATAAGCAGACGTTATTTGTGTGTAAAATCAAACACTATCAAAAACCTCAAGCAGCTACCCGTCTTCTTGGTCGACTGTGCTTCTGATTTAGTTTTCAGTAACTTCACTGCTGTTGCTCTTTAAACCTTGGAATCGAGCTCACATAGTAAATCACACGACCACGTAATTATTTACATAAACATATTAAATAAGGATTTAATTACTGTTAATGGTAAAAATACTAATGCTAATAATATGTCTTAAAGTCACCATAATCAAATGGACTGGTGATGTATTTCCCTCAAAGTATAAATCCTCTCCAAGTGTAATAACCTGTGTGTTTTCCGCATCATTTGGTGGTGATGTTGTAACGGTGCCCTCTCTTCCCTCCACATCACTCACTCTGACAGGACCCCACACTTAGATTTCCCATAAACTGCTTGCCTGAGCACTCAGAATTGAGGGCCTTTTGTTTGTGTCCCGGCACCTGGAGATACCATGACTGGCTATCTAATGCCCCTCCGTACACACACTGCACACACACTAATAAGCTATTTCCTGGCATCACACAATGACCCTTAAAAAACACATCCCACCATATTCTCTATAATCCACACAATCTTTAGGGACGTCAACCTCGGCCCTCTGAAACAACAGCATAATTCAATTCACACTTCAGGGAATCTCAAGGGCCCTCAGTGCCAAAAAACACATTAAATAACTCCTACATTATAAAACACTGAGGAAAGACAGGTTAATACTGAAACGTGGCAGTTGGTTGCACATGAATAAAATGTGTGGCATCACCAGTTTTTCTTCCGAATTCTATTTTATTCAACTGACACATATGAGTTATGGGAATTCAAACCACCATTTCTTAGTGTACAGAAAATATCAGACCATAGCAGAACACAAATGTCCAAATATGCATCTACAGTAATATAATCTATAAGCAAAACAAGGGTCAACATTCACTCTTATTGGCCACTGTTTGAAAGGTCATGTGAACTGAGCCAATGGGCAGCAGGTATTAAGCACTGAGACGCTGCAGAACTGAGATGATACCTGAGTAGTGAGCGGTAGTCCCCTGCATACTCCTGATACTTGTACTCGACCACATGCAGCTGGGAGTTGTAGTACTGACAGGCCTGTAAGGATAAAGCAGAAGAGTGATGAGTCGGCATTTGGTACCCATCTACTCATTGGTCAACTGAAAAATATTATATCTCATTATTACTATATCTCGTTTTGTTATTCACTGGATTTGTCAATGTCATTATAGTGGGGGTGATCTAAAATTTTAGGAAGCATATAGTGGTGATTGAAAGTTTGTGAACCCTTTAGAATTTTCTATATTGCAGAATAAATTTGCCCTAAAATAACATCAGATGTACAGATGTGGGAAATCCTTCTTATGCAAACTCTTCAAGATCTGTGAAGCGAGGTCCTGAAACTGTCATTTGAAATGCACTGATCCATACTGTCATATGAACACCCTGACACACACACACACACACAATTGTCTCAGTTACACACACTAGGAATACATGCAGCAACAGCCAAAGACAAATAGTCCTATTCAAGGTTATTGTCGACTACACACACACACACACACACACACACACACACACACACACACACACACACACACAACACACATATACACTCAAGTTGTGAGACGGTTGTCTGGTTTGTTTCCTTGCATGCTCAGGGTTCTGGAACACATCTAAGATGAGAAAAATACTTCCGCAAACACACATACTCTCTCTCTCTCATCTCTCTCTCTCTCTCTCTCTCTCTCTCTCTCTCTCTCTCGCTCTCTCTCTCTCTCTCTCTCTCTCTCTCCTCGCTCCTATTTACTCACTGTCCATTTTACTCTATAAACACTGTGTCCTCTTACACACTCCTACCTCATTGCTCCACCTAGTAGAGGTGTCCAGGGAACAAACCTCATCTGTTTTCCTGTGAAGTTCTCACAGGATGCTGCCCACAGGACATTGTTGACTGGATATTTTGGTTGGTAGACTATTCTCAGTCCAGCAGTGACACTGAACGTCTTAAACATCAGCAGCACTGCTGTGTCTGACCACTCGTACCACACTAACACATTAACACAACACTGTCAAGTCAAGCTTTTTTATTGTCATTACATCTGAGTACAGGTACACAGTGCAATGAAATTACGTTCCTCCGGAACCATGGTGCAACATGGAAAAACAATACAAGAAGACAACATAAAGTGCAAACGTGTAACGAAGGTGCAACACAGAACTAAGCACTACAATAAATACAATAAATACAGCAGACAAGAAACAATTTAACAGACAGGACAGGACAGTGCAGCTCACTCAAAAACTATAAACTCTCTACCTCAGTAACTGCTGTTATCATGTACATCTACATGTTAAAGTACGTTACACATCTCTTGCACCTTCTCCTCACCACAAACATTTCATGGTCAGAGGAGCTGATAAAATGGACGGTGTGTGTGTGTGTGTGTGTGTGTGTGTGTGTGTGTGTGTGTGTGTGTGTGTTATGTCTCACAGAGAATAACGTGACAGAGTTTGGCTATTCATTTCCTCTCAGCAACCACACATTCTCTCTGACAAACAGACACACACATACAAACTCACCTGTCTGACCAGCAGACATTCAGCCTGTTCCTCTGCACCGTCGGGCACAGTAGACTGCAGTGTTCGCCTCTCCTGAGGAAGAGTAGACACCTGTGTGTGTGTGTGTGTGTTTACAAGGGAGAGAGAAACAACGGCATTTAATTCCAGCTAATAATACAGGCATGCAAGACACATTAAACCTATTTAAACATATCACTGTAACAGCTTTGTATCTCCAAAATAGAGATAGCTTTTAATGGAAGTCAATCAAAAGGTATTTTTATTTCAAAAATACCCACTTTCGATCATTTCTATCAGTTCATTCATTATGAAATTCTGAGGCAGTGTAAAGGACAACCGTCAAATTTACATTATGTCTAAAAATGAAAAACAGCAAAAATGGAGATGCAAGGATTTTGCAGCAGTGAAAATAAGGACATTTGATCCTCATGTGAAGGATACTAAGATAAGGGGATAATAAAACTAAACACAGAACTGAAGCAATTTCTTTTATTCATCATTTGTAAATGTAATTAACATGCAACATGACAATGCCCCAAATTATTCTGGTAAATCCAACATTGAAAACAATGATATAAGGAGTTCTGCAACGGTCAAATCAAAGCTGAAACCTTAATCCTATTACACCATGGGCTGAACTGAAATAGACTGCGCAGCACGAAACCATGCAAACATCACAACTGAAAGAATTCTACATAGAGAAGTGGAAAACACCTTCTCCCAGTTAATGTCAGAGACTGGTTGAGTTTTATTGAGTTCTAGCTTTAAAAAAGTTCAAATATGTCCATAATTTTTAAATAACTAAATATTTTAACTCGTTTCTTACTCTTTTTTTTTTTTTTAGTATCAAGTCAAATTAAGTGCACTTCAAGTCAACTCTGAGCAAGACTATTATAGGCTTCACAGTATCTGTAAGAGCTGTGTTGGTTATTATTAAGGGAGGATTCTGGGTTATATATTAGGCATCATTGCAGCTTTCACTGATGCCTAATATATAACCCAGAATCCTCCCTTAACCAGTGTCATATCTGCCCTTTGTCAATCCTTTTCACTTCTGTCTTCCTGTCTTGTTCTAGTTGTTTCTCCCCAAGTGCTCCTAAGCAGGGTTGTGTTTGTTTTGATTCTGTCTCCTCCCTTGCTCCACCCATTCCCATCTGTGTCTGATTTGTGACCCCGCCCCCTCATGATCATGTCCCAGGTGTGATTAATGTTGTATTTTAGACCCTTTGTCTCAGTCTGTCTTTGTCACTCCATTTTGTTTCTGGTTTGATTTGTTACCTTCCCTGGCTGTTAGCATTGTTAGCTCTTGTTTGTTAGCACCTCGTCTCCCCCACTCTTAGTAACTGTAGATTGTTTTGTTAATAGTCTTTGTTTCTGTAGATCATCTTTATTTGTAAATCTGGTTCCTTTGTCTAGGTTTCGTATTTGTAGTGTATTTAATGTTCATTTGATGGCCCCAGTTTTTGTTTGTTAGTATCCCAGTTTGTTTTTTCTTAGTTATTAAATATTCAACCCCTGCGTTTGCCTCTGCACCCTCGTCAATTGTTCCGTCTGCTTGAACTTGACACGTATGTGTAAAAACGCAGAAAATGCCCAATAAATTGTACAGGGGAGGCAAATTCAGGAGTAATGGGCTGGGGGGCAAGTATGCAGGTGCATAAAGCTGAGCCAATGAATGAGGAGAGCAGAGATAAAGGGAGGAGATGGGGAAGGAGTGTGTACGTACAACAGAAAGGTGAAGTGAATTGAAAGGTTAAAATGGGCTACATTGTAACTCCCATACATACACTGATCTTCCATAAGATAATGACCACCTCCTTGTTTTCACACTGACTTTCCATTTTACCAGTTCCTCTTACCACACAACACAACTTTCGAGTTTGTTCTAAGCACTGCACATTGTGTGTGTTGAGCTGGTATCAGTGGATCAGGCAGAGCAGTGCTGCTGGACTGAGAAGGAGTGTCTAATAGAGTGGACAGTGAATGGACTGGCACTGCTATGATATTCAGAACAAATAAAAACACATCTGCCAAACTGTTTTTAATTATTGTTAACAGGGATTTCATTGCTTTATTAATCCATTATGTTTGCCTTACCTAGTTTCTCAACTTTGTAGACATAAAGGCTGTTGGGTTTAAACACTGTAGCAGCAGTGCAGTGTCATATACACTTGTACCAGTGCAACACACACTACATACCACCACATCAGTGTAACTGCAGTGGATAGAGCAACCCATCACCCAGATATGTGGTCTGTGGTGGATATGTGGGGTGCTGAGCATTGAAGCTCATAGAACTACACCGTGTTACAAAAATGATAGAACTACACCGTGCTCCTCTGAGAGGAGCTGATAAAATGGGCATTGGGTGTAGATGTTATGGCTGATCAATGGATATACTCACATTTAGCCCACAATACTTTCAAACACAAACCCACATGGATCAGAGCATGGAAGTGAAGCATTCTGCTGGCTTTTTCACACAAATATGATTCGGCACACTTACAAACAGAGCTGAGCTAACCCTCTTCAGGGCCACAGAACCGTTTGGTGGGAGGGATCAATGACCCAGGTATTTGCTGTTTGGCTTCACATTTGCGTGCCTTCATGCATGTTAGTTAAAAGCAAACAGATGCTTAAAAACAACCAAGTGCTCAATCAAAGGAAGCATAAATAATATTTGTATTAAACTCAACATTTTCTTGAGTAAAGGCCTCCACATTAAAATAAGGGTGGAAAATATTTAGTTGTTTTCTATTAATTAGTGTAATTTTTGGGTGGCATGGTGGCTTGATGGTTAGCACATTCGCTTCCCAGCAGTGGGGTCTTCTGAGTTTACATGCTTTCCACTAGTCTGCATGGTTTTCCTTCAGGGACACTGGTTTCCTCCTAGATTCCAAAAGCATGGATATCAGGTGAACTGGCTACAGAGTAAAGAAGACAGCAACACTGTCCAATTAGACTCAGGAATAATTAGTGAATAATAAGTGAGCACATGTGCCCAGAGCTGTGATCAGACCTATCCACAGTGCTCATGGAGCATCAGGGGAGTTAAGTAAGCCACAAGGCTTTTTCCCCTCACCGTGAGTGAGTGAGTGAGTGAGTGAGTGAGTGAATGTATGTTGGTATGCGGAGAGACAGACTGGCACTCTGTCCTGGGTGAAGCCCCCTAGTGCTTGTTGTAGTTACTGTGTGTGATTGGCTGACACTTGGTGGTGTGTGATTGTGAGTGCTGATTATAAAGAGTCCTTGGGTATCTAGATAAGCTATGCAAGTGTAACTTCATTGCATTCATTCATTCACTTAAGAGTGAGAGTGTAATTCGATCTGTTTAACCGGTTGTAGTGCAGCGGATTGTAAACATTTATGAAAACAGGAGAGTATCTAATCTAAGTCTAAATGTCAAAATATTGCAATAAATGCTGTGTACATCATGAAAATGTGCTAAATATTGTGAACATTTTAACCCCATTATCCTTCCTTAAATGATCCCCATGATTTCAGAAGAAAGAACTAAAGAATTTACAGCTACATTATGGGAAAACACTCTGACTGAGCTTGGTTGTAGACTGATCAAATACTCCGGACTGAAGTGCTGAATCTGTAATCTGCATCAGCAATTATTAACTTCCATTACATTTATGCAAAGTGAAGGAAGCCAGCACAGCCTCAGAGGGCAAATAATTATTCAGCCCTCTCTCTCTGTGACGGACCAGGCATTCTAAACATCCAATTAGCAAGACTTCATTAGATGATGTACATTAGTGTGCTGATGAAGTCACTAATGAGCAAACAACCACAGGAATCAGTGGGATCGAAATGCCATACACTGCTTTTTTTATTACTGTATAGTTTAATAAATACTGTAAATGCAGCATTTACAGTATTATTGGTTTTTATAACACTGGCATCTGATAAACAATGACCTTTTCAGCACAATTTGTGGTTTAACTGGAACATGAACAATAGAAAATGGTAAATGGAACACAGTATCAGTATTCAACCAAACCAACCAGCTTTGATTTGAATGACTTTATAAAAATAGATTTGCAGAATAATGGGCTTTGAAAAAGGGACAAAAAAAAGCAAAAGTAGAGGCCAGCCCACATAAGGGAGTGCAAGAGGGCAATGCCCCCTCTAATGGGATATTGTGTGCCCTCAGCTTTGCATTCCTGCAAGGCAAATTACCCTGCAAACAGTACTTAAGTGCTATTCAGAGCCATTTAGTCTAACTGCTATTGTTAAATGTAGATGTGAAAAAATGTGAAGAAATGTTGGATAATTTAATTCAGAACTTAAACTGGCATATATTTTATATTCATCACTGTTAAGGTGACAACATGTCTATAAGGCATTCATGCTTCCCAGCAAACTACTATGCGACCCCTCTCAAACTCTCCCAACTGCTGGAAAAGTTTAGAACTCTTCTCCAAGGCATAATTCACATGCAGAGTCAGAATGTAAAGCACCTGCATGGGACAACTTTATATAGTCAGTCAGGTACAGCGATTAGGGCTGTCCTTGATTACATCATATGCAAGGCTGAGTGTGAACCATTCACATATCTTACAATGTCAAATCCACACGCTGCGCAGTTTCATTTCTGTCGGCTGATTAATTGTAGGTGCATCTATTTTGTTGACAGTTAGTGTCAATAATCTGATCACACTCAGTTAGTCAGTTAGTCAGTTATCAAAGACTCAGTGCAACTACTAGTGTGTTCAGTGCTGTTGATGTGTCAAACTGTCTGTAGCTGAAAGAGGATGTGGTTGATTGACTGGGCCTCTGGCTGTGTTTAGTAGGCCATGCCTGAAGGAGAACTTTCTTTCACACACACACACACACACACACACACACACACACACACACACACACAGATATACACAGACACTAACATTGCGAATACTGTCACACCCATACCTGCTGAACTATACCTCTCTGATTGTTTAGCAATAGCTGTTCTAGATGAGTGTTCTATACCTCATGATGCAACAGAAAGTGAAATAATTCAGTGAGCCCTGTGCTAGGTCACACTGAGACTCCGGGAATTTCCCCATTTTCATATTTACAGGTGGATGACACAAAATTAACTTTTAGAACTTGACATGCACTTTGTGGGCAGTTATATACCATTTTCCAGGCTACATATGACAGGATCAGTGTATCCTACAGACATGATGCACATATCATAACAAACTAAAGGAATGATCAAACCTTTCACGTCATATAAAAGTAATCCAACTCCGAAAACAGCTACAATTCACTTGATTCTATCTGAATTAAGTCCCAGTTAAATGCCAAAGTAGCCTTTCAATGCATGTTTACTGCTCTATCCATATGAACATGCTCAACCTACATTCAGACTGACGGATCAGCGAGAGGGGGTGGCATTACTTACCCAGATGTTGGGTTGTAGAGGAAAACAAACAACCATTTTGAGAAGGGATAATACAAACAGGAATAACATAATAAAAGTCATTTCTGGGGTTTTTTTATTTGGTCAAATATTTTCAAGAATAAATATCCATGTCAATCTAATCATCAAACTGGTCAAAGGTCTTGCAGTTTCAGCTCAAAAATACTTTGGATAAACAAAACCAACAGGGAAATTTTTGAGATGAAAAGTGTTTTATACTCCTTATAAGCAAATAAATTGCAAACACTTTATGATCAAAACATTGTCAAGTTCATATAAATATCTATATTATGTTAGTATTTACACAAAAAACATCTGAGCAGCCTATGAATATAATATCTGACGTGAGGCCGTCCATTATAAATATGTTTTTAATTTTTTGGCGAATGAAAGGACGTCAAAATTTGAGAACATCCTGCAAAATTTGAGCCCAGGGTTCTAAACTACTCAAAATTAGCAAGATATAAGTCAGTTCTAATAAAATGCTTAGCAACGTATTTCACAGCAACAGTGCTGACAAAGACATTTAGGCAAAGGCAGTGCTCGCTCTGCAATACATTCCCAACCACCATGAACTCATCATCAACATCAGTGAAAGTGAAGACAAGCCAGTATACCTGTCACATAAACCCAGCCACCACATCTTTTGCAACTGCTGCTAATGTAACCCCACTGGACAGCTGAGTTCTCTCAGCTCTGCCAGTTTTGCAGAATGGGGGATTATGAAGGATCATTTTACACACTTAGAGAGAGCAAGCATAATTGCAGGATTCCCAGTCATGGATTCCTGTGAGATCATCAGGGATCAAACTTACAACCCCCTAATGATAGGCCCAATGGTTTAGACAGCTACACCACTCGGGAGCCCCCTAATGTAGTTATTTTAACACGGGGCATTCTAGTGCACTCAGCATCTGTTACAAACAGAGCCGGTTCTATACCCTGTACCCATTGGTTTTTTTCTGTCTGAAAAAAGGCCTTTAGTGGAGTCATACTGTACATTATGCTGTCACCCGCAGACGGCCGTTCCTGCTTTAAACAGGCCACAGAATTATGTGGTACACCAATTAAAAAAAAAAAAAGATAGCTGATGGTTGCAAAAGTGAAAAAAAAAACCCCATTATTAACTTATACCCACTGTTCAAACTTCCATTACTGTTCATCAAAGCTCTTTTTTTCTTTTTTTGATGTCCTTCTTTTCAGCACATGATCTGTGCCATTAAGCTTTAGAACCTAAGGCTGTTTATGTCGTTCTATGTTTATGCAAAAGGTAATTTTCTACAATTCCAAACGTTCTTTGACTATGTTCCAATATCTGGTACTCCAGATTTTCTGTGTCCTCATACAACAACGAATAAGATATGATGATAAATGCAACCCCATTCTAGGGCTGGGTGATACATCCATATTTATATCCATATCAGGATATAAACAGAGTGCAATATGGGCTGAGGCAATCATTTTAATATTGAGCTATTTTAAAGTTTTGAAATAATGTTCTGTATCAAACACTTTTTCTGCTTTATCGCTCTACTCTGCCCCTGCTCTCAGCTCCTCCTCTATTCTACTACCCTTGGCCCCCATTCACGCACTCACCTACAGACTCTGGAGGGGCATAAGACTTTCAAAGTGTTTAAATATAGAAAAAAAGACACATGGATCTCACATTGTATTTTTCATATCATACTAGTGCATCTAAAAATATGAATCATGTGAAAAAGGTTTTTCACAGTTTAATAAAGTATATTTATATTCATAAATATTCAAATATTTGATATTCCATTTAAAGCAATCTATTTCAAGCTTTTTGTTTTAAACTTGATACTGTGATTAGTAATCTATTCAAATTTGAATGAACATTTTCTAACATTTTGAGATTCTGGATTTCTGGTTTTCATGAGCTTTTTGAATGAAATTGTGATCACAAATGAGTTTTTAACCATATTCAAATTTTTTGAGATGCACTAGTAGATTGTATTCTACATTGAATATCATCCTTTAAAGCTCAAATATACTGGGATATGATTTTTTCCCCCATATCCCAAAGCCATACCACATTCCAACACAAGATAACAGCAATATTCAACATCACTTTGTTTTTATACTGTAACATCTGGATCCACGATTTGATCAGACAGACTGTAACATTAGTCCAGGGCTGTGCACATTTTTGTTGTATTCTAATTCTGAATTCCCATTTCTAAGCCCATTATTCAGTTACAACTCATTTGTCAGTAAACTGTAATGAGCTGTTCAGTGACTCATATGTCATTTGCAGGTAGGAAAGTGTGCACCAATACTGCAGGTCTGGTTTTGAATCTTTATTCTGAATTAAATAATTCTCCAGAACCTTGATATTGGTTGAAATTATCAGCCAACCAAGATATCGGTCAGGGATATCAGACAGACCCCAAGCCTAACATACAGTCATACAGAGTCAGAACAGTATACTCACAGTGAAGTCATAGTCTGGGAAGAACAGCAGGTCTTGGAGAGGATCCTCCTTAAGTTCAGGCTCCAGTTCAGAGATCACAGCCTCATAGTCCAGAGGATCAATCAGCTTAGGTTTCTCCTGCTGTACAGACACACACACACACACACACACACGTAAAAGTTATATTTTTGACATTTTAAGATAATTGAATGCAAACAAAATGGATTAATAAAGCAATGAAATTTAATAACAGTTTGGCAGATGTGTTTTTTATTTGTATTGCATATCATAGCAGTGCTGTGTCAGTGCCGTCCATTCGAGAAGACACACCTTCTCGGTCCAGCAGTGACAAGTGTTTAAACACTCCAGCAGCACTGCTGTGTCTGATCCATTCATACCAGCACAACACACATTCACACATCACCATGTCAGTGTCACTGCAGCTCTGAGAATGGCCCACATAATTCCTGCCCTTTGGTGGTCCTGACCATTTTAAATCAGGTGAAGGGAGGCTAACAAAGTACACTGAGAAACAGATGAACTACCGTCTGTAATTAGAGAACTGCAAAGTGCTCCTGTATGGTAAGAGACGCTGATAAAATGGACAGTTAATGTAGAAACTGGGAGGTTGTTCTTGGAAAAAAACGGTCAGCGGAGCTGGCAATATTATGACATTCAACCCACACTGAAGACCACTTCCAAAGCCATTTTTGTAAGAGTGCACCCACAGACCAAACAAAAGACAGGGTTTAACTTAAAGGAAAAAGTGTAGGTGTAATTCGGAGGAAATAAAAAACGAACATGTCTAAAAGTGTTTCTTCACAGGTCGGGTCTCATGGTAACCACAGTGTGCACTGCAACCTTATGTCATACACAACCTCTCTGTTTAGCAAGGCATCGAACACCCTGGATTATTTTCATCTAACTGAAATGTGTGGTGTCAAGAACTGGACGGTTCAAGTGAACGCCAGGCCTGTGGTTGAAATGGATCCCAATTTCTTTTAAGGGCACTAATGTATGTCAGGCATCGTCCGAATCGTAAAGTGGAATTCGATAATCTCCCGTAATTCACTGGTAATTTAAAGTAAACATTGTATCTCACTACATGAGCTGAATATGGAACAGAAACTGTGAGTCTCGTTATTAAGAAACACAGTGGATGGAATGGAGCTGACGATGTTCGCTCATACAGCTGCTAGATAAGCCAGTGATGTTTATGAGCCTTCGGATGCTGTGAAGTTCAGATGTTTTCCCGTAACATTAGTTCATGAAGGGGAGGATTATGTTTGTAAGCAACATAATCAAGGATTATTCCATGAACAGCACAGATCTTTCCTAACTTTAATTCAGAATTCAGGTTGTGTGTGTGTGTTCAGAGCTTAAGCATGGCTCATACACTCACATTTGTTTACGCAACAGGTGCTGTCATGTATTGCTAATGAGAAAGTGTCCGAATTCATCAGTGTTTCTATACTACTTAGTACTTAGTCTGTCCCCTATATAATGCAGGACTAATGAGGGAATAGGGATCCGTTTTGGCCAGGGCCTAGAAGCTTTTTGGCTCATATCAAAATTCACATCTGAAGTTCTTCTCATTCAGCATTTCCTCTGAAATCAGGGGATGAGAAGGGAATTGGTCCTTCTTTACTATAGTTACACACTCTAGTCTTCTGAGAAGGCTTTACACTAGATTTGCATGCCTCCAGCCTTGAGACGTTCACGAAGATCAGGTAAAGATCAGATGATCACAGACGCCACTCCAACTTCACAACCCTACATGAACATAGCCCCATTACTCCACAGTCCAATGCACAGTCCTGTACTTCATGTTTGGCATTGGGCACGATGACCTTAGATTACCCCAAGACACTGGATGACTCATATGTGAAACAGATCATGAACTGGAGATGTTATATTTGTATTTGGTTTTAAGGTTAATTCTAATATATTGTAGATCTGAGGTTTAAAATTTCCAGAATGTATGAAGACCACACCAACAACAATGGTCACTGGTCTAATACATACAGTGCACCTGGAAAGTATTCACAGCGCTTCACTTTCTGCACATTTTATGTCACAGCCTTATTCCAAAATGGATTAAATTATTAAATAAATTTTGCCCCTCCCTCTGGAGCTCAGTCAGAGTGACCATTGGGTTCTTGATCACCTCCCTGACTAAGGCCCTCCTACCATGGCCATTCAGTTTGGCAAGGTGGCCAGCTCTAGGAAGAGCCCTGGTGGTTCCAAACTTCTTCCAGTTATGGATGATGGAGGCCACTGTGCTCATTGTTACCTTCAATGCAGCAGAATTCCCAGATCTGCGTTCCAGACAGTTCCTTAGACTTCATGGCTTGGTTTGTGCTCTAACATGCACTGTCTAATATGGGACTTTATACAAATACATATGTCTTTCCAAACGTCCAATCAACTGAATTTACCACAGGTGTCCATTATGTATAGAATTTTGAGGGAGAAATTAATTGAGTCCATTTTTTGAATAAAGTAACAACATAAAATGAGCAAAAAGTGAAGCACTGTGAATACTTTCCATATTCAATGTATAATCCAATCAGCCATAACATTAAAACCACCTGATTGATATTGGGTATATCCTCTTTATGCATCAAAACTCATTCGAATATAATCCTGTGAACCTTCAATATATTAAACCTTCGTGAACCTTTGATATATGCTCTGACCCATCAAGGCATGGACTCTACAAGACCTCTGAAGGTATCTTGTTATACCTGGCACCAAAATGTTTGAGCGGTCCTGTAAGCCCCATTCACTGAAGGCTTCGCAGTTTGTCTCAATTGTTAAAACACTAAACTAAACCAAATGTTCAGTGCCCTGAACCCATTTATTGAAATGCTCACACTTTTGTCAGAACCTTCAGCACTTTTGATTTAGGCAGCAGTTTGATGGCTGTGAGGCAAAACTTGTCCCAGTTCTGCTGTAAACTTTCAGACGTTTTGAGTCTGACACACCCCTTTTACTCATCCTTTAACAATGAAGTGTACACTTCCGAGGGCCTAGGGCTTAGGGTTAGAATTGGAAGGAGGGGTTAGTGTACTCAATTGAGAAAGAGCAGGCTGGAATCAAACAGCATTACATTGAGGGACCAATAACACACTAGGGTTCTAGGCACTGTACTTCAGACAAATTTGCTATATTACAGAACATCAATTCTAGAATTCCTTCTTTGAATAATTCAGTTAGTAATCACCGTTATCTGTCTGCTTCCTTTCCTGAGACTTGTATGTTGAACTGGAGGTTTTGGTCAGATGTAAAAATGGCACAACTTGTTCCACTACAGATAAAATGTCCCAGATGAGATCATAACGCTGGTCTTTACAGTTCTTTCCACAGCAATTAGATCACTGTTCAGCATTTCGTCACATATGAAACGAGGCTACAACACATCTTTCGCAACTACGTATACAGTCATAACACCTGCCCTACCTAATCAGATCAACACTGGTGCACCAACAAACAGGCTCCAGTCTCTAACTGCAGACCAGCAAGGTTGACCTACTGGATCTAATACAGTGGCCAGCAAACTAGCCATGCTGAAGTAAATCAGGTCCAGGTCATCAACAGTCCTTGACATCTAAGTTTGGAGTTAGTGGGTTTTGGATCAGATACAGCAGTGCTGCTGGAGTGTTTAAACCACCAATATCACCGCTGCACTGAGAGCCATCCACCAATCAGAAATATCCAGCCAACAGCATCCTGTGAGCACCGATGAAGGACTAGAGGATGACCAACGCAAACTGTGCAGCAATAGATGATCTTCAATCTCTGATTTTTCATCTACAAGATGGAGCAATTAGGTAGGAGTGGGCATTGAGTGGACACTCCAAGTTATGTAAATGTAACACAAAATGCCCCATAACTGTCGTTGTTGTTTGTCTTAGAAAGTCTGGGTTTCAGCTTTTGGATCAGACTGGACAACAATGTGTTACAAAGGAGAGCAGATCTACAAACATACAGTATGTGTTCACGTTCAGCCAACGCATTCCAATCGCGTAAATTCAAAGCACTATGTTTTGTCAAATGTCCCAGAATGACGATGAATTCATTATACCCTCAAATAGCCATAAAAAGCAGAAGGGAACATCTCATACAGGTTTCTCTGGGGATCCCCATGACAACAAGTGTTATTCACCATCGGTTGGGGCGTGTCAGGAGTAAACTTCCTTGTTTGGGGGAAGCAGCCTGGGGCAATGCCACCAGCGTTTTACAACTCGTGTCCAACGGTGCAGCAGATAAACCACACTCCGACACACACATTCAGAGCCATAAATAAAGATGTCATCACTGAGGAGTAGAAACAAACTGGATTTCAATTCTGTGAAGACCCTGAAGACATACTGGATACTTGTATGTACTGGAATTACACTGAATAATTCAACCAAATATAATATATACAACATATAAACAGCATATTGTACATTCAAACATAGTGTATATAGGTTATAAATCAGCCAATGAGAAACGTCCATATTCAACAAAAAAGCAACATAAAATCTCTTCTAACACAATTATAAACATGACTTTCTCAATGATTTCGAGATCATGACTTGTTCCAAGGATTAACGTTATCATACTCTGAAGGTTCAGAAGCAGAGGAATCAGACGGATACGTACACAGCTTATTCTGGAGCAGTCTGCACGAGCTCTCCTGGATTTCATCTTCTTTCGAAAGGTGATTTTACTCCGAAAACTCATCCTGGCTCCAAGGTATGCACATACACAGAAACAGACTACAACCTTAATATTTCACCAGTTTGTGTTGACGCCCAGACACACACACACACACACAGACACAGACACAGACAGTGCTCAACCCTAAGAGTGAACAGGGAACGGTGAGAAGAGAACTTTCAACATATGAAACCTGTCAGATCACACAGAGCGTGTGGTCAGGAGAGGAAGTGGAGCTGAAGTGACGCGTGATATCACCACCAGAAAGAAACAGGGGTGGAAGTGGGGGTGACAGAGACTGAAGGAACTTTTTCAGTATAATGACGTGAAGTTCTTGTAGTTGTATAAGACTGATTGGGGCGTTTCGATATATCAAAGGTTCACAATATTATATTGTACAATACTTATTGATTCTCAAAACTACAGTTTTTTTTTAAGTAAGATTCTGTTTCAGGCTTGCTTCCCTCTACTCTGCTTCCCTCCACACCAACACATTTTTTCATACCCACACAATGTATGAAGATTACTTAGTGTGTATAAAGACATAAAGAAATGAAGATCATATTTCAAAATGTTTAAATATAGTAAAAAGATATTTTCATACTGCATTGTATTTTTCACATCATGTATTGTCCCAAATATCTGACATGTATATGACATAACGCAAACTAAAATATAATGGGATATAATTTAGATTTTTTTAAAATGAGTGAAACACTAAACACAAACGGAAATGAAAATTACAGGTGACAACTTTATTGATTTCAATCCTTAATATTTTATACATGCAGCTGATTTTCTGGTATATCACATTGGGATGCCTTATGTACCACCAGTGAGAACCAGTTGAGAACCACTGGTTTGCCTGTCCAGACTGGTGGCAGACAGTGTCAAATCCTGTGTCATGTTTGAACTATTTTTGATTCTCTCTGACATTCATGCTAAATTATATCGTGATTTTTGGACCATTTTGTGCTACTGAAATAACGATACCACCCTTTAAGGAGCAATGATAAATAGATTAATTAACAATCTGCATAATATCCTCATGTATATATATAGTGAGTTGTGCTATCCATAAGAATGTGCCATTTTGTGGGGATTTTGATTGTATCTCGATTCAGTTCCGATATACAGTAGTCATATCAGTATTAAAATGACTAACAAAGAACTAATACAGCTCCCACAGCAATGAGCCATAACGGCATGGACTTCACAAGACATTGTCAGCTTTAACCTTCCCAGCAATTGGTGCGTCAGTGGCTGTTCAGTGGGATGAGACCAAATGGACCCGCCACTGATCCCCACACAAATGAATGAGTCTTGGACATTTATGACTCTTTTCACTGGCTGTCCTTCCTTTGATGCTTTAATGTGAATTATGTTTATTATTAAAAGTGTATCTTATGGAATGTAAATAAATCTCATTTCAACTGATTTGCAGGTTTATGGAATATAGAACCCCATCATGCCCACTATTTCTTTGTTTCTCGTCACCCTCAACATCACTGCCAGGAAAGGTGAGGGGGGGTCTCTTTTTCTCTGAGAAGGTCACATGTCTCCAGATTTCTGTTAGACCACAACCACCCATAGCTGAAAGACAATGCATGTCTGCACTCACAGATGTAGGAAGGCAGACTGATTTGGATTTTGAAACCAATCTGATTTAACGCCAACATGTTTAGAAATGGTAAAAAAATAATTGACAAATATTAACACACACTAATTGTGTTTATTAGAACTTTTTTAATAGTGCTTGGTCATAAAAACCTCTAAAGCCGCATTGCAACAAATTTAATTAAATGTATACTGTCTGAAGGATCAAAGATGACCTGCCACCATGTTTAACAGCAGAGAAAACTTTCAGCTTGATATTTAATGAATTTTCCTCGAGTGTCTTCAGATTGTTACGCAGACTGTCTTCAGGTTATTTTTGACCTTTAGGACAAGATGGACATACCCTTGGAAATGTCCTTGAATTATTAGTGAATGCTTCAGACTTAATTAAGACAGAATTATGATTGAAAAGTATTATTTTCCTACAAAGCATCACTACATAGCATTTTCTCACAATCTAAGACAGTTACAACTGGTCACGTCACAGGGTGTAACACCCAACTCATTTAAAAAATCTCAGCCAATCCATTTCAGGGGGTATAAACCAAACTAATCTAAACTCCTTTCAGTACAAACCAAACTCCTAGTTTGACCCAAACATCTCCTATTACAGTCAAAACTCCCAGTTCAACCAAAGCTCCTTTCAGTACAACCCAGACTCTTCCCTATACAACCCAAACTACTCCCATTACAACCCAATCTATTCCCATTACTACCCAAACTACTCCCATTACAACTCAAACTACTCCCTATATAACCCAAACTACTCCCATTACTACCCAAACTACTCCCATTACAACCCAAACTACTCCCATTACAACCCAAACTACTCCCATTACAACCCAAACTACTCCCATTACAACCCAAACTACTCCCTATACAACCCAAACTACTCCCATTACAACTCAAACTACTCCCTATACAACCCAAACTACTCCCATTACAACCCAAACTACTCCCTATACAACTCAAACTACTCCCTCTACAACCCAAACTTCTCCCTATACAACCCAAACTACTCCCATTACAACTCAAACTACTCCCTATACAACCCAAACTACTCCCATTACAACCCAAAATACTCCCTATACAACCCAAACCACTCCCTATACAACCCAAACTCCTCCCTATACAACTCAAACTACTCCCTATACAACCCAAACTTCTCCCATTACAACCAAAACCCCTCCCGGTTCAACCAAAATTCCACCCAGTACAACCCAAACCACTGCTAGTTTGACCCAAACTCCTCCTGGTACAACACAAACCCCTCCAAGTACAACCTAAATGCCTCCCCATGCTGTACAAAAACAGTGTTTTTCTGGTCAGCATGGGCTGCTGAAGCTGTTCTTCCCCCAAGTTCACAAGAAGAAATTCACAACAGCATGTAAAACTGCAAATTCTGATGCACTGACCATTTTTAGCCCAGCAGAGGAAGAGGGAATTGGCTGGTGTAACAAGCGAATTAGCACATCCTGTTCCACACAGCAGTCAGATTTCAGTCTGACTAACTGGAGAAGCAATACCAACCGTAAGTGCATGTGGTTCAAATCTTATCGGTATATAATCCGGATTCCAGTCAGGTGAGGTGAACTGGTGTAAACGGTGTTAGAGACGCTGTCTCGTGTGTAAATGAACAGTTTTCAGTACTGATACGTTTTAGTTTATCTTCTTTAATCAACATGTACCATCACATGGTGCTGAGCAAGAAAATGAGAGATCCCTCTCGCAATGAGTCATGGTTTCTTCCTCCTGTTATCTCAGGGAGTTTTTCTAAACCACTGGTACTTTCAGTCCATAGGGGCCATCCTCTGCACGGTGAGGGATCTGATTTGTGATGTCATCTATGGTGAAAAGTAAATGCAAATAAAAGTCAAACTGAGCAGATAAAGAAATTCAATTTACAATCATTGCCAACAGACCTCCATCTGGGAAACATCCACGATGTTGTAGAAGACTCCTCAGTCCCTATTTCACCTTTAACTTTGATGAGTGCGCTGTGTAAACACTGCTTGCTTCAAAAACACCCTAAAGACTGGTAATGGGCAGTGGTTTCGGTTTTCTTTCTACGTTGTCACTACTATCATCAAAATCACCACCTCAACCAGAGATTAAAATGGAAAAAGGGACTGTAGGGCTCAGAGTAGGTCTGCAGTCGAATGTGCCATCACTATGATCCCAGGATCGCCGGTTCAAATCCCAGGTCATGGTGAGTGCCATCGTCAGCAAAGTCTGAGAGAGCAAAACTGGCCATGCTCTCTTTGGTTGAGCAGATGGTGGCTATCTTCCCACACCACAGTGGTTGGCACAGGCAGTTGTATCAGAGCTGGGGACCCAGCACTTTCTGAGAGCACTGGCTGCCCCGCAATGATGGAATGGCGGCAGTTTGAAAACAGGTGGCGGCTGAAATCACGTGTATCAAAGGAAGCGTTAAGTATTAAAAATATTCAAACAATAGTTAGAATTTGAATCTAAATCATCTCATCAGGTGACTGACCACTGCATACTGAGAACACCCCACAAGGCCTGCCTGATGTTCTGGAGATGTTCTGACCCAGTTATCTAGAAAACTGATTCTCAACCCTGGTCCTAGAGGCAGCTCTCCCCTGCACATTTTGGAATGCAATTGAGGGGTGACTCCAGGACCAGGACACGTCAACTTTAAGAACTGACTGTTCACTTCCTGGTCACAATACTTAATACTGAAGTGGGCCATTAACACTGGCACACTGCCATTGGTAAATACCATTAATAAATGCTGATGATTCACTGTAAGAGCCCCAGATCCTAAAATATCCCTAACAAGCACTTTTACACTACACACCCTCTGCCTCTTCTCTCTTTCTTATTTACATGCCTCCTGTCATCCTCTGTCCTCTCTAATTCTACCCTTTACCCTGTTCTTGTTCATCAGCGCTCCTCTACAGGCTTGCCTCCTTTTCTTCTCTTCCTTACATCCTGCCCTCCCTCTGTGCAGGGCGAGCGATCGCACTGATTATGTCTGCAAACTGCAGCTGTGAGGGATCAAAATAGAAGCTGAGGGGTGTGTGATTAGCACCAGCACTCATCATACAGTGATGCAGGACAGAGAGAGAGAGAGAGAGAGAGTGAGAGAGAGAGAGAGAGAGAGAGAGAGAGACAGTAAGTAGCTGAGAGAGTTATCCAGACTGATGTTTCAGAAACGGATTGGACACTTGGTCAAAAACTAAATGTAACAGGGTTTTTATTACCGATAAGATAAATATTGTCAGTAATGTCAATCTGACAGTGACTAGTTTGAGAGCTCGACAATGTTTGTATGTCCCATGTCTGCATGCCTCATTCCTTCTGGGAGATTATCGGCTGGTTTGATTATTGCCTGACTCATGTAAATGTAGAGATTCCCATTATCTGATTGTCCAAGTGCAAGTAAACGCATTGGGCCTCATCATCTTCAAACATCAATGTTTTTAGTAACGTTGTTTTTGAAAATAAAACCAAACTAAATATTCTTGTCAGATTTACATTTTGGAACATTTCGGAAACACTGATTCCCTTCACTGTCACAAGCGTAGGCTGATGAATATCAACAACTCGTAAATTCACAAGCGCGTTCACGTCAATATTTCAGACTTGTAAAATGTGAAAAGGAGAAAATAAAACCTTTGGGAAGAGAAAGAAGGCTACATTTCTTGAGAACAGCATGATGAGAAGATGAAGTGATGAATGAAACCAACTAATTGGCCAGAGCTCGTCGTCTGAAAAATAATCGTACCTGTCTCGGAATGCCTGTGCTATTTTATGATATTCATGCAAGCAGCTAAATATTGCCAGTGTATCATTAAAAGAAACATCAGTTTGTGGTTATAAAATGATTCAAAGTCTCTATCGTGTTACAAATCGGAGTCTTCTTTCTCATAAAGTTTACACATGCTCGGACCGTCATGAAGACCATATATTTTTATAACTTTGTTCGTATGGAACTTAATAAATCAATCCATTTTTTTGACCGGATTACTGACATCGGAGTGAATGAGGAGGTGTCCCAATACTTTTGTCCATTTAGAGAATGAAAGTGGACCCTCAGACATGGGATTCTCTACTGCAGTGAGAAAAACACACACACACACACACACACACACACACACACACACACACACACACACACACACACACACACACACACACACACACACACACACACACCAGCAACAGTGAGTGGTCTACACCAGACTGCAGGGCTGCAATGAACCATCTGCTCTCCATCAGTCATAATCTACTGTAAGGATCATCAGAGAGAAAGAGAGAGAGGGAGATATGAATGATAAGGAATGGTAAGCACATGGAGCTGGCACTGCTCTGTGCTGTCTGTGACAGTCAGGCCGTTTGGAATGTCTGAAAGAAGTGTATGTCTGGCTCTCTCTCTCTCTCACACACACACACACACACACACACACACACACACACACACACACACACACACAATATAAAGCATATATAAAAGATGAATAAAACATAAAACATAACAAAACTAGATCTAATGTTTTCCCTTAATCTTTCTTATCAGCTAAAAAGGGAGACAAATGGGTAATTTTGCATGCATAACTTTTATTTTGACAACATATGTGATCTAGAGACTGTACATTTTCCTTTCTCACACACACACACACACACACATTTTTTTCACGTGACAAAATGAAATTATCTGGCAACTCCACACGGTACCTTCTACAGTCATGGTGGAATGAACCACAGACCACTGATTTCAGGAGGTCTCTGGCCTCTTTCAATGTTATGGGAGAGAGATGAAAGTGATGAAGGGAGAGGAGTAAAAGACAGACAAACACAGGGAGGAGGGAAAGACGAGTAGGAACATCCTGCCAGAAGTGGGGCCTTTTTCCACTCCATTTCTCCAGTGCCATTTTACAAAACCATATGAGGACAACCCAACAGGTCCAACCCATCTGACAGAACCAGTATTTCAGGATTTTATGTTCTGAAATGTAAATAACAATATATTTCAGAAAGAGAAAGATGGTATGGGCGAGGGAGATGTAACTCTAAGACCTACTAGCCTCCTGGCTTCCTGCCACCATAAACTTAAGTACAAGCTTCCGTCCAGCCTCTCGCTGTTTCACAGCCTGTAATCAGCACTACAGTCTTACAACCAACACTACTGCTTCCAGAAGCTGCATCCAATCAGGAGACACTAATATCAGAGCAAGGCCAAAATGTAGAACATCCTTATCAACTGACTACAATGCACGACATCAAAGGTGCCACGCCAGACCATCTGGAGTCACTCAGAATGGCTGCAGGTCATCTTCAATGATGAGTCCCGCTTGGTGGAGGCGACCAACAAATCTGTGTGTGGAGACACTGTGATCAGCGCCAAGATCAACAGTCACACATATAAAAGAGCTGATGTCATGGTGTGGAGTTTTGTGCAATGCCAGATCACCTTTGGTCTTCATTACATTGCAACATTGAGGTCCAGTAAGTCGTGGTCATAAATGTTCTGCATGCTCTCTCCAATGTGCTGTTCCAACAGGACAACGGTTGTCTGCATACCGCTGCCGTCTCAAGAGCTCACCTTGAGGACACAGATACTATGCTATGGTCAGTTGCCAGATCTGTCCCTGATAGAAAATGTGTGGGATGCTATTGGAAACGGTATCAACACTCCACTCCGACTGCAAAATCTGCAGGAACTGAGCGGGACTATTCAAGACGTATGGGATGGATTATCATGAGGACATCATGAGGAACCTCTACAACTCCATTCTAAGACACCTGGCATGTTGCATTATACCAGATGCCACACTGAGAGACACTACTTCACTATGTGTACCTCAAAAAACTATTGCCAATATCAATCTCCATTTCTAATCACCATTATCTTCCTTCCCAATAGCATTGCAATCCCAAACATTCTGGGTGCAGCCATTTTTTTGGGGGTGATGATTCTAATATCATAAAGGTTTAATGTCCACAGCTGATTTCAGTTCAGCTATGCTCTCTCTACCTGTATACAATGCAAAATGGCCCATATATTATTCATGCATTTCATTTTCTCCTTTTCTTGAGGTCCACTCATGAGGTTTCTGTGTTGTGTTCTGTTCCCAGAACAGCTGTAATTCATTTTACTTAACTTTTTTTTTAAACCTCTCTCCATTCCTCGGGTGTTTTTCCACTACTACGTCTTCAAAACTGTTGCTGCTCTACATTGGCCACCACATTGTGCTAGTAGTGAACACATCTTTGCACTCCTATCAACTTGTAACTGGAGTGTTTTATTTTTCTGTGCTCTTATAAATTCACACCATCTTTCGAAAAGAGTCTGAAATTGAACTTTAACATAGAAAGAGGACTCATAATTGATGTGTGGGTACGTGGATGATGAATCAACCAGCATGTAATGTGGAGGCACGGCTCACACACACACACACACACACACACACACACACACACACACACACACACACACACACACACACACACACAGACAAATGATCTCAGACCAGCGGCTCATTCACAAAACACACAAATACAGATGCAGCGTTTTTCCCACAGACCCCCACATTCCCACAGTCTGATCCTCTCCCTCACTCTCTCACTCCCTCACTCTCTCTCTCTCTCTCTCTCTCTCTCTCTCTCTCAGCTGTGCCGGAAGCAGCTCTGAGTGCTGGACATGCCTCATATACATCATTCCCTCCACATATTCCTCCAACAATGCCTGAAGCAGCACAGAAACTGGTCCAAACATTCCAAAGACTGGACATTCAACCACATTCTGTGATGAACCTACACATTTCTTAGCAAATGACATCAGCACCTTTAATTAGCTTCCTCCACATGCAAAACCACCGACAACTCCTAAAACACACTGCGCTTCTCAGTCTAGCCAGATGTGCGAGCACTGTACAGTTCAGGTCCCAGGGTTCAGTGGTCAGATGATCAATTATTGATAAGGGTTATGGGTTTGAAGTCACTGACCAAAGAGTTTAGGCTGGTTTAGGAGCTGAGATATGCAAAATATTTCTTTAAATTATACAAGTGTATCACTGATATGATGTAAAAAAAAACCTGTATCTCCAAAACAACAACTTTACGGTAGGAAGAATAGTTATTTCTTAAGTTTCAGTGGAAGTCTGACACAATACAATGAACTACTGTCAGATGTACAATATGTCAAAAAGTCCAAATGGCAAAAATGGAGAACCTGCCATATATGACAATAAAGCCACATTATTAAAAGCAAAAAAGGAGTGTATGGTAAAACAAACAAACAAACAAACAATGTTTATGTCAATAAAACAATAAACACTTCCCATAGTGCTGAGCGGTATGGTACAAATGTTATATAACAGTAGATACAACACCCCCACACCCCCCACCCGATAAAGAATCATCGTACTGCACACCCCTAATATCCTACACATATTTCACTAGAGAACCTCTTCAACATGAGCTCTGTCTTCATGTTAAAGCACTAATACACTGTAATACAGACACCTGAACTCGGTCAGAGACTGTATGAAAGAGTCTGTATGAAAATATGGACGTTAGGAACCAGAAAAATTGCAGAAAATCAGAGCCAGTCCAAAAGATTGGTAGCAGGGAAGGAGGGGTCTGTTTACCATGACAGTGATGGTGAGCGGTTGCCCGTCCACCTCCTCTCCATCCTGCAGTGGTGCGACGTCCAGGGAGATCCGCTCCCGGCGACACGAGTGGGTACGACCACAGTTCCCCCTCAGCAGTGAGCGCAGAGCCTGCAGCAGCACCACGCTGGCCGTGCAGCCCATGCCTGGAGAACACGGCCTCAGCTTAGAACCTCAGCCAGCCTCCAACACCACAACCTCACCTGTAGGGCTGCAGCGATTTGTCGACAAAGCTTTCAAAGCTGATTAGAAATAAATTACTAATATCCTAAATGGCAAATATGCTACAGACGGACGTTCTGACGGACTGCAACTGCACCATAAACTGAAAAGTCTAACAGACTGAGAATTTAGAACAACTGACCGATTACAGAACTAGCTGCCATTCTACCAAATGTCATCAATTCTTAATTCTTTCAAGGTGATATGGATTCTCTTGGTTTGAAACTTGTCATTCAAGTAATGAGAAAGGAACAGCAGAAGGTGTAACAGATTGGTTGATTCAATCAATTCATAAGTTTTAAAAAAATCAATAGATGACTTTTTTTTTTCAGAAATAACTGAAAACGATGCTGATTTTGATACATCAAAAGACAAAATCACAGATATGTCAATTCATTGAATAATTAATAAAAGATTAATTAAAAGATGAATCTACACGGAAACCGATGAGCAATATGCTTTCATAAGCACAAATTAAGCATGAAATATTGTTTGTTGATAGATTAATCAATACAGAAGTACCTGTCATTCAGTCACACTGAGGGTTCATAAATAAAGTGTTTAGGGGAAATCTGAATTCTGTTGTCATAAAAGACAAAATCAGTAACTCTCAAAAAGGGGAGAATAATTTAAGATGTGAAGCAGATTAGTTGTTTACTAAGATAATAGTTGTTAGATTAATCAATAACAGAACAATCTGTCACGCAATCGCTTGTGGTGCTATACAGAGTGTTTACGTGACGCAGATGTCGTAAAGGAAGAAATCACTAACTACACAAATGGGAGAAGGATTTAAGATGGTTCTAATATGAATTGGATAATAGGTGACAGGTTAACAGTTTCTAGAACTATTCAGTCTTATTGCAGCACCACACAGAACGTGTCTAAAATATGGATTGTGTTGCTTTGATGAGCATAAATGACGAGTCACCTTCTTTCTTCATAAATTAAGAAATGAATAAGGTGCATCAGAATAGTTCAATGGTGGATTACTTCATTACAGAACTAGCTGTCTTTCAGTCAAATATCTGAATCTTTTAGGACAACGTGGATTGTGGTGCAGTGATGAGCATAACTGAGGATTCACTTATTCTACAAATGATGGGAAATGAATTAAAGAAGGTGACAGATTAGTCAATTAATCAATTAATAGCTGATATATACAGATACAAATGTTGGAGTGATGCATATTCTGTTGCATTGATGACCATAAATGAAGATTTATCCTAGAAATGATGGAAGAGGACTTGAAAAGGTGTTTATAGGTGATCTGATTCTCGCAACACTACACAGAACCTGTAGTAGCAATATGGATGCTATCGCACTGATGCGCCATAAAGCAAGCGATCACTAATTATACAAATGGGATCATGTAATAGATTTCATAACAGACTATAGAATAGAATAGAATCAAATAGAATAGAATAGAATAATATTCATTTAACTAATGCACTAAATCCAAACATCAGCTGCAGCCCTACTCACCTGGAGCTCCAGACCCAGTGGCCCAGCCCTCAGGACACACCCCAATTAAGAGCAGCCCAAGGTGGCTTTGGTGTCTGGGGTCCAGTCCTTGCCTGCACTGTGGCTCCTGGAGCTCCAGCTTTGGAACCTAGCAACCTCTCAACTTCAAAGCTTAACTGTTGGTGTCCAGCATGAGTGTAATTCCAAAATTCCAAAACAACTTCCAAGTGAGGATGAAAGAAGGAAAACGTCAGTCTTGTTTCTGCGGGTCCTGAAGAACCCTTCCCTCTCCAGGTTCCACAAAGCTGCTAGACCTTCAAATCCTCCCTCAGATGCACACACACCACACTTTCTCATCCACACACACACATACACACATACACACACACTCCGCCGCTGCTGGAGTGCAGTTGAGGAGGAGACACTGGCAGCCTTGTCTTGTGCAAATCTGCCTACACTGCAGCTGTGCACAACTGGATCGTCCAATCATGGCCCGTGCTGGCAGTCAGCTGACCAAAGCAGCCGGCCAAAACAGATGAAACATATACACGCAGTTTTCTGTCCCACAAACACCACTTTTCGCTACCTCTCCTTCTGCATTCTCTGTTTGAGAGATGTGTAAACACTTACCAATGTTTGGAACTGCTCGAAGACTTTGTGTGTTGGTCGGAAAAAATGAGCAACAGAGACAAGGTCTACAAGGAGAGTGTGAGTGTGTGTGTGTATGTGTGTGTGTGTGTTATGCTGCCTCCCAGGCATCACTTTTATGGACCAATTCTTACACTTCTTTCCCCTTCCACTGCAAACTGCCCTCGCCGCCCCCCTACTTACTGCAGTATGTCCTTAAAATGTGTAAGACCATCCAAATCTCTCCCACATCTAAAAATAGAAGTCCCACTGACGCAGTTAACTTCAGTACATCAGCACAATTCCATTCTGTGCACACAAAACAAAACCTACAAGGGCACAGAGAGAGGAGAAGAAAAGGCAAACATTTCTGCATTCAGCTACTTTAGCTTGTGCCAATTGCTGACACAGATGTGCAAATGCACACACACACACACACACACACACACACACACACACACACACACACAGCTTGTCTAGTAACTGTATATAAGTGCTGCCAATAGAATAAGACTCTTTGGAGCGGATAAACAAACATAAAACTATCCAGGCGTGAGCTAGAGGGGTATAAACCCCCCCAGCACTGAGCTGTGGAACAGTAGCCTGTGTTCTCTGGTATGATGGTGCTCCATCCATACTTTTGGGATGGGTTGGGGTTTTGGAGTTGGGGAATGGAAGTTCGTCAGTCACACTTCCCTTGTCTGTCCTGGTAGTGGGCAGTACCGGCTTAAATGATTTTAAAGTGCAGTTTAACCCCAGAAAGTCCGTAGTCCAGGAGAGGTGGGAGCAGAGGGTAGGTCACATGTAGGGAGTGTATTAATGTGTGATCTGGACTGTAGTCCACCAACTAGAAATATCCAGCCAATAGCATCCTGTGAGCACTGATGAAGCACTAGAGGATGACTAACACAAACTGTGCAGATTCAGGTGAGATTCTGCCAGACTTTACATCTACAAGGTGGGGCAACTAGACATGGGTGTCTAATAGGGTAGACTTTCTGTTCCTGTAAGTAACCTGACTGAAGCTTTTAAAACCAAGCATTTACAGTATCAATGCAATTCAGCATGAATCCTCTAATGGGTTATGGAGATATCTCTACTGTACGGTGTGAGTGCACTCTACAGTCTCAGACGCTCACAGCAAATGATCGGTGATGAAGCACGGTTCACACCTTCCAACTGAAAGCCTCTATATAACACGGATACACTGTGTTGAGGAATCATTCGTTTACATTTACATTTATGGCATTTAGCAGACGTCCTTATCCAGCGCAACTAACAAAAGTGCTTTGATGTTCACTCAGATATTCAACTTATGCATTATGATATGAAACTTATCTACCCACAGTAGAGCCACTTTAGAACTTTAGGACTCATAATATATATATATATATATATATATATATATATATATATATATATATAAACACAGATTCAAGTTCAAAAGGCCTTTTCAGCAGTGGCAGTACAGATTGGGTTATGTATTGGTAACAACCTGGCGATACGATACAGGACTTACAATTCAATATATTGTGATACTGTAAACAAGACAATATAGGGTATCATCAGGGTATAATACTACCATCTAGTGGTTGGACTTTGAACACAACACAAAATGAACCACAGTCTGACACCAATCAACCAAAAATCCATGCTGTATTGTAATTGCAAAATGTAATATTGAGAAATATACTCAATATAGCAACATTTTCTTACATCTCTAAGAGAAGAGAGAATCTAATAGTTACCTGAGCTCTTTTATTCAATTACAGGAAGGGATGTTGGAAGCAGGAGTGGTGCTCAGCTATATTATATATATATATAAACTGGGCAAAACATGAACTAAGGCAATATCTTTTATATCGAAATTATTTATTTTTTCAATAATGTTCTCTTTTAATTTTGGGGAAAATGTTTTTTCGCTCTGCTTTACACCCTACTCTCAGTTCCTCCTACTCTGCTCCCCTCCATTCCCACACATGTTCTCTCACACAACATGAAGATGATTTAGTGTGTATAAGAGCAATAAAGGATTTCATGGGGTGTCCTAATTTCTTTCTCATCATTTATTGTATGTCATCATTAAAGCTAAATTATACTGTGATATAATTTTTTTGACCAAATCGCCCAGCCCTAAGCAAGAGGTCACACATTATAATATCATTTTTAATACAGACAAATGTCAATACATTTTATATTACAAATAAGGGGAAAGTAAAAGGGTATTTGTGACAGTATAGGGCATGGGCTTGCAGTTGGGAGTTTGGGGTGTATCTCTCTCTATAACACAGCCTGAGATGGCTGAGGAAAGCAGGGTGCACCCCATGGAACCTAGAAACTCAATGAACCAACACAGGATCTGACACTTAAATTGGTCTCTACATCCCCAGACATCTTAAAACTTTCAACTCACAATGGCGTGAAAGTGCCAGAGTTGTTTTTTAACCTCTGAAACATCACAGCTTCCTATAAACCGAATGAAGAAGCAAAGAAGCCCCATTATAAAGTGGTCTTCTTTGAGACCAATGGCTCTCTTGGTAGTGACTTTTCTGGCTTTGAATTGGAGAACCAAAGCATCACTGGGTGAGAATACTCCCACAAACATTCACGCTTCAAGAACATAAACCAAGTTTGCCCTTGAGAAGATTCTAAAGCACTGCCTGCCTTACATATTCCTTACACACTCATATGGACACCCCTACTAATACATGTATTCAGCTACTTTAAGTTGCACCCATTGCTGACACAGATGTGCAAATACACTAACACAGCTTGTCTGGTCCCTGACTCTCTGGAGCAGAAAAACAACCATGAACCTACTGGCACCATGTCTAATGCAAGGTGTGGAATAGAGGGGTATAAAGAATTGAGATGGGGTAGTGATTATCCAACATCCTGACCTCACGAATGCCAAATGCAATCGAATTCTCAAAGCTCGCAATGCTCCAAAATCTAAGAGAACGTCTACCCTGGACAGTAGAGACAGTTACTCCAGGATCAACTCTTTTCAATACCATAGATTTCAGAAGAAAGAGTGAATGAACAGACGTCCCAATACTTTTGTACAATGAACATGAAAGTCCTTTAGATGCAGTGGATTTGTGCAGGTATCCCTCAAGGCTAACTTTGCTGAGTTTGGTTTGATACTGTGCCAATACGCTGGGGTGCCTGACTGTCTGTCCTTTGTGTGATTGATTTAAGCTGTCAGGAGTTCCATGCTGATGTCTAGAACAAATGCAATCCCACTGATGAAATACAGTGGATTCAAAGTGATGGAAAAGGCCCTGAAATCTGAAGGTCATTCTAAAAGGTCATATTATGAAAGCACAGCAAGCATCCAGGCGGTGCTCCATTCAACAACATTGCCCTGCATTTTTTCCTTAAATCAGCAGCTTAAGAATCATGTTGATGCTCCACTGACTGTAACAGGGAGAACTGCATCTCTGTTGTCGCTACTCCAGGCTTAGAACACTGCTAACTGCATTATGGAACTCTAGCGAAGGGGTCAGGACATGCTCCAGAACCGCAGAAGCCCGGGACTGCCCTCTCAAATCATATTGTATCTGGTCACCAAGGCTGATCATCACTTCTTTCCTAAGCATAACCCAGCTTTCTTATGATAACCCTGCCTTTTATGAATAAAGCTGAATAACCTGGGCCAATAGTAGCACAGGGAAAACGGGGTGGAAAGACAGGATAGAGGAGAAAATGAAATTGAATATTGGCAGTTTTGCGATTGAAATGAATGGGAATGGGAGTTAAATATCACACTGCAACCAGCCGGCTGAGGTGCTAGACCTGTGGTGGCTTCACGTTTGAGAGATGATGCTCTGTCCATCTTTTATATACAGTCACTGTCAAAACCCAACACGTCCCCCTTTACCGGAACTTCAGAACCAAGGCATTTCAATGTTCTGCCATTATCACTACATAGTCACAGAATTGCTCTGCTAGAGTTGTTGCTGAATCCTGGAAGTGTGACTAAATCATTTGCAAGTAATTAGTGGGAATAAAGTTCAATTAAGGCATTCAATTTCATTGACCACATATGACGAGGAGTAGAAAATGAAACATTGTCTTTTATGGAAATGACCGTCTTCTTACAACTCAAAGCCATCAAAGAGAGAGAAATGTACAGTTGAACAGACACACACACACACACACACACACACACACACACATGCACACACACAAACGCACACACATCATCTGTACAACCCCTCTTTGATCTTTTCTCTTCCCTCACACAGAAAAACAGAAGTCAAGCCTTTTTCCTATTTGCGGGAATGTAAATGTCAAACGGTCGGGCCAAAATAACAGCAGGCTCCAGAGCGTTCACTGAAAGATGGCTCCACGCTCCGGCTGCGCAGAAACGGGAACTAAATTCCATTATACTGGAGATTACCAGCGTGGGAAAAAAGGGATTTGGAGTGTGGCTAATCCTATTAGTACTGTGGGGCTAAAGCAGACCCGGAGTTTAATTGCTGCTTTAAGAACCAGGATAGGAGGAACGTCGGAGGGATGTCAGATGTAAGACTGCGGAAGAAGAACATGACCAGGGACAGGATTTAATTTTTGAAGCAGGAGGGAACAAAAAAGCAGAAATTCAGGCCTGCAGATGGACGTTACTATGGCAAAAGTACTACTTAATATATGTTCAAAAGTTTGAGGACGCGCTTCTTATAAATGCTGACACAGATGTCTTAATGCACACACAGCTTGTAGCCTGTAGAGGATTACTGCCAAAAGAATAGGACGCTCTGGAGCAGATAAACAAATGTGAACCTATTGAGGCAATGGACTAGACAGGTATAAGGCTCCCTAGCATTGGAGCTGCGGAGGAGTGGAACTATGGTCTCTGAAATGATGGTTCTCCATCCAGTTCTTTGGGAAGTTTGGGAGTTAGGAATGATCACCCAACACCCTGAACTCAATAATGCTCATCACTGATTGCAATCAAATCTCCACAGCAATGCTCATTCTGAAATCTTACAGAAAGTCTTTCCTGAACAGTAGAGACTGTTTGACCCCATCTTCAGAAACTGCGGGATCTCCGGATCAAATCTCAGCTCGAGCATCACGCTACGCTGGGATACTGGTGTGGTGTGATGATTTCGGCTGGTGCTCTGCCTGCAGCTGCTGCGCCCTTGATGTAGGAACATGAGCTCAAAGACCTCCGGGGCTTCTGCAACATGTCACGCATGTTTCTACTCCATCCCTTTGAAAAAGAACAGAGCCTTCCTTGCAGTCTAACCAAGAATAAATAAAAGCCGTAAGTGGCCTTATGTGAGTGTGTTTGAGGGAAGCAGCTGTTTGGAAAGCAAAGATGAGCATTTAAACAAGAGCTGGCTCACACGCTGCACCACATCAGCATATCTGTTAGGTGGCAGTGATGCATGAACAGTGTATGCTGGTGTCATGTGATAGCGCAAATGAACTGAAATTAGCTGCCCTGTAAGACTGGTTTCTTATTCCAGCTCCCCATTCCACCTTAAATGGGTTTGTGTCACTGCTGGACTGAAAACGGTCCACCAACCGGAAATCCGTCCAACAGTGTCCTGTGGGCAGCGTCCTGTGACCACTGATGGACTAAAGAGACTTTATCTCTGACTTGATTTACAAGGTGAAGCAGCTAGGTAGGAGTGTTCAAACACAGTGTCCACTCACTGTCCACTCTTTTAAATGCCCCAGCATCACTGCTGTCTGATTCACTCATACCAGCGCAACACACATTAACACACCACCACTATGTCTGTGTCACTGCAGTACTGAGAATTACTCACCACCCACATAATACCTGCTCTGTGGCAGTCTTGTGGGCTCCTGAAAGGAGACGAAACAGATGGACTACAGTAAGAGGAACTGATAAAATGGTCAGCAAGAGTTCAAACAAGGAGGTGGTTAATATTATGATCAATGATGTTAACATCCATCCATTTTCTATACCACTTATTCCTGAATAGCCAGCAACTCTGAGTGCAAAGGCTGGAAACAACCCTAGACAGGCTAGTCCATCGTAGGGCTCACACACACACACTGTAGCCGGAAGAAACCCACATGAACACGGTGAGAACATGCAAACTCCACCCAGGGATTGAACCCAGGTCCTTCTTGCTGTGAGGCAACAGCGCTATCCACTTTGCCACCATGCCACCAGTTTATGTTAACGTTTATGTTGAAGTCTAAATAATGGCTCTTACTGGTGAAATTTACAGTAGGCTGCAGTTTTTGTGGCTTTTAACAAGATGAAGATCCTCAGGACTGAATAAATAAATATTTGCATTAATCATTCCTACAATGTAAATGTAACCTTTCCTGAAAATTAGCAAATGTTAACTGAGGCTTGAAGTTTAGACAGTTTTCAGTTAAGATTTCCTGGCCGTTACTGCTCCACCATTTAAAACTCATCTTCTTACTCAGATGCTTCCAGGAAACCCAGCCCAGTTAATTAATAAGTTCTTGCTCAGCTGAAGTGTGTGTGTTGTGCAGGAAAAACACTCAACGCCGCAGCTTAGGAATACTCCAGGCCTGGGGTTTGTAACCACTCGGCTTAGTGATGGATTGCTCAGAGAAACAAAGGCAGTTGAACACTTTAAACTCTCGTATGCTGTGGGCTCTTACTTCAGCTCCTCACCTTCAGACAACACAAATTACACGTATTAGTTTCATATTTAGTACTAATTCATAGTGGATACTGAATAATTCATAGTCAATTCTGACTAATCCATAGTGGATTCTGAACTGTTCATAGTAGATAATGACTAATTCCAAGTGAACACCGAATAATCTTTATTGGATTCTAAACAATTAAGAGTGGATTCTGAATAATACATAGTGGATACTGGCTAATTTAAAGTGAATTCTGAGTAATTCATACTATATACTAGCTCATTTATAATGGAGGCTGAAACATTTACCATAGGTACAAAGCAAACACATACTGGATACTGAATAACTTATGGTAGGTGCTGAATAATTCATAGTGGATACTGAATAACATACTAAGTACTGAATAATTCATAGTGGATGCTGAGTAATTCATGGTAGGCCAGAATAATTCACAGTGAATACTGAATAACACTGTAGGTACTGAATAATTCATTGTGGATACTGAATAATGTACTGTAGTTACTAAGTAATTCATAGTGGTCTTAGTGGAATAATTCTAAAGTGATTCTGAATCATTTTAATGAATACTCAAAAATATATAACATTGACAGCAGAGTCAGACTAATTCATACTGGACACTGATTGATTCATATTGTTTATATTTTCAGAGGACACCTCAAAATCAATAGCAGACATGATATAATTCTAAGGGGTTAATCGACTACATCTGACTCAGTTAAAACCTTCACTGATTTCTATTTCAGAAGAAGAAACACAGCACAGCAGACACACAGTTAAACACACTCAAAACTCTGCATTGTGTCTTACTGTTCAGGTGATGGTTTTATTGTTTTTCCTTTAACGAAACACTGATTACTACATTGGACTAAGTTCTTGCCGTTCTTGCTTCCACACTCTTACACTGAAGCTGTCTGTCTGTCAGTACCTGTCTGTCTGTCCCCCAAAACTGGACGGCGAGAGTGTGCTCTCCATGGAAACGCCGCCCGTTCTGCGCCGCTGTATTGTTTTCGGCTGCAGCTTCTGAGACTCGTAGTGTAGATGACCTTTCCTTGAGTGGCAGTGCCATGGCAACCGCGGCCCAATTACTGTGCACTGTAATAATTAGCAAGGCAGTTTGTGCCTGCATGGAGAGAGAGAGGGAAATCTGGATTGTGATTTGTTGTGAATGCACACACACACACACACACACACACACACACACACACACACAGGTTAGTGAAGTGTGCAAGGGTGCACAAGCACAAGTGCACACAGTGAATAATTACGCCTGGCTTATAATAAAGCTAATCGTTTAACCATGTAATCATTTATTTTGTTGAAGACTCTGCAGCTCCAGCCAAAAAAAGATGCCAGATGCTTCCTGTGATATATAGTGGTCGCACTGTCACACGCAAGAAATGTGCAGAATTCTTATATACAGACGGCAAACAGATTGATGTAAAGCATATACTGTACATGTAAGAGTTGGAATGATGCCACTTTTCTTTTCTGATACTGAAACATCATCTGATATTTATTCTTTAATACCAACAGGTACATTTAGCACAGCTGTGCCTAATCTTTTTGCAGCATTATGTCACATGTGTAGCATGAAATATAGGCTTCAGCATCATGTTTTACTATAATTAATTAGGTTTTACTCTCCCAACTGTAACAGGGAGAACAGCATCTCTGTCGTTGCTATTCTGGGCTCAAAAACCTTCCTACCTGCACTATTTACCCCTTTTACCCCAATTATTTTTTCTTGGTTTGTGAACTCATCACATGCGATGCTCAGGACAATAAGAGGGTGAAGACAAGCACATGATTTCTCCATTACATGTGATGCCAGATGCCACCTCTGTTCAAAATACCACCACTGCATGGGTAGCCAATGTGCTTGGAGGAAAGTGCCAGGGCCCAGGTCCATTACAACAGCTAACAGATGCCTATGTCTTACGTGTTTGAGGAAAGGGTGCCACCTGCCCACCCAGAGTGAGCACGGCCAGTTTTGCTCTCCCAGACTCCATGGCATTTGACAGCTGAGCCACTGGATCCCACATGAGCATCCCTTGTTTAATGTCACTTCATAATGTGGAGACATAAAGCCACCAGCAGAATTGGTGAGATGAGGTAGGTGAGATTAGGCACAGCTTATTAGAGCACCAGTCTGATGCTATATTACTACTATTATTTACTGCAGCAAATGTGTGTGTGTGTGTGTGTGTGTGTGTGTGTGTGTGTGTACCTGAAGAGCTGACTGCATGAAACCCAATCTTTCTCACTTGAATACATTAATCCAACATTGTGGGATTCTCTCTCTCTTTCGTCTCCTAATGGACAGCGAGGGTAAATGAGTTATTACTGAGCTGAGAACACAAGCAAGGAAGCTGTAGCTTGTCTTGTCTATCGTTCCATGTGTGTATGAAACAGAGAAGGTGCTTTACAATACATATAAAGCATTTCTCCCAAATACCAAATAAAATATTGCTATTTAGAGCATTTATTGGCAGAAATGACAACAACTCAATATAAAACCTATTCGATGTTTACAGTCTTCAAATAATGTAAAGAAATCATGTTAATAATCATATATCGGTGTTTTTCAACCTTTTTTGAGCCAAGGAACATTTTTTTCATTGAAAAAATCACGAGGCACATCGCCAACAAAAAGGTTAAACAAATGATACTCTGTAGCCGCCGATATTAACAATATACCGGTAGTCATTCTTATCAAAGTGTCTTGAATAGGAATCAAATAAACACAAAAATGTATTTTTATCATCTGTTATATTTCTTCTTTCAAATAAAAAGTGCACTTAACATGTCCAGTCCATAAATACAGCTGGAACAGCGGCACAACAATGTGGTGTTAAACTTAAAGAGGTAGCAGAAAACTTTACTCTAGTTCTGTCCAAAAGCATTCTGTGAGCAGGATTACAGAACACAATGCTTATTCTGACAGAAGCAATACTGTTTGTGAAAGATTTCACTGTTACAATATGAAGAGTTGCATGTACAAAATGTCAATCTCAGTATATTTTACTCACATTCTTGTTTTGAAGCGAAGGGTGTTTCGTTTGGAGATGGAGTTTAAGCTTGCTTGGTACTTTGCTTGGAACACTATTGCTTTATGTAGTGAGTAAGTACAGATTGTTCTCCTGAAACTTGGGGAGTAAAATAAAAGGTGTTTAGTAACAGCAAGACAGTAATGAAGTAGTAACCACAGGGGGACCATGGACGGACAGATTTTCAAACAGCTTTTGGGTGACTTATACCATTTCTGGTCCTGAAATTGAAGTAGCTTGGCTTTGTATGATGGAATGGATGGAAAGAATGGCTGTCATACGTGTAGAGAAGCTGATTTGTGAGAAGAAAATTAGAGTGGTCTTTTGTATTTGAGCTGTAGGCTCTTAATGGTAAGTACCTAATAGTAGGTTACTGTGCTCAAACAGTCCCCCATCCTAGATAAAACACAAAACAGCTAAAGACAGACATTTGTTACAGTACTGGACTGGGTTCATTCATTCATTTTTCTAGAATAATCGGCCCAATGTGATTACCCATCAACACCGACATACCATCACTAACTGTGCTGTAAACAATCATTTATATAATCAGAATCTTTCTTTTTTTTGCTGTAATATCTGATCCAGCAATACTGGTTGGATCCCGAGTATCTGATCAGTACCACTTCTGTTCTGTCATTAAGCCCACAGTGCTGAGAAAAGATTATCTCAGGAGTTTTATTGAGACAGCGCTGTATCCAATGAGGATTTATCTAACATTTCACAGCTGTGGTCCCTGGCTCTGACCACAGCTCTTCTACCGCCCAACCCCTCCTCTCACACCAGCACACCGGAGTCCGAACATGGCAGTGGAACAGAAACGAGGCCTGGTCTGCGAAGAAAGAACCAAGAAATCTGACCGTCTTAGTACCTGCTTAAGCTCACCATTCTCTGTCTGTGTTCTGATACGTGTGAGAGCATGCTCCTGCAGCTGCTGCCAGAACATTATTCCAAGGTTTCAGCCTGACTCATGCAGGATCGGCTCAATGGAGCAGGGCTTAGAGGAAGGGGAAAACTTTGGGCTGTTGCTATGGAGATGGCTACAGGGTGCCATCCGTCAAATGAGAAGTCAGGCCCAGAGTCACCACCTGGCCTTTGATTTGGACAGACCATTGAGGGCAAGACGAGGTCATACAAACCCGGCCCTGTGTTTGAGACTGTATGAGACACTTAAGGCCTGCAGCTGGGAATGGCAGTGTTAGAGGGAATACTGAACGCTGTATAAATATGATGCAAGCTGTTGCTGTGTGGCAGTGTAGCAGGCCCAGTATTGAGGTAACGCTCTTTTGGTGCTTTTCTGGAGTCCCAAAAGTACTGGATGGAGTGCCATCATTCCAGAGAGCACAGTTCCACTGCTCCAGAGCTCTGCTCAGTGGGGCTTTAGGGCATTTCCACATTAGCATTTTCATCTGGACCTTCTGAAATCCAGGGTCTTGTTCGGTTTGCTGCAAGTGTGAAAGTAATCTGGCCCCCCAGCACGGCATCTGGGGTAGCGTGATCGGTTCATTTTGTCATGTGACTACTCCAATTTATCACCTTCATGGCTAAAAGCCTTCTCCAAGAACGGCTCCTTGTTTGCAGGCATTCTTGCGTGGTGAAATGCCTCCGTAAAGCACTGTTCTTCAAGCCTTCTTCAAGAGTACTTGTATCCAAGGAAAACAATGAAAAGCAAGAAATGGACCAACCTGGGCCTGACCGTTCTACAAAATGTGTGCAGAAAAGTGATGTACCATACTGAGCCGCAGTTCAAATAGAATTCTGCTGTGTGAAAGGAAAACCATAACAAGCCCACAATCTGCCGTGGGTGCAGACTTTTGTACCACACATGCAGGTAAGCATGCTGCCAATAGGTTCACGTTTGTTTATCTGCTCTCCTTATCTCCTGTTCTATTAGCAGAACTCCTCCAGAGATACTAGTGAAGATTTGTGCGCTTTTGCACAAGTCTGCTGTGGCTGTGTGTGTGTGTGTGTGTGTGTGAGTGTATGTGTGATAAATGAGGCGTTTTACTTTTTTCTTGTGCAAAACCTCAACCAGCAGGATATGGCACACCTACACAAGGTTCTCAGAAACAGCATTAAAAAAGTGAAATTAAACAGAGGCCAGCAGCACATGAGAAACTGTGATTGGGACAACTTTACCGCTCTTGGAAGATCAGAGACCAGCTCTGATGCTGGATGGTGCTACTACACTGCATTTACACATTTATATGATGTTCGATATAAAACCAGTTTACAACCATGTTCAAGGCATGGAGGGGAACCTGAAGTTAATAAACCAGGATTTCAGTCACTTCCAACTTTCCATCATTGTTTATGCACAAGCTGGGCTTCAAGATATCGCTGTTATTCTGTAAGCACTCTACAGCAGCCAACTGCCATGAAACATGCTAGCAACAATATTGGAAAAAACACTATATGTCCATAAATTTATGGACACTTTAAAAGAGGGTTTACCCTAGAGTTTAGCCTAATCCAGCAGCTTTAGCTCAGAGGGCCTCAGCTGTCTAATGCACTAGCATTATGATCTGAAGATCGCGGGTTTGAATTCCCAGTCATGCTGCTTGCCATTGGCAGCCGCAGGGATGCCCAGACCTCCCTCTACCCCGACACCTCAGCCAGCTACCCGGGAGGGACCCCGAGGCATTCCCAGGACAGCTGTGAGACATAGTCCCTCCAGCGTGTCCTGGATCTACCCCGCGGTCTCCCCCCGGTGGGGTGTGCCTGGAACACCTCCCCGGAGAGACGTCCAGGGGGCATCCGAAAAAGGTGCCCGAGCCACCTCAACTGGTTCCTCTCAATGTAGAGGAGCAGTGGCTCTACTCTGAGCTCCTCCCAGGTGGCTGCGGATCTCACCTTATCTCTAAAGGAGGGCGCCCGGCCACCCTACGGAGGAAACTCATTTCGGCCGCTTGTATCCGCGATTGACCGGTAAATATAAATAAAGATGAACCTATGAGCACCATGCTTAATGCCAGTCATGGTCTAGAGGGGTATAAACCCTCTCTGGAATGATGCTCTATTCGGTATTTCTGGGTTGACCTGGGGAGTTTGGGGTGGGGAGGGGTTGCGCTCATCCATTCAACATCCCAACCTCAATAACAATATCAATGAATCCAATGCATGAATGCAATCAAGTCCTCAAAGCAATGCTCACTCCTAAATCTAGTAGTGTTCATAATGATTAATAAATGTGCCATGTGGTTCCATGGTGCACTGGTTAGCAGTCCGGGCTCTGAATCCTGAGTTCAAGTCTTGGTGGGACCTGATCATGCTTATTTGGTGCCCCATATTGCCTCAGTTTCTCCTCTGGATCCATAAAGTAAATAAGTAAGTATGCATGTATGTATTTATCTAATCTTTGATTAGACAAAGATCTCACACACACACACACACACACACACACACACAATTGAATTCTCAACTGAAGAATAGAGGTCTGGAGTGTCCAGGGGGTTCTTGAGGAGAACTGTAGGGGTTAGACAGATGTTCATCTCCAGTCTACTGCTCCTATGCCATCTAGTGCTGGCCTCTTCACACAGCATGTATCAGTACTAGCTGCTTTACAGCTCCTTGTATGCTTGCGTAATAGGACATTATAAAAGGAACACAGATGATTGACAATCAATAGGTCAAAAAGTTTTGTTTTCTGCTCCAGAGAGTATTATTCTATTGGCTGTAATTTTCTACAGGGCCTAGACAAGCTGTGTTTGTGCATTTGCACATCTGTGTCAGCAATGGGTGCAACTTAAAGTCGCTGAATGCATTTATTAGAAGGGGTGTCCACAAATATTGGACAAATAGTGCACCCTGTGACACTGTACAAGAAATACGGTGTGTGTGTGTGTGTGTGTGTGTGTGTGTGTGTGTGTGTGTGTGTGTTTTAAGCTCACGAGGCAGCCTGTAGATGGCAGCCTCACCTTTATATGCATTCAGTTCAGAGGCCACTTCTGCAAACGTTTTGTTTATGGAAGGAAGTTATTAACGTGTCCTTGGTGAGGAATTAAAAACCCCAGGACCATGGGGGGTGAGGGGGCAGGGGTAAGCAAAACGGAGTATGTCAAGAGTTTCCTTTTGTCTCTCGCTCTTTCTCCTGTCTCTCTTTGCTCTCCAGATCCCTGAACAGAGCGGAGCAGAACCTTCTCCCCCTTTTCCATACTATTGGAGACTCAGGGAAAATCATTATGAAAGACAAAGGGGCAGAAGGATGAAGGGCGGAAGCGAGGAGGAGAGGAGCAGAAGTTCCACTGCACACTTAATTACGCTGACTCTGACACATGCTGCTACAGCCGCCGCAGAAGATGAAAGCGTCTTCAAGAAAAGGGCCCTCCAACAGAAATACGTCCTGTTGATTACATAAGCCCCCCTCTAAATCTTAGCAAGGGTCCTCACTTCTCTCACAAGGTTTTGACGAGTCGCGTCTGGATGAAGAGAGAGAGAAAAAGTAAGGGGGAGGGCAGGGGATGACAGAAAAAAAGGGGGGGCAAACACACAAACACCATTCATCGGCCCACGTGCCAGCAAGCTTTCGTGCCCGACCACAGAATCACATGCCATTCAGATCTTGTGCCAGTTATGACAACACTATGGCAGAGCACAGCATGCTGGATAGTGGTGCCTCATTGTGAGTGCAAATGGCTACAGTCATATATACGGTACATATGATATTACTTAAGACACAATAATTCTGTTATGTGATGGAAGAATGTGCTGCAATGCACTGCATCTAAAACTAATCTCTGTGGCACGTTCTTCTGAAGAGAAAATGTGAGTCTAGTCCATTCAGTTCTTCCAGAAGACATTGAGGAGTACGCAGAAAATGTTTGATTAAGATGAATGATGCACAATTCGAAAGGGATGTTTCTGAGCTGGCCCCGTAGCCAGGCCGGGTCTTGGACCATCTGGGCCCTCTCAGATCCTGTGAGGTACGGAAGGCCGGGGCAGAGCCTAACAGAGACTAATGGGACCAAACTGGTGGCAGCATGGAGGAAGCAGCAAAGGGGGCAAGTGAGTAAAGACTTAAGGTGGGGTAACTAATTGGTGAAGGATTATATATACACACACACACACAAACACACAAACACACAATTGTGTTTGGCCTCTAGCCTAGACACAAGATAAGATCATGTTGGGCATGGAGGCATACAGGTTCTGTATGGCATCCTGCAGCATATTTGCCCACAGATGCTGCAATTGGTCTATAGATTCTGCACACTCATAGGTTGCCAAAGCTGGCATCCCTACTAGTCCCATAAATGCCTGACTAGCATCAAATCTGGTGAGCGGCTGGGGCAGAGGAAGTACTATAAACAGGCAGAGACATTCCTGGGAAATCCTTGCTGTACATTATCCAGCTAAAAAATGCCATTTGGAATTTGCCAATAGAGGCAACGTGTGCAGGGTTGAGCGACTGCCGTATGCCGTCTCACATCGAAGGCAGGATTAAAACTCTCACCACCGGTCCTCCATAATTTCCAACTGTTGTTGAATCCCAAACAGAATCCAGATTTGTCACTAAAAAAGACCGTTTCAGTTCACATCAACACAGGTTTCTCCTTAATGACAATACAAACGGAGGCGACAGTGGCTTGGACCGAATGGCCTAGAGGGCAGCAATTTGTCGACTTTACCATCTCAAAGTCTGTCAACTGGGCAAAATATCTCAAAGATCTACACTACCCAAAGGTAGCCTCTTGGAGCCTCTGGAGCTACCTGAGAACTCTGGTTCACACTGAGTTTTGCAGCAATCTAACATTGCACTCGTTCTAGGAAGAGGGTCATTCGAGTTGATAATAAATATAATTTAAACAAGGCAGTGGGTCATTTTTGACCCAGAAGAACCTGAAACAAGGTTTTAAAAGCAGTCACCTGTCTTACACCTCTGTTTTAGTACCTTCCTAAATCCTTTGTTTCCTCTGTCTGCATTCATTTCTTTCTCATATCCTTTTGTTACAGTACTGACCGTCCTCTCCTGACCCTCCTGACCCTCCTGACTCTCCTGACTCTCCTGACCCAGACTTAAGTTTCCCTCATATATCCAAACCTATTATATGCTCTCCATTAATTACCGGGACAATGAGTAAAAGACGGAGCAGACAGGGGCCGAACCAACAGTGGTTCGGAGTCTGACCTACTTTAACGGAGCCAAAGGGAAGTGTACACCTCACTCAGATCCAGAATGCCTGCATGCAACAACACCAAACAGAGGGAGTCACGGGCAGATCGAAAACCGTCCCACAGCTCCAGTTATTTACGGTGTTACTTAAATGGCATCTGATCTGTTATTTTTCACGACGAGACAGAACAACCAAAGCAGAACATGTCATTCTAACAGGATTAGAATTCGCAGGACAGCTTGTGCCTTCATCTACTCTGAACGGACAGTTGTTTGGTCCACTTCCATCCTGAATGACAGCAGCTTTATTTTCAAACAACCAACCAGTTCTAACCAATTTACGCAACATGTAGAGATGGAGGACGGAGCCACGCTCCGGACTAGCAGAGCTTTATTGTCCCTTGTTGACTCTGGAATTGGGTAATTAGATCCAGACTGAAAATGAAACTGATGGCTGTAACTGGGCTCACAGCCACGGCTGCTATGAAAGAGAACCTGGTGTGGACAGGGAAGGAGAACAGGAGAAAATGGGGAATGAAGGAGTGGGAGAAAGTGAGAGTTTGCAATCAATGTGCGCTACACCCTTAAAAATGATGGTTCTCCAAGGGCTCTTTAGTAAAGAATATGGTTCCATATAGAACCACGAACACTCAAAGAAAACTTTGCACACACACACAAAAAAAAAGACTTCTTGCCTCATGAAAGGGTTCTTCATATGATGAATGTGCTAAATAGTGTTCTATATAGAAATGTTTTGAAGAGGGTTCTATATAACATCAAACACATTCTAGAACCCTTATTGCTGCTGTATCAAAGGAAAATGTTATATATAGAACCCCCTACATCAATCTGAAGAACCCTTTCTTGATTCAGAGGACTTATTCTTTGGGTTCTTTGGGTGTTTATGGTTCTCTATGAGTATTTTCAAGTGTGTATCTGCACAATACAGACCAAAGGTCTAGTATGCAGGGATGTTCTAAAATTAACATTTTCAGCCAAAACAGTAGCCGAACAAAATGAACCATTTAGCCGAAAGCTGATACTGAAAACTAATATTTATAATATTAATAGATTTCATTCATTTTGGCACGACTTTAACTTCTGCATAAATTAAATATAAATATACTACTTTTTGACTTACTTTTCAAAGGAAACAAATACAAAACTACAATTTTAAAATTTTTTATTGAACACTGAACATTTTTAACATCCCAGTAGACGTGCAAAAAAAAACCATAATATGACTTAATATGATTTATTAAAAATAAACCCAAATAGGTCAGTATGAAATTACAAACTGACACTTTGAAATGCGCCCACACTGCTGATATGTTGCTGCAATCTGATCGCGTTATCTAAAATACTGTTTGGTATAAATGTAGTTTATATTATTTTATACCAATATGTGACCCGGTGACGTGTTCACTGTAATGCACAAGCGCAGAACATCGTTTCAGCCTCGTCATTACAATGTGAGCCTGCTCAATAGTCCCATCGCAGGACATGTCCTCTAAGGTAAATTTTATAAAATGTTAATTTTCCATGACAGATCTACCCAGGCAGATTACATATGCCCTCATCATTTATTTTACAGGATACACAATCTTCTACACACAAAGCGGATTATCGGGGACAGATTTCATATTGTTAAGAAGCCACAATGCAGCCACAACATTCAGAGAACCTCTTCTGTGATTGACAGAGCCCTGGAGAGGTGACACAGCTGCAATGAAGACTTTTCCTTATGGCTCCTCAACACATTATTTTCCTTCTTTCTTTCACCCTTTATTTTTTTTTCATAGCCTCCATCATCCTATCCCCCTCACTCTCATTCTTTTAGCAGATCCACGCTAAGTGCTTGCCAACATAGAGAGCTCCCTGCCAACAGATCCGGAGATGGAAGGCAAGTCCAACAAATACACAGCATTCTCACACACACACACACACACACACACACACACACACACACACACACACACACACACACACTCACACAAACCTTTCCAAACAGGCTTTTGCACGACATGCCACTTGTTTTTGTTTATCTGATAGTTGGCGTGACGTTTGAGCTTGTGGCCTCGGAGCTGCCGAGCGCTCACTTTGCATTCTTTGGGGTTTGTTTTCCGACTGATTGGCGTGACACCCTCTGTTGTCTGTTGGCAGGAGATGAGGACGGCTGAGACACAGTGGAAGTGTTTATAATCTGTAGTCTGCTTATTTATGAGAAGGGCTTATGGGGGAGCGGCACACACAGTGTGATTACAACTCACCCGTGGCTAGAGCTGACATGGCGTCACATACAAACGCAGGGACTGCAAGAGTTATTAAGAAAAGTCGGATGATGTAAAGATTGTCCAATGATTAATGTCTGTGGAACTTAATGAACGATTTAGTGATGTTATTATAAAGTAATGAAGTAATGTATGTAAGTGGGTTTCAACACGATAGTTTATCAGCAAACCTAATATAATACATTATTCGGAATGGATGGAAACATGAGCGCATTCCAACATACATCAGATCAACGTAATATAACTTACTAAATGTGGACTGTGCTCACACTGCTTAAGGCAAAGATGTGGAACTCAAGAAACTCCTCATGGCTAAGTAAGGTCCAAGCATGGAATTCGCAAGAGAAGGAGAAGCTGGGATTATAGTGATGTGCATAGGTAATGAGTAGGTCCATGTTTTGTATTTATTATATAGGTATATATTATTATATAGGTATATTATATATTATTATTATTATTATTATTATTATTATTATTATTATTATTATTATTATTATTATTATTATTATATAGGTATTCATTGTTTTTATACCTGTTTTTGCACATGTCAAGAAGAGGTTACACTTCCTGACATTCATTCCTGTATTTACTGGATCTGAGTGGAATAAAAGATTTTAGAAATATCAGTTGCTCCATTTTTCCATGCACTTACCTCAGCATGAACCTGTAATTCCACCTTAAAAAAAGCACCAACATACTGGCGCCTATCGCTTCTGCACCAAAAATTCCAGGTACAGAACAACTCCTGCTAAAAATTTGCCACGTTCTGAATTTAATGTCTGAAATGTTAGGTACCACCCCACTGATGTCCACCGTCTCACCAGACAGGTCTGGGAGAGAATAGCGCAGAGACATTCTTCACACCAGCTTTGGATTCAGCATTTCAGAATGTGGAAAGCAGTTTTGATTGGACCATCCTTAGGGGCAATCATGTCCAGTCAATGACCACCTGAGCCAACGGATAAAAGAATCTGGTGACATCATCAGCTTAATACGTCATTGTTTGTTAGAAAAAAAAAACTGCATTATGACTGAGTGATAGATCATAATTACTGTAAACATCAATATATTAAGACATATTTTGTAGACTTTTGTCCACCTCGTCCTGATGTAAAAAAAAAATGTTATTTTTCTTCCAAATTTTGTAATGTACATTGTTTATAACCCCATTGATGTGGTATGTATGGGAAAACCTCTATCCTGTGTAACCACTTGGTTTTCCTCTTAGGTCTTTTTGTATTCTTTCTAAAGAGTGCTCTCCCTCACAAACAAACACACACACACACACACACACACACACACACACACACACACACACACACACACACACACACACACAGAGTATCTTTTATATGCAACCAGTCGACCTCAGTAAGTGCTGCTTATTATAGCAGCTCTTGGGGCTGTGTGGAGCAGTGTAATACTATGAATGGAGCTGCCGATGGTGTGTGGAAGTATTTGCTCCCATGAAAGATTAACACTGCCCCAATGATCGAATGCTGGCAGATGCTGCCCCCACCAAGACTCCCGTGTACAGCCAGCGCCCTGTGGGTCTGTGAGCATTAGCTCTAAAGTTAATGTGCTCGCCAGGGTCAGACACTGGCTCCAAGCTGAGCCACAGGGGTTACTGTGGTGATCTCCATGCCACAGAGCTTTGTGCTGAGGAGAAGAGTGGGAGCTTGCTGTAGGCGTGATGATAAAAGAGGGGGTAACATTAGAAGTGGGCAGCAAGCGATTCTGAGCATCTTAGCTAGTTAAGAGTGTTGCTTTACAAGTACAGAGCCAGGATCTATGGCAGGGAACCAAATCCCAACCCGACAGGTATATGGAAGCACAAAACACAGGCACAGGAAATGGTTAGGGTTTTTTCCCTTTAGGAAATGTGTGATTCCCAAAGAATAAGCAGAATGGTTGCACAGCTTAAGTCGATCTGACTTCCAGACAGTTGCTAGGGTGTTGCTACATGGTCAATAGGGTGAAACACTATTCTAAGTGGTTGCTATGGTGGTGCTAAAAAGTTGCTATGGTATTCCAGGTGGTTGCTATGGTGTTGCTAAGTGGTTACTATGGAGTTGTGAAGTGTTTCCTAGGTAGATGCCATGGGGTTGTTTAGTGGTTGCTATGGTTTTACTATGTGGTTCCTAAGATGTTGCTATATGTTTGCTATGGTATTCCTAGGTGGTTGCTAGGAGGTTGCTATGGTGTTGCTAGGTGACTGATATGGAGCAGCTAAATGTTTGCTAGGTGGCTGCAATACAGTTGTTTAGTGGTTGCTATGGTCCCACTCAGTGGCTGCTATGGTATTGTCTAGGTGGTTGCTATGATGTTAATAGGTAGCCACAATGTAGTTGCTATGTGTTTGCTATGGAGTAGTTTAGTGGTTGCCAAATGGTTGCTGTGGTGTTGCTATATGATTGCTATGGTATTCCAAGTGGTTGTGATGGTGTTGTCTACATGGTTGCCAGCTGGTTGCTATGGTGTTGTTAGGTGGTTGCTATGATGTTGCCAAGTTATTACTAAGTTGTTGCTATGGTGTTGCAAAGTGGCTGCAATGGTATATCTAGTAAATACCATACATCATACATACATAACATACAGTCAGTTGGTCCTCGTCCAGAACTGCTTCTGAAATCAGGGACAATAATAGGGAGATGGTCTTCCCTCTCCTGTAGTCACAGCCTCTAAGATTCTTCAAAGGCTTTACACAAAATTTTGGAACCTCACTGTGAGGATCTGAGTGCATTTGGCCCCGAGAGCTTCAGTAAGGTCAGGTACTGATTACGGATGACTAGTTATACGTCAAATAATTTGATCAAACTCATCCCAGAGGTATCGGCTGAAACTGCAGCACTCGTGAGAAGTGAGTCTCACTGCTCCACAGCCCAAAGCTACAGGAATTTATACCCCTGTATCTACCAGATGGACAGAATTGGGCATGTGATTTTAAACTCATGCAAGGCTCCAGAGCGGCCTGTTATATTGGCAATGCTTTTCTATGGAGATTAAACAAACTCTGCATGCATCATACACACTGACTAAATGGAGTGTCTGATTATTTTTGTATATGTACTGTAAAATGGCGTCCTCATACTTCTTACCGTGTCTGCAGAACCCAGGCAGGTTTCCTAAATTCACACATCCTAAATTTAGGTATTGAGGTGCTAAAGTGTCTCATTAGACTGAATGAAATCTTTGCCATGCTTTCTTGCATAGTTTCTTTTTAAAGTGAGTGAATATAAAATGTACATTTAATGTAATAGGATACATGCATTCAGCCTTATTGAACCTGACATGTAGTGTAATATTGTGGGAAAATGACTGAAGGGCTTTTAAAAGCAAAGTAACAAAAAAGAGCATCTGGATTCTACTCAAGTTTAGGCCTGGAAAGAGTCAATCACCAGGTAGCAGCAATAAGTTTCACAACCTTGAATAATGCACAGAAGTGTGATTAAACAGAAAACATCCATTCACTAACGTGTACAGACACTCTGACACAGATAAACTTACAATAAAGCTTTGTTGTCTGGCAACCGTGCCTAGTTCAGGCAGCGTATTGGATAAAATCAGTTTTTGCAGTTTTCTTGGATAGCTACAGGCCACTATTTTTTATACAGTACAACACTGCCATCTAGTGTTTGAGGTTTAAACAACACAAAATGAACCACTGTCATTAAACTGTTCTGTAAAAATCAATACTGTGTTTGAGAATCAAATCAGCATTGCATAGCATAATATTGCAAATATTTTCTTACACCACTAGCAATTAATAAGAAAGGTAATGAACTGTATGTTTAGTGACATCATCTGTAGTAAACAAATATAAGCTATACAATACATTTTGTAAAGTACTGGGACACCTGCTCATTCATTTTTTCTGAATTCAAAAAAGAGTTTATCTTGTTATTGTTGGAGTAACTGTCTCTACTTCCTTTACTTTCTACTAGATTTTGGAACACTGCTGCAAGGATTTAATAAGAACATTCAGCAATAAGAACATTAGTCAGCTCAGAATGTTAGATGATTACCATCATAACTCATAACACAACTCATTCCAACGCTGCAACTCATCCCGAAAGTACTGTATGGAGTTCCATTATTTGGGAGAGCGCAGTTCCACTGCTCCACAGCTTTATACCCCTCTAGCCCACACCTGGCATTAGGCATGATGCCAGTAGATTCATATTTGCTTATCTGCTCCAGAGAGTCCTATTCTATTGGCAGTACTTCTCTACAGGGACTTGACAATTTGTATGTATGCATTTGTTGTGGAACGATAGCACACACATGCTCTGTCTCTCAGTACTCAGCCCTCGGTGCCCGCTCGTTCCTGGATGATAAAGACTACACCTCCCAGGGGCCCACTGTGTCACCACTCAGGGCTCTGACCTTGTTGTGAAAGCCGCAGGTGCGAGAAATCTCTGAACTATCGCTTCAACCTTGAAATGGGAGAGGGAGAAGAAAGGAAAGGGAGATAGGAAAGGAGAAGAATCTGTGGGCGTGCACAATTCTCTCTGTCTCCGGAGACTCACTGATCCTGCGAAAAAGGAAGCCTGGAGTTTGGAGAAAATGTAAATGGGTATAGTTGTGTGTGTGGGGACAGTAAAATGTGTGCGTTTTGTGAGCACTCCTGATCGCATATTCAGCATGTGGTGGCCGTGCAAGGGGGGCGGAATGGCGGTAGCAGCATACTGGTCCCTCCTACTCAGGAATGCAGCAAGCCCTCAGAGAATGGAGGAATTCGTTTAAAGAGAGCAGAGAGACTGTGGGACTATTAATACACACACTAAGCAGATTCCCCCGCCCTCCCACCCCCCAATACTGCTGGAGTCGCCCAGCGCCTGGGACCTCAGTTAAAGGCTAGAGAGGCTGATCCAGCTCTGATAAACACACACTGCCAAACATCCTTCACTCACATTCATAATGCAGTACACACTCATTGACAAAAATAACAAGGAGTTGTTGGAATGGAACGAAGACTCCTACAGGGGTTGGACAATGAAACCGAAACACCTGGTTTTAGACCACAATAATTTATTACTATGGTGAACTAGGGCCTCCTTTTGCGGCCAATACAGCATCAGTTCATCTTCGGAATGACGTTTTTTGGATACAAACCGGGTTACCACCCCAACATCCCTTTCAGACAGCTTCCTCTTGGGTCCACAGTTAATCCTGTTGGATGTGGTTGGTCCTTCTTGGTGGTGCTGACATTACCCTGGACACCGTGGCTCTTGATACATCACAAAGACTTGCTGACTTGGTCACAGATGCACCAGAAAGACGTGCACCAACAATTTGTCCTCTTTTGAACTCTGGTATGTCCCCCATAATGTTGTGTTCATTGCAATATTTTGAGCAAAACTGTGCTCTTACCTGCTAATTGAACCTTCACTCTCGTACAGCACATATCGCTGAGCTGTTAGTGTTCCTCATTTTACTTCTATGGGTGACTCAAACCTGATGGTCATCAAAACCTGTATTTCACTAACGATGATACGTTCACATTCACATCAGGGATAAGCAGGGAAGTCCCTGAACAATATGTTGCTTGGATGTTGCTCCAAAACCTGTATGTAACTTTCGGCATTAACGGTGCCTTCACAGATGTGTACGTTACCCATGCCATGGGCATGAACACACCCCCTTACCATCAGAGATGCTGTTTTTTTAGCTTTGCGCTGATAACAATCTGGACAGTCCTTTTCCTCTGTGACACAGAGGACATGACGTCCATGATTTCCAAAAACAAATGTGAAATGTGAACTGGTCAGACCACAGGACACTTTTTCACTTTGCGTCCGTCCATCTCAGATGACCAAGAGAAGCCGGTGGCACTTCTGGGTGTTGCTGAAATATGGCTTCCACTTTGCATGGTAGTTTTAATTTTCACTTGTAGATGAAGCGACAAACTGTGTTCACTGCCAGTGGTTTTCTGAAGTTTTCCTGAGTTCATGTGGTAATGATCTGATTTTCCGAATGATCTGGTTTTTACCGCAGAGCCATCTGAGGGATCGAAGCTCACGGGCATCCAATGTTGGTTTTTGGCCTTGCCAATTTTCTCCAGATTCTCTGGATCTTCTGACGATATTAAGGACTGTAGATGATGAAATCCCTAAATTCCTTGCAATTGCACATTGAGAGCAGTTGTTCTTAAACTGCTATTTCCTCAAGCAGTTTTTCACATTTTCCTCTGTCCCAACTTTTTGGAATGTTTGGCAAGCATCAAATTCAAAATGAGTGAATATTTGCACAAAGGAATAAAGTTTATCCATTTGAACATTAAATATCTTGTCTTTGTAATGTATTCAATTAAATACAGCTTGAAAAGCATTCTGTTTTTATTCATGTTTTACACAATGTCCCAACTTCATTGGAATTGGGGTTGTATAAACCATTACGTACACACACTCTGGACAACCCCGAGTTGGATCCAGACCTGTCATTTATCAGAATTATGTGTTAATCCTTAAATCTGCTCTCCTCTGTTGTGAGGAAAGTGACAGAAAAACAGACAGTTTGCGGAGGGGATTAGAGTGTATAACTAAGCCTGCAGGATACACACACTCAAACTGTGGCCCAACTGCACACACATGCAGAGATTACAACAGACAGTACAGACAGACGCAGATACCAACAGAATAAGACTCTCTGGAGCAGATAAACAAATTTAAACATACTGGCACAATGCCAGGTGTGAGGTTGACTGGCATAAAGCCCCCCAGCACTGAGCAGTGGAACTGTGTCCTTTGGAATGATGGTTCTCCATTTAGTATTTTTTCCCTACAGAGGGATGCTTTTGGGAGGAGGTAAGCTGGGGTGGTGCTCATCAAATATCCTGGTCTCGCCAATGCTCTTGTTGCAAAAATACAATCAAATCCTTACAGCAATGCTAGCTCCAAAATCTAGAAGAAAGAATTCCCTTGACCGTAATTATGTTGATGTAACATATTCAGAAATAATATGTAATGTATACATGTACATGTACATATATGTAATAAAGACACCTTTCTATGCCCCTGCCCCAACACACACACACACACACACACACACACACACACACACACTGTGTGTGAGATCAGTGAAAAGGCACGGACAGCACGCGGCACCAAGCCCCTCTCTGAGATCACACAGAGTTCAAACACTAGAGCAATTCAGCACTGTCTCTGTCTCTCCATCACACACACACACACACACACAAACACACACACACACAGACACACATACACACGTACGTACATATGCATGCACACAGCCTGTCACCACTCAGCAGCTCAGCTCTCACTGTCTCTTTTCACTCTCTGTCCCTCTTTCTCTCTTCCTCACATGCCATTCAGCCCTACACACACACACACACACACACACACACACACACACACACACACACCAGAAAAACTGCTGTCACAAGATTCTCTTGTTGGTGTACTAACATGAGTGACATCATCAAAACCCACCAGCACAAAAACTGCTCACAGCTGCCTAATAAATGCCTGAGCACATACAGCACATCCAGTGTGTGTGTGTGTGTGTGTGTGTGTGTGTGTGTGTGTGTGTGTGTGTGTAGGGCTCAATGGCATGTTTGTGTAATATGAACGCATATATAAAAGTGTGTTTTAAGTTTCTATAGGGATTCTAATTGGGAACCAGTTCTACTGTACATCACTGTTCAAAGCAAACAAGTCCTAAATGGGTCAGACTTCTATCAGTGAAAAAGAAGTGACCATCTGCACTGGACAGCAGGCCTCACCATAGAGATACTGCTAAAGCTGAGTGCACACTGCTAGGGCTGGGTATCACAACTGATTTCCTGAATTGATCTGATAGCTATTCACAGGTTCCCAATTCAATTAAATTTGATTAAATATTGATTAATTTAGGCATATTTCACACTTTTCCAGCTCCACAAACTGCAGCACCATTCACGCTGTTCATTACAAAAGGAGTCAAACAGATTACACAGCATCAATTCAGTCAAAAATTAAGCTGTTCAGCCTCGGTTTTCTCCAGAAGGAGGCGCTGTTGTGTTGTGCTGTTGTCTACTAAGTCCATCTGAGAATCGTTACAATCTCCGAACTAAGAGATCAGTGTGAAAACAACCCTTATAGATGTAAAATGGGTGTTTTATCAACATGACCAAGCTGGCTCACCAGGATAACCAAACTGCTTGCCTAACATGATTAAACCTGTTGACCAGCATGACCACAACACTATGACCAGCATGGCCAAGCTGGTCACAGTAGTGCTGCTGGACACACGGCCAAGCTGGACACAGTAGTGCTGCTGGACACTCTGTTCACTCACTATCCACACTATTAGACACTGTATTTGCTCCACCTTGTAGAATTAAAGTCAGAGACAAAGGTTACAGATGAGCTTCTGTCTCAAAACACACTAACACCACCACCACATCAGTGTCACTGCAGTGCTGACAATGACCCACCACCCACATGATGCCTGCTGTACGGTGGTCCTGTGGGCTCCTGATCATTAATGATCAGGGTGAAAAGAAGCTAAGAAAATATGCAGAGAAACAGATGAACTACAGTCTGTAATTACAGAACTACAAAGTGCACCTGTATGGTAAGAGGAGCTGATAAAATTCCCACCCCCTACTTGAGGGTAGCATCCCATTAACAAGCAAGATGCCACCCCAATGGCAGCTGCATACATTTTTGAGAGTCTACGTAACAACAGGGAATTCTGGTGATCAGGATGGTCAGTCAAAATGAAGTCAGAAATAAGCATCAACCCACACTTGAGATGACCTCATTTTTCTTCAAGTGCTAGCCAGTGAGACACACACACACACACACACACACACACACAAATAAACATAGACACAAGTCTGCTATTGTCATTGACAGAAGCAAAAACAGCGGGAGCAGGAAAGAGGCACGACTGACCAGTAGGCTGGGCATCAGCATCAGAAAGTGGGAGGTGATGACAATAATAATGGGATTGTATTTTTAACTGGCCAAGCGAGGGCTGCACAGCAAAGTGAAGACTGAAGGCCCAGCTGGACTAAGCCTTCTATAGCTCTGGGCAATTTCTCCCATGGGTGATTTAAAGCTGCCTCCCGAATTCTGGAGGAAATATTATTTCTGTTGGATTACATGAATACTGGACTGATCCGCCTGCTGAAAAGACCAGCTCCACAACAGCTTAATTCAGCTGTTAACTGGTTTCAGATGGTCTAAGCTGGTCTTTGATGGTCAAAGTGCTTAAAAAGCTGGTCATCCAGACAAAAACAGTATATTCTTGCAAACAAGCTGTTCATGCTGACTGACCATTGCAGTTGAACAACTTAATTGGTCTATCAGCATGATCAACCTGACCACACCATCATATTAGTGCAACAGTGGTTGGTGAAAACAACTTGGCCATGCAGGTCATATTGGCGGACTAGCTTGGTCATGCTGGTAGACCATCTAAACCATCAAACCACCAAACACAAAAATACAATGTGCTGGAAAAAAACCTAAGCTTGTCAACCAGCCTGTCCAGTTTGACCAGCCTGTCACTTTTCATCTGTGGCTTATCTGTGAGCAGCAATTCCGAAAGCAGTCTTTGATAATATCGCAGTAAAGGTGAACAGATGATCCCAGCTAGCATACTAGAGGTGGGCTGAAAAAATAAAAAACACATTGATCTTTGTTTGAATGATCCGATATCGATTCATACAAAGCCGATATTAATCAAACACTTTAATAACTCTTGAGTTATGTTCTAGAAACATAATAAACACACCCTGAGAAAGCTGAACGGAGAGATATAAAGGGTCAAATTAAATAAACATATTTTAGATTGTTGTGAGAGAAGCACAAGTTAAAAGGGACATGCATCCGTCTGTCAGTCATAGTGGAAGCTTTGCTGACCCACCCAAATTCAGCTGTTCACATGATAATGGCATGGTCCAGCAGCTATTACTGGGGGAGGTAAGAATGTGTTTTACTCCTATAATGGTTGTTTTCACAATGAATTCGGAGCTTGGAGATGCACGATAATGATTCTCAGCTGCAGCTAATAAAGGCTGCCTGCTTCACAACAACACAGCACATACAGTTCAGCAGTGCCTCCTTCTGGTGAAAACAGGCAAAGAGAACAGGTTCAGTTTGAGCTCATCTGATCACAAGGACAGTAAGCAAAATCCATCTGATTCATTTTATAATGAACAGAATGAATGGCGCCAGCTAGCTTACTTAGCCAGTTCAGTAGCATATTCCAGGGCTGCATTTAATGCAGCTAAATGCAGTTAAAAACCTGTTATTGGAAGTGAAATATGCCACATGTATTGGGAATTAAATCAAACTGGGACCTTGAGTATCAGAATCAAATCGAATCAGGAAATAGCTGATGAAATCCAGCCCTACCTTCGACACTGAAAAAAAGAAACACACTGAAATGTTCAGTTAAATGGTTCTGAAAATATTAATAAGAGTTATACCACTAACAGTGTGGTAACATTGAAACAACATCAACACTCATTGATCTTTTCAAAATCGAATGTTGCCTAAACATTGATTCAACCATGACCATGATGTTGATTTAACTGTAAATAAACAGTGAAATGCAGAATGTGAGTCTTTCTTTAAGGAGGACCAACTCTACAGAGTCGGTCTTGTTCATCTAAATTTTTGAGATGATCTGTTTCTGCTATTAATACAGATAAATACTGATACTTTAACATAAGGATTTTATCATATTGTATCATGTATTGCATTTCTCTTATCGAGATCGGGTTTTTTAGTTATATCCCTCAAGCGTACATGGAGCCATTTAACAAAATCATATTCAATACAGAAGGTCGTTATGGCCACCGGACATGCTCACTGAACCACTGAACACAGCCCTAGGCTGGAACGAGGACAGCAGGGTTTATTGTTCGGTAAATCTTCTCAAAATTGGCCTTCGCAATACTGACAATGTAGAACGCTGAAATATGCAAATGAGCCCTTTAATAAACCACAACAATATTTATTATGTGCTGAGAGCAATCTGACCAACCACAGCTGTTTCACATGAGTTTCTGTGGGTGTTTTGATCAATAAAGGGATTCACGTGATACAACAATCATAAAGAATTTGGGTCAGAATGCTGCAGGCCAGTCTTTAGCCACACTACACTTAGGCACCGTTCCAATATTGCAGTGTGTAGATCTAGAACTAGAATACTCTGTTAAAATGTCTGTTAAAAATCTAAAATCTCTGCCACCGTCTGTCTTTCACAAGTCAGTTATGTCTCAAAAAAAGAACCTGGAGTAAAATACTGCAATGGGAAAAGTCTCGATATAGTTTTTGCCCCAATCTGTACTGATACTGTGTCTAATTTATACCGCATTCCAAATTATTATGCACATTTTTTCTCTGATTTTCCTAAAAGTAAAGAACTGAAAATGGTCATTCCTTAAATGTGCAGCATTAAGGCGTCACATTTACTGCAATCAAAAGCTATTTCAATCAAACACATCCAAGTTGCATTTTAAGATAGGACTCCTCACAATTCTTGCATCCATTGAATTTGAGTTTTTCTGACCGTTTCTGCCAGAAATTCTTTACAGGGTGTCAGACTAGCCTCCCAGAGTGGCTGTTTTGATGTGAACTGTCTTGTTGGGACATGGTGACCATCCCTCAACCATTCACTACTCCATCTATCTGGACAATCCAGGGTTGCACTGCACTCATCAGTAAACAAAACTATCTGACAGTTAATCTTCAGGTATGTCTGGGCCCACTGTAACCATTTCTGATTGTGAGCATTGGTTAAGGGTGGCAAAATGGCTGTTTTATGCACAACAGCAAGCCTCTAGAGGATCCTACACCTTGATGTTTGAGGGACTCCAGAGGCACCAGCAGTTTCAAATTTCTGTTTGCATTTTACCAACTGCTCTCTTAATTCAATGAATTAGTCAGAAACCTCATTATGCCTTTACCTGAACGAGTCCATCTGTGCTCTGAACCAGCCACAATGATCAAGTTTCGGTGAAATATCTTTACATACCATGTCCAAGGTATTGCACTATTTGATACTTTTCAGCAGCAGAGAGATCCTTTTTCTTTCCCATATTGCTTGAAACCTGTGGTCTACTGAATAACGTGCAACATCCTTTTTAAGAATTATTAGTTTTTTTTATATTTTTGTTTGTGTGATTTGTTACCATTGTACTTCACTTTTAAGGTTGGACTTAACCTTAAGAATTAAAAAATGAATACCTTTATGTTGTTTAAATAACCATAGAAAACAAATAAGACATTAAAATGATGAAACAAATGATTACGTCATTTATACGTATACAGAAACATTCTGTATACACGAGTTATACAGAATGTTTCTGTGATGGTTTTGTTTCTAATCAGCTGACAATTAAATGCAAAGGTGTATCAGTAGGGTATATCCCCACATGGTTTAAGCAGCTTGGACAAAAATAAAGGAACTAGATAAAAGTCATTAATGCAGTTAAAGCTGTAGAACCACAGATATTACTGTGGTACTTTCTTAATTTCCACTGTAAAATAGTTCCACACTGCTCTGAGGACACAGGGAATAATATAGGCCTATATCCAATAAATTTCCTAGAGGACACCAGAGAGTGCTAAGCTAGAACACAGTGGTGAAAACAAAGGATCAGGAGTCATAGGAGTCCCATCTAAACATTCCAAAATGGAAATGAAGTTTTAAAGACATCACAAACCCACACAGCTAATTAAACTGCTCAAATTGGGGGGGGGTTACAGCAAGGAGGCATACCAAATTGATGTCCTGACAATTTGTACAGTTATATAAATCTGTTTGGCCTGCTCTTCCTAAAAGACTTCTTACGTAAGAGGACGGAAGCGTTAATGATCACTTCGGCTCATTCTTACTGCATCTACATCCGAGAACCAAACTGCTGCTCTGCTTTCTAACAGCTGGGAGAGGATAAGACTCTCTCCCTTGTGTCCTTGTGCATCATTTATGACCTCATTTCAGCTCTGCTGCTTGTGTTGCTTTTGCTATTTTCTCTCTAGAAACCACATGTGACTGGATTTTGAAGAAAAAATGACAAAGAAATGTGAGCGAATGTCTGCAGTTGGTATAACGGCAGCAGTGTGGAGGATAAACGGTGTGTTTGAGTGCACAGTTCTGCCACTGAAAACTTTTTTTAAAAAGATTGAAAAATTGAAAATCATATGTTCACTTATTTCATGCTCCAATTATTTTATCTTGGTGTGTACCCAGGGACCCCCTTTCCGTTTGTGGATCGATATGTTTGGTTCACCAGAGGGGTCCGTCTCCTGGTAAAATCATTTGGTTGATCCGGCAGGGCCCCAGGTACACAAGTCCAACTTTCCCGGCCCTCTGATGCCCCTGCTCAGAAGTATAAATACTGGGTACCTTCCATGAGTATGGTGGCAGCAACTTGGCATTTCAGCCAAATCCCAGTCTACAGAGTCCCTGTCCATCGGTTTGGTATCAGGTAAGCTTCTAGTAAGTTCTAGAAGGTAAGTTCTCGAAGTTCTAGAAGTCAATGCAGGTCCTTCTGAAAGAACACTCTGCAGGGAACTACAGACCATCAACATATGGAGCAGAGTGTGAGGCAGAGTGTTGAACAAGAAGCCTTCCATTCCCAGTGTGTTTGACTCTGAGGAGAATGTCCTGTAGACTGGGATTTCAGCCACTGCTGGTAAACCTGTATGAGTGTACGCTTCCATACACCTGCAAATTCAGCTCCTTCCTTCACACTATGGCCCAATCATCCTCATGCCACACCGTCTGCAGGAAGCTGAAGTTACTACCACCTTAAACATGCAAGGTGCTTTTGTTGGGTGAGCTTATCATCCATCATTCGGAGATATCGTCGTCATGTTAAAATACTGCGAAAGGCTTTTCTACAGTTACACTGCCCAACTCAAATCATATCAGCTACAAACTGACTCTTCAACTATAATTCAGCACCTTAAATTCAGTATCAGTCACAAAACTGTCACAGCAGTCAAACCGAGGGGCTCTAGCATCACCTCTAGCAACACCATCTAGAACAGTTGTTCACACTCTTAATTTAGCAGTGTCTGTCTCTGACACTGGGTGCGTGCAAGTCTCTTCACATTCTGTGGTCGTCAGATACAAGAAAACTGATACAGCATTATCAGTGTGACGCATCTACATCAGTTTCAACTCCTGCTGCATAAGTACGTGGTCTGATCTCTGCAGGGGACCCGAGAGGTTTGGGGTTTCAGTTTGTGTGGTTGTGTTGACTGAGAAAACTCCCACGCTGGTCTGTTACAGCAATGGAAGGAGAAAAACTAGAGTCCTAGACTGTTAACGTGTCTTATAATGACAAGAATAATAAGAGTTCAGTAACAGGTGAACAGGTCTGTGACTATGTTTGCTGCCCTGACCAGCACGACCAACTTGACCAAGCCACACTATTGTCAAGAGCTGGTTAAGCATCTAGTTTAGGACATGTTTCCCCTGGATAAACATCTTTTCAACCACCTTGACCAGTTTTCTGTACCTTTACTTTTTTGCCGAAAACCAAGAAAACATGTAACCAGATGTTTTATGTGTACATATTAACTGAAGCATTTCAGCAATCAGGCAGGTTAAACATCCATCCATCCATCTTTTTTCTGAACCACTTATTCCTGAATAGGGTCACGGGGGAGCCGCGAGGGCGGGAAACAACCCTAGACAGGGTGCTAGTCCATTATAGCCCAAACACACACACACATTCACACACTAAGGGCCACTTTAGAGACACCAACTCACCTACCATGTCTTTGGACTGTGGGGGAAACCGGAGTACCCGGAGGAAACCCACGCGAACACGGGGAGAACATGCAAACTCCACACAGAAACTCCCAGGTCGAACCCAGGTCCTTCTTGCTGTGAGACAACAGCACTATCCACTGCACCATTTTAGACCACTGTCAGTACCAGGTTGGATTCCCTGAACTCGCAGGTTCTCATGGCTGAAGTGCCCTTCAGCAAGGCACTAAAATCTCCAGCTGCTCGTCTGGCCCCATGGAAAGGGCTGCCCACCAATATCAAAAGTACTGGATGAAGCGTCATCATTCCAGAGAACACAGATCCACTGCTCCACAGCTCAATGCCGGGGGGCTTAATACTCCTGTAGACTATTGTATACATTTTTGCAGAACTAACCATAGATTAGACTGATTATACAAAGCCCAGATTTAAATAACATTTAAAGTAATATTTCATCATATCAATTATTAGCTCAAGGCCAACCGTCAGCATTAGATCAGTGGATGCATATGAAAATGATTTGTGATTTGCACACATATGGCTTGTAAACCTTCCAGGATACACACACACACACACACACACACACACACACAAACTGATCTAGCATGCCAGTACACAGAGGGGACAGCATGTTTTCGGTGGGGATAACATCTTGCCTGGGAGGAAGCTGTAAGACTGCCTCTCTAAGGATGGGAGGAGCTGGGAGAAGATCAGAGGAACAGATATCTCAGGGCAAAGAGAAGAAATCAGACCGAGAAAGAAGGAGAACAGATTTATCTCATTCTGTTAATCAGAAACAGTGTAATGCACCATCAATCTGCAATGTTGCCTCTGAATGTCTAAATATGGTTACAACTGATACTGAGAGCCATGTTTGTGTTGCTGGAATGAGACTCATTATTCAGACGTCATATTCAGTGCTAAAGAATATTCTGTCCATTTTCATAATGAAATGTACATTACACATTATAAAATTCATATCAGAATATGAACATTTTATTGCCATTTAACTTCTATAATTACAGACTGCAGTCCATCTGCTTCTCTGCATACTTGTTTAGTCTGCTTTCACTATGATCTTCAATGGGCAGAACCCCACAGGACCACCAGTGTGGTGAGTGGTGCACTACAGTAACACTGAGTGGATCAGACACAGCAGTGCTGCTGGAGTGTTTAAACACTCACTGTCCACTCTATTAGACACTCCTACCTAATTGTTCGATCTTGTAGATGTAAAGTCTGAGACAGAAGCTCATCTGTTTCTGCAGTTTGTGTTGGTCCTTCATCAATGCTCACAGGATGCTGTTGGTTGGATATTTCTAGTTAGTGTAGAAGTTTGGAGGTTGTGTTGTCAAAATATTGTGATGTAATACCTTTACCATATCACCCACCCGTAATTTCTACACGATCGGCTTTCAACCTCTCTTTCCCGTTTACAATTAAACATGTTCTTGGTACTGGATCTTTCAATGGACCCTGTTCTGATTGGCTGTTTTGCATTGGGCCTCGTTCAAAAAGCAGCCCAGGGTGAAGCACTGCTTATAACTTCGGTGTGAATGGGTGGAGCTAAATTTCACATCAATTCGTGGATCTATGCAAGTCACAAAAACAACAAATTGAGCTTGTTTCCCTTATATAGATTTTAAGGACTGGGGATGAAATGTATTACTTAATGTTTTACTTGGTTTAACGTAGCAATGTTTATATTACTTTTTTTCCCCTAAAGTTTTTCATTTCAAGTACTAATTTATTCCACATTTCTCGGGAGAGTTAACTGGAAAACTCTGGGTGGCCTGAAGTTCGGGGCTCGTTTGCCAGGCCTTGTTCACTGTAACAACAACATAACAGAGTGTCAGCATGAACAAGACAGATTACGATGATGGCAGTGATGATTTGAGAGACACTTCTCTCTGATTACAGGCCATTAAGATTAGTCGGTCTGAAAAAGGACCAGAAAGGCTTCAGAGAGGAATCTGGTTACTTTCACCTTATTTTTAAAGTAAAACTGGATCAAGTGTTCTCTGGCACTGTGGATTTGAGACAGTAAGTTTTGAGATATGTTTTATAATTCCTCTCATCTTTGTCAGTAACAATATCCTAGACAGCAGGCAAGAAGGGCTTAAATGTCTGATGAGAAAGCCAGCACAGTGTGACAATATGACTGTCGAGTTGGAGCATCTGGAGGACGAGGAAACCTCAGCATGGTGAATAACTGCTAATACTGCTGTTAAACTGTTGTTAAGATTTAAAAATAGCATGTCTGCTTTAAAAGTTCAGCAAACACAACAAACACTCTTGGCTGAAGGACGTTGGTAAGTTGAAATTGAACTCTGGTTCGTTTTCTTGGTGCAGTTTGTTTGGGCAGGTATGTAGACCAAAACCACCACACCAAGAACGTGGAGAGGAGTTCCAAATGAATCCAAACTCGATTCAACCCAACCATCAGGTGTGATCCACAGGTTTGAGCAACAATTTTAGTCAATTCCTCCTTACAAAAAATATTCAACTATGTCATATTGGTGGGTTTCCTCCCACCAACTACTTGCTTCTGGTCCTTGTACAACATTTCCATTCAATTAAGTTCAGGACTTTGACTTTGCCATTGCAGCACATTCTTCTTCTTTAATTATTCTTTGATAGAACAACTTGCATGCTTGGAGGCATTGTCTTGCTGCATGGCCCACACTCTCTTGAGATTTAGCTCACAGACAGATGTCCTGACATTTGTTTTTAGAATTTGCTGGTATAATCCAGAATTTATTGTTCCATCAGTATCACAAATTCCTGGCCCAGATGCAGGAAAAGAAGCCCAAATCATGATACTACCACCACCGTGTTACACAGATGACTTAAGGTTTTATGCTGGAATGCAGCGTTTACCATTTCTTTTGGTCTCCTCCACAAAATATTTTAGAAATAGAACCCATTTTTACTACTCTGTTGTTCTGAAGTGTTGGGGGTCGACTTTATAAACACAATATATTGTGCAATATGATGATCATTAATAGAGCAATAACCAAAGCTGTTATGTGTGGAGAGGCTGTAGAGAATTCTCAGGTAAAAAAGCTCTCACTGTAGCGTGTTTCATAAGTTTCCTCTTTTATGAGAATTAAAAAAAGGTTTGAAGGCACAGCTACTCGACCACAACCATTACCATAAGCATTATCTGATCCATCTCACTCCTGGCCCTTTGACTCTCACCAGCACAGAACTCATAACACTGCTGGTTTCTCAGCAGAGCTGCTGGTATTTGCATGATCTGTGTGTCACAGACGCCACAGTGTGTGTGAATCAGATTACGTCGAGGTACTTCTGAGGGACTAGTTCAGCAACAGATGTGAGAAATGTCATGAAGTGCCATTTCGAAGGTGATGATTCAACCATGGATCGACAGCAGTTACTCAACATTTATCAGAAACACTGGTAGTTGGTTATGTGTCATGTGATGATGTTTGACCTTACGCACATATAATGTCTACTTAAAGGGGATCTCAGAAAGTAGCTAGGTTACATTCACGTGAAGTGAAGATGACCTTCTCACCATTACATCAATGCAACCAATGGCCATTCCACCAGAAGAGCATAGAAAACTGAGATGATACTTAAAGCCCATTGGTGGAGCTTAATTTAAGTTTATGTAAGCTCATTTAAGATTATAGTGATGTAATATTATGGTGGAAATTGAGATATGTTTGGAAGAATCAAGAACAGGGGTCAGAACAGGGGTCACCCTGCACCCAAATAGCTACTTTCCTGCAGGTTCCAACTCCAACCCAAATCAGTGGATTAAGGTTGAATCTAAAGTCTCCGGGAAGGTAGCTCAGTGCTTATGACCCCTGGTTAAAAGATTATTCTAATGCATAGTCACAATACAAAGCAATACTCGGACTTAGTCATCAACAATTTTAACCCTTTAAGCCCTTTAAACTGTGTATGAACTTCTATTACTGTCAGAATTTTCATCAGTTAACACTCTGGTGAGCAGTCTGGTACACAAACTGTAAAACAATCGTTATTAAGTGTGTAATGATGCAGTTTGAACCAAGTTAGACTAACCCAGGCATATTACATTTAATCTGAATAGATAGTTCTGCAAGTTAGAGTTTGGTCCACTGAGTGCTGTATAGTGACCTCTGAGGTAGTTAATACAGCCTGTATTAATGAAGTGGGTTAATGAAGCAGTAAAGTGTTAACGTGCACCCAAAAATGCACACACACTGTCCTTGTCCAATCCACCACGATTTCACGAGGTGAAATAAAATGTTAAAACAATTTTGGTGAAATACTTGTTTATTCTCAGTTGTTTCAAATCCAAAGGTGAGAACGGTGAGAGATAAAGAATAAAGAGAGTTAAAAAGTGTCTGAGTCTGTCTCTACATGGGACAGTGAGAGAGAGAGAGAGAGAGACAAGAGAGGAGGGGTGGGGGATAAGCAAGACTACCGTTACCCAAGAGATACACCAAACCACTACCGTTCCCACAAAACCATGCAGTTCCAAAAGCTTACAGCTTAAAGTTTCGGGGTGGAACAAGCACTTGTAAATAAAAGGTTTAATAATATGTACCATGTGACCTCTTTATTGTGATATTTTGGTATGAATACACATACCATGACACCACTAACAGTTATTATATATTGTAGTGTTGCCTTTGAAATTAATAAATGAATAATTAAGAGGTTAAGAAGTAATTTCTCCTTTAAACCTACATACAGAGTTTTGATGAAGATTCTGACATTTTCAGGTGTTTCTTATATGGGCTTCAGTTTATAAGGTATCCATCCATTTTTAAAAGAACAATTCTGTGCTTTAAAAACACATCATGAATCTGACATACCATCAGACTTTTCTTAAGGGCCCCGGGTTAAATTGTTTATCATTTTCTTTTTTTTTTTGTGCATAGATATGAATATGATTCCAGCAGAGAGTGGAATACTGGAGATCCTCATCTTTGTCTTCTGGAATGTGGTGTGTCTTTTTGGGGTGCTAGAGAAAATTAGGGCATACCCAGCTAATCGCATGACCACAGGGGGAAGCAGCATGAAGCCAGCCATGCTGACACATACAGACACAAACACACACACCCTTACAAATGTACAGCCAACATGACAAGACACTCAGTCAGCCATTCTGACAGCTGCCCTGGTTTCCTCTGCACCCCTGAACTCCAGATGCCCTCGTTTGCACTGGCACACTGTCTCCAGGGCCTGTACAGTAGAGCAGTGTGTCAGCATCAAAGCGTTTAGAAATTTTATGGCTTTTAGTTGGAAAATGTCATTTTTTTTCCATTTCTTTCGGACACTGGGTATGGGCAGAGGAGCGGGAGAGGAAGTTCATGAAGAGCATGGCTGATGAAAGCTAATAAAGAGTTAATGGAAATGGAGAGCGGTGTTATTGATGGGGTTGGTTATTTTATCCTGGATTACGGTAGCAATAGTGAAGCTGAAATGAGCAGATGGAGATTTGAATATGGGTTTAATATAGCCATTGAAAGAGTATATTAGAGAGGGGGAGGTGTGTGTGTGTGTGTGTGTGTGTGTGTGTGTGTGTGTGTGTGTGTGTGTGTGTGTGTGTGTGTGTGTGTGTGTGTCTGAGGGCTCTTCTGTCTAGTCAAGAGCCCCCAAAGTCAATGTCTGTATGTAGCGACAGAAATCACAAGACTGATGTGGCTGAACTAATTCTGGCCTTTTCCAATCATGAATAATTCTATTACACACACACACACACACACACACACACACACACACACACACACACACATATTATATAATATATATATATATATATATATATATATATATATATATATATATATATATATATATATATAAAATGTGAGTGTGGTTGAGTCTTTGGTGGGTGACATGGTAACAATATTGTCATGATATCCCCTCTCCCCTATTGATCTGTATCTGTGGGTGCAGACAGTTGTAAAAAGCATTTCACTGCATGTTGTACTGTGTATAACTTTTTACGTGACAAATAAATCGAACATTGAACCTTGAACCTTGACACGCACACAAAATACATCAGTGGTGTCAGATTCTTAAAAGTCCTCACTCTCCCATACTGCCTACAGTGATTTTTATTCATATATCCAATTAAATAGTGAGGGGTATAAAAACTCCACCACTGATGATGGGGCCGGGCAATGTATCATAAATAACGATATATTGAGGCCTATTTTGTACAAGATATTTAAAAATAGCATTTGTTATGCAGCGGGTATTCATAATATACAGAAAGGTACATTGTGTATCAGTTACAACATTTCACAGTTGCAGTGGTAAACCAGTTATATATATAACACACACACACACACACACACACACACACACACACACACAGACACACACAGACACAGACACACACACATGGTCAGAACCCTAGGGAACAATAAAGTTCTATCTGAAAAAATGAACAGAATCACAATAATTAATATAATTAATTTAATAGATAATGAAAATGATTATTAGCTGGATCTAAAATAGTTCAAAAGAGGTCCATTTCATCTGCAGATTTCTTAGTTATTTACTTATTTACTTATAAAGTGTTGGTTTGGCCCAAATTCCTTTATTTGTCACTGTAACTTCTAATAGTAATAATAATAAGAAGAAGAAGAACAACGACAATTGTGAATTATTGTATATTTTATAACACTGTCATATTTTCTGAGACACTTGCCATAATCTGAAAATCTCATTGTTGCAACTTGATTCATGATACAATAAAATATTGTCACATCGTCCACCTTTAGGCAAATCTGATAACAAAATGAACGTATCATCTGTATGACCCAGCTTATATGTGGTTGAAGTTTTTGTAAATGGGAGCACATAAAAATGATTGATCTGTGGTTAAATAAATAAATCAATAAATGCTAATATTAGCCTTTAGAAACCGAGATGTTTCATTTCACTACAGTCTGCAGGCAGGTTGATCATGAACATGTGGACACAGCAGTAAACACACACTGGAAAGCTCCTTAAACTGGGATTTGATTCAGGTGCAGGTAAACGGGTACATTTTAGCTGTTTCCTGAGCTGGATTACTCTTATGACATTTCATCAAACAAGGATGAGACAATGGTTAGACAGGGTATGTAGAGTAAGTAGGTTGTTATGATGTGTATGATGTCTGTAGTTTACTCTGATCCTGAGATATGAAGCCTAGAATACCGACATGTGACTGATCACAAATAACAATGATATTATTTATATAGTAAACAGCAGAATTGGTTGTATCTACAATATGTTTCCCTTCAAATTCATTTAAACAAACACCCTGACTTTTAATATTCCATTTAAAGATGTTACTGATACTCAAACTGATACTGATATTAAAACTCAAAGCCAAACCCCCTACAGCTTATCTTAGTATTATTTTCAGGACTACCAGATCATATGGGACAATGGACTGGAGCATCTCTTATAAATACAGTAAAATGTAATAATAATAACCAGCCAATAACAGCCAAGTCTGTGTTCTTATAAATAGGAAAAACAAGTGTTTCATTCTGAGATAAAATAAATTAAACACTCGATAATGAACATAAATAGGCACATAGATTTTGTGCGCCACATTTAACCCAACGCAGGTAAACAAACTTATACACACGAGGAAGTGAGCACACATGCCCGGAGTGGTGTCATACATCCACGGCACCTGGGGAGAAGCTGAGGAGTCAAGTTATGCTCAAGGACACTTCAGTCATGTCCTGCCAGTTCAGGCAATCGACCCAGTTAACCTTCCAGTCACAAGGCTGACTCCTACTTCTCTACATCTCTCTGCTCGTCCTCTCACACACGTGTATATGTGAGGTGAGATCCGCACACTGTGCAATCTGGGAGTCCCTTTATTTCTCATGACTCACAGTACAGTCCGCTCTACTCTATTAGATTACCTGTAATCTACTTAAACTCTCAACGCAGCTGCAGGATTTGGCCTTTCCAACAGAAATATCAGCGCAGGGTGAAAGGTGCTTTTCCTCAATCTGTGCTTGAACGCATGCAGGAACACAGATTACAGTGCTTCTGCCTGTCTTTCTCAGAACAGCAGACCCTCTTCTGTGGAACTGAAACTGAAGTATGCGATCTAAAGACCTTTTCACATCAAGTAGGTTTTATTTTCCAGACTGAAAAATCAAGTGATTTTTAACACAGAGGAACCTTCACAGCAAAGATTGTGCATTCTGTTTTCTGTAACAAAACTATACAGCTCTCATGAATTTCATAAATGGAATATTGTAAGGTTACAGCAGACATGCTGGTAGACATCTCACAAAAAAATGAAAACAGTGTGAATATTACTTTTGTATCAAACAGCAGCATGTGATATATATACAATGTTTTTTGTTGAAAGCTTATTTATCTATTTTTATTTGCTTATCTATTTTTATTATTTGCTTATCTACCAATAGAATTGTAACAGTAGAGGAGGCAGGGGACAGGGCAAGATGGCGGCGGATGATCCACTGTGGAGACCCCTAAAGGGAGCAGCCGAAAGAAGAAGAAGAAGAAGAAGAAGAAGAAGCTTATCTACTAATAGAAAAGATCATTTTAGTAGATAAAAGCCCTTAAAACAAGGAAACGGGCTCTGAGTGAGTCAGACTCTGAAGCAGTAGTACTATGATCCAAGGAGGAGGCATGTGCTTGTCTTCACAATTGACCAGTGGAAGAGTCAACATAATAGAGGGAACAATTCCATCGACTTCATCATTAATTGAGGTAGAGTTACAGACAGAATGGAATGGCCTAGGAGGGAACAGGTCTGGAACAGCAAAGTATATCCGATCAGCATATAAAATGGATATGTCTGTGAAAGTGTTTGTAGCGTTTGTTGAGAATTGGATGTAAATTAATCCACAAAATGTTAACGTCCATACTGTCGGACAGCAACACAGTGGCATACATTTTCATACTGGTGTATCTCCCACCACAAATCCAAATACATTCAGAGACAGTCTGTAGTCAAGGATGTTAGGGTGGCTGTAGAAAAAGAAAAACACCGAAACTCTTCCACTCCCCAGGATAAGACCCCAGATGACCCCATTCTTAATGCTGATGGGTCAGCTCATGCCCATGAGGGGGGTGTTTGGGTGCTCTGAGAAAAGCACAGCTTTTCGCTCTCTGGTTATCATTTCCAGAAGGAGAAGCTTTAGGTGGAGGGAGGAAGAATTGCGACTTATAGAGAGAATGATCGGAAGGATAAGACATCATAAAAGTGATATATTGAGAGTAACACTTCTGCGTGTATAAATATCCTGGTGAAGTGAAACTAGGAAAATGAAGCCAAATAAAAAGATAAAGGTACATGATTTAAGGAAAGAAGGTCCGTCAGCACGAGAGAGTGAGAGTGAGGGAGAGAAACCAATCGGTTCTGTCTACTCACAGCCTTATATCCCATCCCCCCACCCTCACCCCCACCCACAACAAAACCCTAAAAATAACCAAGTGACCTCTGGCCTGTAGGGCCCCCTGTGACACAGAGCCCCAAAGTTGGGGGGCAGAGGGGAGACAGATGTGAATCATAATACACACCACCAGAGATGAGGACAAATGGGGTCCACATACACATTTAGGAAAAGGGAAGGAGAGGAAAAAGAACAAAGAAGAGCAGAAGATGCAGTATGGGGAAAAGCAGGGCAAAACAAAACAGAAGAAAGAGGACATAATAGAAGAAGTAAAAGAAGGAGGAAGAGAAGGAAGACGAGGAGATTCTAAAAAGGATAATGAGAAGCAAGGAATCAAGGAAGATGAGGAAAAGGTAAAACAAGGAGAAGATGAAAGGAAGAAGAAGCAGAAGGAGGAGAAGGTGATGCAGGAGGAGGAGGGAAAGATGAAAAAAGGGGACAAAGGAGAATAACAAGAAAGAACAAAAGGAGACTACAAATATATAGAACAAAAAGAAGAAGGAGAAGGAAAAGAGGATGTGGAGTGAAGAAGATGAGAAGCAGAAGAAGGAGAAATAGGGGCAAGGGAAAAGGAAGAATCAGGAGAGGAAGATGAAGAAAGAGTGTAAAGTCAAAAAGAGGATTGAGACGACAAGATGAAGGAGCAGAATGAGCAAAGGAAGAAGGTGAAAAGAGGATGAAGAGGAAGAAACAGCAGACGATGAACAAGAAGGGGCAGAGGAAGAAGATAAAGAACATGGAGAGAAGTGAGATGAAGTAAAAAGTGAAGAAGAGAACAAAAGAAAAACCAAAGAAAGAAGAAGTCGGACAAGGAGGAGGGAAGGGGAAGGGTGAGGAACAGGAAGAGGAGGAGATTAAGAAGAAAGAGGAGAACAAGAGGGAGCAGAAATGGGAAGGTGAGGAGAAGGAGGAGGAGAAGGAGGAGGACAATAAAAAGAAGAAGAAAGATGGGAGGAAGAAGAAGAGAACAAGAAGTTGCAGAAAGATAAGATAAATGAAGATGAGGAGAATGTAGAGCAGGAGCAGGAGGAGAAGGAGGAGAAGCACGAGGGGAAACATTAGAAGAACTTTGTCACAAAAACGTGTGGAAGCCGAACACAGTCCTGCCAGCGAGGAGATGCTGAGACGCAGAGGAAAACGATCCAAGAGAAAGAAAACTTAAACGATACGACCTTTTCTTAAAGGTTGAATTTTGGAAGTCGTGACAGAATTCCTGAGCCTGACTCATGGCCAACACACACAGGATCTCCAGTGGCACTGGGAATTCAGGGTCAGCGCAATGTCGTTTTGGATTGGGTAAAGCGCCAAGTGCAGCGGTGAGGGAACTGGCATCACGTGACACTGAGCACACTAACCACTTGCACTCTGACAGGTCAGCGGTTCAGGGTGTCAAACAGTCATGACTGGAGTAAAATAAATTTATGTTCCCTTCACACAAAACCAAATATGTCTGCTTCAAAATAACGTCATCTAGATGTTATCTTCAGCTGTATACCAGTCTCTGAACGTCTGTCCCACACCTTCATGAAGAACTATTTCAGCTACATGATGTTTCAGCATCAGTCTGGTCGTACATTTTCTTCAAGCTCCCTTTGATACAATAAAAATCTCATAGTCATTTCTATGACTGAGGGCAATGACTCCATGCTCTGCTGAAGCAAAGAAGATCCAAACCATGACATTTCCACCCCCAAGCTTCACATTTGAGATCAAATGCTGTGTGTGGACCAACTATTTACTGTGCCCAAATAATTCAACTTTGGATTCATCTGTCCAAAGCACAGTGTGCCAGAAGTCCTGATCTTTGTGTAGGTGGTCTCTGTTTTTTTGCACACCTCCCATGAAAATCAAACTTGTTTGGTGTCTAATGGTAGGTGCTGCACTTTGACATCAACTGCAGCAGGAGCTACCTGTAGGTCCCGAGGTGACATTTTCGGGGAAAATTCTTTACTGACCTAGTGGTTCTGCTCTTGGGCTGAACTTACTAGGACAGTCTGACCCGCCCGTGTTAATTCATTTCCGGAAATTGGACTGGCTGACTTCTCATTGTTTTGAAATGCTCGGCATCTACAGCCTTCTTTCATAGTTCTTTGGATTTCACCATGGTGAGCCCACTCACTTCATCAATCAAGAGCAAACCAAACTAATGTCTGACATTTAAATAAGTCCTCTCCAACAATGGTCTAATCATTTGCAGTTGATATGCACCACCAAATTCTAATTTTAGACATGTTAAGTAGTAATAAATGTGGGTGTGTCTTAAAATTTACCTCGCATTTAATTAATAATTGCAACAATTGTAATAATATTGCAGTAATAATTACAATAACAGTTGCAATAATTATTATATTTTACATTTTGTCTTGATTTGTATGTGTTTAGTTACATCACCTCTCTCCTTCATTAGTTAAAATGAAGATCAAATGTCCATATGTTTAAATATGTTAAATATACAAAGGGTATCTATGGGGTGTCCATTGTCTTATATCACTGTATTATTCAGTGCCACTAGGACGGTGTTTTTCAGAGCACAAGATCCCCACTCCTGATAGCATCTCACAGATTAAGATTTATTATCAGGTTGAACTTTTAAGCTCAGAACAGATGTTTCCAAACAAACGCCAGGGAGACCCTGGAGCAAATTTGTTTTGAGACCCAGGCGTAGGTCTGAACCCTAGGGTCACCCAGAGAACTGTGTATCCAAACTGCCAAAAAAGCACTCGAGGACTTGTAGATGCTAAAGCCCTAAGCAAACATACATGCACGCCTCTGGACCTGTGGGTCAAAAGAAACAAACACAACACTGTTTCATTCCTAAACGTCCTGAGAAACATAAAGAAAGAGAGAGGGAGAGAGAGACATCACATGCAGTCATATACACATTCAATCGTTTGAGAAGGCTCTATCTGCAGACTCCCAGCAGCCCACTCTCAACTGTATTTAGTCAAATCATGCTCACAGTAACTGTATCTACTATTGTTTTTTTTTATTTATCCCAATGTTCTGCCAAATTTGGAAGTGACAATTACCCAACCCCAATAGGACTCTCCCCCGTTCACATACGAAGCTCCTGACACTAGAAGGGTGAAGACAAGCACATGCCTCCTTCGATACATACAGTATGAGCCCGTCACTGTGTCTTATCAAACTGCCGCCATTGCATTGTTGCTGAGCAGCCAGTGCTGGGAGAAAAGATGCAACGATGCAATGGCTAACAGACACCTGTGCCGCCCAGCATTGTACTCGGTGTGATGTGAGGACAGAGTGCCATCTACCCACCCAGAGACAGCGTGGAAATTTTGGCTTCGACTCCGGCTGCCAAACTTGCGATCCTCGGATCATAGTGCTATCGCATTCAACCACTGAGCTACTCAGAGACCTCATAGTAAACTGAACACATATCTGAAAACAAAAGTGATACTCATCTGATTTTGCTTTTGTATCGTAAATAGACAAAAGATATACCTACAAGCTATTGACATATAACATTTCAGAAATCTGAGCGGTCGAGTAATTTGACTCCAATTATGCAGTGTTACACTGTTATTGGCAAGTGTTGTCCTGCGAGCTTCACCAGAGTTCGTGCAGTAAGCAGCCTTCCAAGCCCAGACTTGTGTGATCATTATGTCCCTTTTGTGCAACACTAGACACATTATATGGACAAAACTGTTGGGAAATCGTTGAATTCACTGTTTCTTCTGATTTTGTTCGAGTCTGTCTCTACTGTCCAGAGAAGGATGTCTACCACGTTTTGCAGTGAAGATTTGTTTGCACTCACATTAAAGCATGGTTAGTCAAATCAGGATGTTGGATGATTAGCACCCCATTTCATCTCCAACTCCTCCCAAAAGTACTGGCTGGAGCAGCACCATTCCAGAGAACAAAGTTCCACTGTTGCACAGTGCTAGGTGGGTCTTTATACCCCTCCAGTTTGACCCTTGGTCCCAAAAGGGTCATGTTCAAATACAAATTCTGGTATTGTGACAATGCTGTCACTGTACATGGGAAATATGACGAAAGAAGATGGACATATGATAAAAATGAGGTAAGACAGCACACCAGAAGTAAAAAACGCAGTGAGAAGATGTGGAGGTGTGGTAACAGGCTAAGACATTATATGCAGAAGAAGGAGAATTAGAAGAAGAAGGAGAAGAAGAAGGAGAAGAAAAAGGAGAAGAAGAAGAAGAAGAAGAAGAAGAAGGAGAAGGTGAAGAAGAAGAAGAAGAAGAAGAAGAAGAAGAAGAAGGAGAAGGAGGAGAAGGAGAAGAAGAAGAAGAAGAAGAAGAAGAAGGAGAAGAAGGAGAAGAAGAAGAATTATTGAGGTTGTTAACAGGGCAGTGATATCCATGGCCTGCTGCCTTATGGCTGTGTTAATATTCAGATCACAGCCCACTGTTCACTCATAAATATGCTGGGTGGAGGGGTTACTGTTATCAGTCACACACAACCACTCATATTTATGCACTCACACACACACCAAAATCAGCCCTGTGGAATATCCTTGGAAGGGCTTTCCCTCGTTCCTCACTGCAGATTGTGATGAAGATGAATCCAGAGAAGAGAAACATCTTCTAGAACATTCTAAATGTTTGGGTACATTACATAGTATCTGGGTTACACAGTAGAGAGGGGGCAAATAAAGGGCATTGGTTGGCACACACACACACACACACACACACACACACACACACACACACACACCACACACCACACACCACACACCACACACACACACACACACACCACACACACACACACACACACCACACACACACACACACAGTAGAAACAGGCTGCAGCCCAGCACATCATGTTGACAGGTCTGGTGGTGTCCAGGCTTTGGGTCAGTGGGAGACCATTCAGACTCATATAAGCCACAAACACTGTCCATGAGAGAGAGGAAACTAGCAATTCAGATCGGGTCAGTGAGAGAGCAAAGTCAGGCTTTCAGTCTTATTCAGAAATTATGGGCCGTTCACAAACGCCTCTTGGCAACGTCTCCTACATGAAAAAATCCGTAAGAAATCGTCAACGATGTGCCGTTGGGCTTTGCACTACGGCTCTGTTCCATACAACAGATGTGAGATGTGCCCCTTCCACACAGTCAGCCCAAATAATCACCTCCAGTCCAAAAAAAATCTCTAGTCCACCAGTAAATCCTCCAGTTCACCTAAAGTTTCTTCAATCCACCAAAAAATCCTTCACTCCAACAAAAACTCATCCATTCCACAAGAAATGCCTCCCAAATAACACAAATTCAAGATACAGCGAAAACTCACCCAGTCAACCAAATATCACCTTTACGTCACTGCTGAAAATAGAAGCTGCACTTTGAGTGCCCCCTCATGGATAGCTGTACTCGTGCATTTGTTGACAAGCTGAAGGATAGTGAAGAGAACGAAGCTTGGACTGAGACGGTAGAGCAATATTACAGGACTTTAAAACGATATTACTCTGGTTATTCGGGTCTGGAGAGAGGGTGCCTGCAGCTCCACCAAAATCCCACAGTGCAGCATTCTGGGTGGTTGTAGGAATGACAGAGATGCTGTTCTCCCGGTTACAGTCGGTGGAGCATCAGCATGATTCTGAAGGTAAAACTGCTACAGAACTTGGCCTTGAACTTCTAAACTGTGCATATTTATCTGCTCATATCTAAAAAATGTTTTTATGTCCAAATTCAATGACTTCAACTGTGTTATTCACATCAAGGAAATCAGTGGCAGGCCAAACGGCTGTTGTGGTTCTAGATAAATCCTGACCTCATTTCTCCAACACGCATGCTGGGTGGCACAGTGATCTGATTCACCCGAGGAAGCGTAAATTATGTCTGATGTGAAGGTTTGCTGGCCAGCATGGCCTTCTCTTGTAAATCACCACAGGAACTAGAGCCACTGGCACCACTTGCACATGTAAACTCACCCACACACCAGTGATATGATGCCCAACTGTAATGTAAAGACCAGTTCAAAAGATACTGGCAGTCAGATGACGTACAGCGTACTCAGACGTAGAGTGGCATGCAAACGTTTGGGTACTCATGACCAAAAGGTGTTACTGTAAGGGGATCTTCAGGAGCTGTTTGCTCAGTTCATAATGGAATTAAGAAATGACAGTTAACGGGAACTGTGGCTGTCACGCTGAGGTCTGGAAGACCCAGAACACTTTCAGAGAAAATGGTCTGTAGGATCATTAGAGAACCAAAGCAAACCCGTGATTGATGGTAAAGGCGTGTAACACGAATTATCGGTGCACATCTCAACACAACATTTGACATCAGAAATTGTCTGAGGAACATCTAAGCAAGCCTGGTGTATTTTGAAAAGAACCGTGATACCTGCACTGATGAAGTAAATATATGACCTGTCTATAACGAGAAAAATATGACTGGATATTAAAAAGATGCAGAATTTAACAAAAAGGACATCTCTCCAACTGTTAAGCGTGGGGGTGGATGGACCACGCATTGGGTTATGTTGCAGCCAGTGGCACAAGGAACGCATTAGAGGTAGAGGAATAAATGAATTCAACTAAACACTGCGCCACTCTACTTGAGCCTCTTTAAAGTCTGTCTGAGTGAAATGGAACAAAATGTGTTTAAAAAGCTACCGTATTTTCCAGAATATAAGCCGCACCGGAATATAAGCCGCACCTGCAAAGGTTTTAAAAAAACCTGGAGAATAACATATATATGAAGAAGAAAACTGCACCTCGTTATGAGCCGCATGGTTTAAAGCGTGGGAAAAAAGTAGCGGCTCATAGTCCAGTGAATACGGTAAATCATAGTTATAAGACTTCTTTCAGCACAATATAGTAGCTGGTGTTTTTTGAATTATTAACAAATATATTATATGCCATTAATACAAGTGTAAACCATTATGAATTGTACAAATATCACCGGGTACTATTTTCTACTGTTCCTCATTTGTGCTGGGTCACCCCGCAGTCTGACTTCCGCTTCCACTGTGAGAACATGCCATCAAAAGCAAAAGTCAGTAAACAGCAAGTCAGTATATCAAAGCAGCCCAAACTGTTATTCCCCCACCCACTGCCTGCCCCGCTGAACCTTTCACTGTAATATACAGCGAAATCCTGTAAGTTAGTTGGGCTGGGTTTTCCCCTGCTGCTCTCAGTGTGTGTCGGACGCACAGGCATTCAACGCTGGCACCCTTCTGCCAACAGACCATCCAACGCCTGATAACAAAGCCTGGAATAGACAGAGTGCCAGGCAATGCCACTCAACAGAGAAAGAGAGAGAGAGAGAGAGAGAGAGAGAGAGAGAGAGAGAGAGAGACTGACTGAAGATGAAGAACACAGTAAGAAGATCAAAGTCAAGATTTAGAAGACCAAGCTGCTTCAAAGCAGGAGAGAACCTTGCATTAACACTAATGACCCTGAGGTCCAGGAAGCACTTCAAAGATTACAAATGACCTTTACGGATGTCTCTTTGTGTGTGGTCATACTCCAAGCTTATTCCAGCATGGCCTGCATTCCATACAGATGTGTAGGGAACAGGTTGGGTAGTCCGATCTATTTGTCCAATCAATATTTGCCCAAATATTTGTGAACCCCCTCTAATGAATGCACTTAGCTACTTTAAGTTGCAACCATTGCTGACACAGATCTGCAAATGCACACACACAGCTTGTCTAGTTCTATTCTATTCTATTCTATTCTATTCTAGTTCCAATAGAATAGGACTCTGGCACGGATAAACCAGGATAAACCTATTGGCACTATGCATCATCTTCATCTCTTCTCATGTGTCCTCATGTCCATGCTGGACAGTAGAGACAGTTACTCTAACGAAACAGGACAAACTCTTTTGAATACCATTGATTTCGGAAGAAACAATGAATGAGTGTGTGTCCCGGTACTTTTGGCCATATGTTCACCATCCACATGTTCACCCCAAAGGACAGGCCCTCAACAAGCTGTGTAAGCCACCTGGCTGTTCTACACATGCAGTGTTGGTACACAAACCAGGCCGAGCCAACTTTATGAGGGAAAAGACAAAGTAAAACATGGTGTGAAGCCGACAGCACACTGGCAGCTAGTGTGGCAGCGTGGCCGCCGGGTTGCTGTGATTGCATCCACATGTCAGACCTTCACTTTGCCTGTGGAAGGAAATGACTGGCTATACATTGTTCCTACTCATCGTGACCAGCGCTCCATTTGAGGTGGTGTCCTACATGTCCAAAAGTTTCTAGACATCTGCTGATCAGACCTTTCTTCTGAAATCAAGGGTATTGATAACTCCACTCTTCTTGGAAGGCTTCAGGCTAGATGTTGGAACATCTCTGTGTTGATCTGAGTGCATTCAACCACAAGAACATTAATGAGGTCTGGTGCTGATGTTAAATAATCCTTTGTGGATCATGAACACAACTCCTAAGGTCCACTCAACCCAAACATATTGGATGAAGCTGACTGCCCAGAAGCACAGCATTGGGCATGATGACCATAACCTCATGCTCCTGAGTATCCCAGCACATCAATGGAGATCATACAAGCTGCTTGGGGGCACCAATGAATAGCTCAATCCACTCAGGCAATCAGGATGTATCAGGATACTGTATATCTGTAGAGCTACAGACATTGGTTTAAGTCCCACCAGACCAACCCTGCAGCACCCCAAGCTTGAGTCAACAGCATCTCCTAGGTCAGGGGTGTCCAATCTTATCCACAAAGGGATTAGTGTGATTATGCAGTAGCTGGTGGCACACGAGCCCGTTGAAAAACCCAGCATTGGTGGGCTAGATGGTAAAGCTTGTTCATAGTGATGGACCAGTGGGTCATGCTGGTCAATCAGCATGGTCATGATGGTCATACCATTTGTCAGGTAGTCAAGCCACTTTGGTCAAGCTGAACCAATGAGATCATACTGGTGCACCAATCTGCACATGCTGGTCAACCACATTGGTAGTACTGGTTGTTTAGCTTGGTCTGACTCATTATGATTGTAGACCTGCTTGTACACCAGTAGTGGGCTAGTTGGTAAATGCTGGTCATAGTGATGGACCAGTGTCATTGTGGTCTACTAGCTTGGTCATACTGGTTGTCCAGCCTGGACAATCATGCTGGTGGACCAACATGGTCACATATACTGTTTGTCTAGCTTGGTCTGGTTGGTCATACTGGTGGAGCAGCTGAAAGTAAAAATACAGCCTATGGTGGTGAAGAGCTGTGCAGGGTGGTCTCTGTCTCGGAGCTGCAGATGAATGCAGCAGTGTGTCTGGCTCTAGAAGGGGGCGGGATGCCAGAGAAAACCGGGAAAAATGTTCATGCTTCACCAGAAAGCGACACAGCGAGGCTGGCTTTGGGAATACTGGTCAAAGGCTTGCTTTGGGAATGCTGATCCAGGCTGGCTTTGGGAATGCTGGTCCAGACTGGCTTTGGGAATGCTGGTCCAGACTGGGAGGGAGGGGGTCTTACCGTTACGGTGGAGTTCCTGACGGCGCTGGACGCGGTCTGCCGGATCTCCGCCGCGCTGCCCGGCTTCAGCAGGTTTCTGGTGAACCTCCGGCTCGATTCGGCTGCCATCTCTTTCATGAGGAAGAAAGAAATCCGTCAAATTCCCTCTGAATCAAAAATCCCGATTTCAGTCCTGCAAACCGCTGCTGTTCCAGACAGCGACGAGAGAGCGCTCTCTCTCTCTCTCTCTCTCTCTCTCTCTCTCTCTCTCTCTCACTCACACACACACACACACACAATCTCTCTCTCTCTCACTCACACACACACACACACACAATCTCTCTCTCGCTCTCGCTCTCTCTCTCACACACACACACAATCTCTCTCTCACACACACACACACAATCAATCTCTCTCTCACACGCACAATCTCTCACACACACACACAATCTCTCTATCGCTGTCTTTCTCTCACCTTTTCTCACCCAATCTCAATCTCTCTCACACACAATCTCTCTCTCTCTCTCTCTCTCTCTCTCTCTCTCTCACACACACACTCTCTCTATCGCTGTCTTTCTCTCACCTTTACTCACCCAATCTCTCTCTCTCTCACACACACACAAAACTCTTTCTCTCCCCAATTTATCTTAAATACACATACAGGTACAGGTACTGGGATACGGGTACTGCAGTACAGATACAGGTACAAACACAGGTACTGGGGTACATGTACAGGTACAGGTACTGTGGTACAGATACAGGCACAAACATAGGTATTGGGGTACAGATACAAGTACAGGTACTGGGATACAGGTACAGATATAGACACAGGTGCAGGTACTGGGGTACAGATACAGGTACAAACACAGGTATTGGAGTACAGATACATGTACAGGTACAGGTACTGAGGTACTGGTACTGGGGTACAGATGCAGGTACAAACACGTTCTCTCTCTCTTTCTCACACACACACACAATCTCTCACTCTTTCTCTGCCCAATTTATCTTAGATACAGGTACAGTTACTGGGGTACAGATACAGATACAGGTACCCCACAGACTGCAGCACAGCAATCGATAAACCCAGCTCAGTAACTGAGCAGAACCCTCAGCACTGTTCAGTCTGGAGTCAGCATTAATTGGTTCTGTCCCCAAGGTTGAAATGGAAAGTGGTCACACAGCGCCCCCTGCTGTGCTCATTAACAGCCCTATAAAGCCTGAACCATCAGATAATTGCCAGAATATTTTAATTCTTGAAAATCGATGATTTAAAGAGAAATTAGAAATGCCATAGAGGGCTTTTATTTTGTATCACACACATGAAATCTGTTGAATACCAGTTAGCTTTCTTTAAACATGAAAATCTAAAGCAGAATCTCTATAGGGCTCTGATAATTCACCAAAGACTGGTGTCTGATTCTATCTATCTATCTATCTATCTATCTATCTATCTATCTATCTATGTTTTGTAGCTATTGTAAGTCCATAGCTTAAAAAAACAAAGAGAAATATAGCAGTAGATAATGTAAACCCTAGTCCACGGTTTCTCAACCTGTGGGCTGGGGACCATCTCTTCACCCATCCACAGGAGAATACAGTAGTCCATACTGGGCTGGCAGGAATATGTATTTCACACTTTAAAAGAATATGTGAAAAAAAAAAATTATATAAGTGAAAATAAAATTGTGTTCAAACTATAAATATTATATGAAAACATGAATAGAAATGCATAAATAATATCACAAAAGTGTTACATGGCAAATTAAACTATGAGTTTAAGACAATGAAGTCGCAGGCATCGGCACATAAAACTGCCCTCACCAGACCTCAAACCAGGCACGCTAATGTTACTACTCTGATGTCAACTTCACGAAGATACTTACAGATACTGAGGATTCGATAGAGACACCAAAAATCTCAGGAACACAGTTGAGAGTGTTCTCACGAGTACCATAATTGCATTGTTCAGGACAAGAAAGCCCTTCAGCCATCTCTGGAGCTGCCTTCCCCTCACTGCAGGATAGCAACCCCACCAGAGCCACTCAACATCATCAGGGACCCCACCGCCCCAAAACTAACTAAAACCAGGCTGATGCTACATGAGTGTGAAATCCAGGACAACTAGACTCACAAACAGTTTTTACCCTGCAACACACTACCCCTTACTATCATTGTGACACCAAACACACACACACACACACACACACACACTGCATAGACACATTCCATATTTATTGCTGCTCCACTGTTGCATTAATGCACAGTGCAGTTTATGACATTGCACCTGTACTGCACATGTAACTTTACCACCAAACTTCACAATAATATGCAACAATATTAACATTACTTAACCTTCTATTCATGTCAGTTAGTGGAGTTATGTTTACAGACGTGGCATATGTACAGTTTTTGTGCTTATGTTTAATGTTTCATATCTGATCATTATCTGAGTTCTTCGGGTTTCTGGAGGAGTGGCTGCTGCTCAGGTGTCCTGCTACCCGAACAGCACTAAACTCACTAATGCTTCGAATATGTTTTTTCTTTTAATGTATGGAAAGACCGACCATGTATCTGTTAAATTTATTTTATAATACATGTCCTGTATTCAAGATATGTATGAAATGATCAGCTGCACATTTACTCTGTACCTGTAAATATGAAACATGCTTTTGCCATGTTACATATATATATATTTGCTAATACTGTAATATGTTACACATCTCTTTTTAATATTTCCCCATATATATTTATTATAAACATAAAACATAAAGTGTAAACATGCACACAGACCCATTGTGCACATTTTACCCATCCACACAGTGAAACATGCACATACACACTCATGAATTCACTCATTAGGGGCAGTGGGGCAGTGAGCACACATGCCTGGAACAGTGGGCAGCCCTATCCACAGCTCCCAGGAGCAGCTGGGGAGTTAAGTGCCTTACTCAAGGGCACTTCAGTCATATCCTGCCAGTTCAGGGAATTGAACCAGCAACCTTCCAGTCACAAGGCTGGTTCCCTAAACACATTTACATATATGCTGATCATGATGTTAACATGACTAATTATGCTTATTTCAGAAGCATTTCTGTTCTTTAATTACAGACTGTATTTGGTTTTAGTGTTTGTTGCACTGGTACATATGAATTACACCCAGCAGTGCTGCTGGAGCGTTTAAACTCATCAGTGTCGCTGCTGGACTGAGAACTACAAATATCCAGCCAACATGAGTGGACAGCGAGTGGACAGAGTTTAAACACTTTAGCAACACTGCTGTGTCTGAACCACTTTGTACCAGTGCAAGACACACTAATACACCACCACATATCAGTGTCACTGTAGTGCTGAGAGCAATCCAGTGTGTATTTTTTCCATATAGGAATGGTCCAGGCGTTTTGCAAATCCAATCTTTAACAGTAGATGGAGCCAAAGAATTATAAATAAAATGTAGTTTTTCAATCTCTACATTTTTCATGCTCTTTTGCGAGGGTCTCTCTCTCTCTCTCTCTCTCTCTCTCTCTCTCTCTCTCTCTCTCTCTCTCTCTCGCTCTCTCTCTCTGGAACACTTCCACTGCTCAGTTGCCCAGTTGCTCTACTTTGACATGATGAGCATAAATTCATGCTCAGCTGCTCCACATCATTTTCATGTATGGATTTAACTGAAGGGATGATTCCAGATTTTTTTTGTATAGTCATGTATCAATAGTGTCTGATCTACTGTATTCCTTTTAATTTCATTTTTCCCCAGTCACATTTTTAAGGTGTTCATTTCTGAAAATGTCATGGTTTTATGGTATGGCTAAATATGTTTTTGTACAATTCCTCAGTTATGATTATTATGAGTTTCGGTGACCAAAAGGGGCAAAACACATTAAGTAAGTAAGTAAATAAATAAATAAATAAGCAGCACATGAAGTGGAGCTCTTCCAAAATATTTTGGATGTCTTTTTTATGGGTTAATTGATTTTTTTTTCATTAGATTTGTAATCTAATTTCCATTATATTGATTGATTTTCTTTTAAAACAAAATAGTAGGAAATTGCCCTTCGAGCTTCAAGTACTGCTCGGCTTCACCGACCATCCTTCAAAACACAAGGAAAACATGCATCCAGACTGTTTTCTGTTCTGGCACCAAAATGGTGGAATGAACTTCCCCTGGCAGTCCGAACAGCTGAGTCCCTCACTGTCTTCAAACGCAGACTGAAGACTGTGTTTCAGGAGTATTAAACATTTGTTTCAACAGGATCTAAGCGTGAGGAATCTCTAGATTCTCGCCTCGTGTTCTAGCTAAGGATATTCTGAGTGAACAGCAAAGCACATTTGTTAGTCTCTCTGGATAAGGGCGTCTACTAAATGCCATAAATGTACGAGGTATGAAAACCCTTAAAATACCATGGTATACCTAAAACCAGTATTCCGCTGCCCTATTTTCATTATTATATTATATTATTATAATTTGATTGAAAATCTGTAAATTCTTTGAACTTTTAACCAGCATTCCAGATTGTCTCACTGTTTACTCAATTATTCTATTGCATTTTACTTCTGAACGTTTTCTTCATTGTTTGTTAAAGTACAATATCCAAGATATTCAGTTTGGTCTCGGACTGCTGAACAGCTCTGTACATTTCTGTTGGTTGTTAAAGAAAACAAAACAAAAAATAAAACAATATATATCATTAAAGTCTTTAGTCTGACTGTTCTGCTAACTTGTGGATGGTTGTGAACAGTGCCACACTGTGGTCAATTTCAAAAGTATTCTACAGTAGTAATCTCTATTATATTGAAAGAGGACACTGTGGCGTGGCTTATTGCATCTCACTCATGGGAGCAATATTTTAATAAAGCATTTGGAAATAATTTCATTAGTTTATAGAAATCTGCCTTGCTGACAGTGTTACTTAGTATTACTCTATTTACTCTAAAGGAGCACAAGCTGATTGTGTAATGCGGAATCATAGTAACATGTTATTTATGTAATTGATCAGAAATGAGGTCTAACCTTTATTCATAAAAATACTCATATTCAGATACAACAATCATACATTAATCTCCTTCAAAGTAGTCCCCTTGGGCTGCCATACATTTCTCCATGGTTCTGCTACTGTTGGAAGCAGGTCTGGAACGCTACTGGTCCGCAGCTGGTCTGTCACATTCTGCAGGATATCTTCTATGGACTGAAATATGGTCCCTTTCAGTGGCATTTTCAGCTTAGGGGAAAGCCAGAAGTCATACGGAGCCATGACAGGAGAGTAGGGAGCCTGATGAAGTGCAGGTGTATATAGTAAAGTATAGTATATTATAGTATAGTATAGTATAGTAGTACAGTATGGAAATAATAGTAGTGACTCTTATTAATAATCTCTCATTTCATCAGTCCATAAAACCTTAAAAAAATCAGTCTTAAGACATTTCTTGGCCCAGTCTTGACATTTTATCTGATGTTTCTTGTTCAAAGGCTGCTGCATCCCTCTGCAACACATCTCACAAATTTTGACTTTTCAGAGTCCGTCAAATAGAATATAGAAAGAGGGATCTTCGAGCATTCCTCTCTGCACAACCTCTCTAAATGGTCCAGAGTCCTGGGTCTTCTCCTGTGCACTGTACTCTTCAGCTGCCCCCACAGGTTCTCTATTGGGTTGAGGTCTGGGGACTGAGACGGCCATGGAGCCAAAAGCCAGGAGCTTGATTTTGTGAACCATTTTTGAGTAGATTTGTCCACATGTTTAGGGTCATTATCTTACTGAAAGACTCAGTGATCCTCAGCTTTCAGGCAGAGGCCACCAGATTCTGATTCAGAATGTCCTGATATTTCAAAGAGTTCATGATCCCATTTATCCTTACAAGGTTCCCAGATCCTTTGGAGGAGAACCAGGTCCACAGCATCACCGATCCTCCCCCATCCTTAACACTGGGCATGAGGTGTTTCTCTGCGTACTCATCCTTGGTGTTACTCCAGACCCACTTGGAGTGTTTGTTGCCAAAAAGCCAAAATCTTGGTCTCATCTGACCAAAGCACACAGTCCCAGTTAAAATCCTAGTACCGCTTGACAAACTCCACCCGTTTACACTTCTGAGTATAATTCAAAAAAGGCTTTCTCCATGCACGCCTCCCAAACAGCTTGTTGGTGTGTAGATAGCGCCTGATGGTTGTTTGGGAGACCTCGTAACCACAAGATGCTACCATTTGATTCAGTTCTCTTACTTCTCTTACCATCTTTCTCACTGTGCGTGGTGACAAGATACACTTGTGTCCTCTTCCAGGCTTGTTTGTCACAGTTCCAGATGTTTTGACATGTTTTGTGATGACTGTTCTGACTGTATTTAAGAGCATCTGCAGGAGAGTTCGGCTATTGTCTTGTAGCCATTTTCTGATTTATGAAGGTCGACACACATCTGTCTTACTTGAATAGTGTGTTCTCTTGTCTTTCCCATGTTTATGAGTAAGAGAAATAGGCCTCTGTGGAACGCCATGTTTATACCCCAGGGAAACAGGAAGTGATGAATTACTAATTAAAGGTTCCTACATCCTTTGAACCACTTTATATCTACAGTAGAAATGACAGAAATGGTTCATTTATTTCCAAGAAATTGTTAAGGGTGCCAGTAAAAGTGGAACATGTGATTTTATGGGAAATAATTATTTCTTAATCAAGATTTTTCTTTCTTTTTTTCGTTTGAGTTAAAGGTTGCTTTTTCATTTTGAGTGATTCTGCTTCTGCAATAAAAAATGTATTTATTTTAAGGCACATTTTAACACATTTGAACTAGGGGTGCCAGTAATTATGGAGGGCGCTGTATGTGCGATGACTGTGCTGCTCAGTGGCCTCTACTAGACAGTGATGAGTTACTGTGTACATCACTATGTTCCTGTAATACCTGCATCTCCAGCAGACTCTACTAAAACAGGGAGATATGAGGTTTGTGATAGGAGTGACTAACAGTATGAAGAATATAAGAGGGAGTTACTGTGTCATACTGATGGTAATTAAACAATGCCTGTTAAACCAGTAACCCAGTGTAGCATTTCCAGTCCAGAGTGTCTTTATAGTGTCTGATATGGTTTGTTGTAGAAATTGATATGATACTGTATGTATTGATTTTGCTGTGATATATTTCATTGTAAATGGAGTGTTAATAGCCTTTGAGTCAGTGTTTCGTTCTGTTTGTATGAAACACTCAGTTGTCAGATGATTAGGTTTTCCTCTCCTCTGTTACGCTGTTCTATGACTTTGTACTAAAGCACTGTATTCTGTTCATTTTGAAATCACACTCATTTTAATACTGTTCCTAAAAAACACTACGGTTAACAGCTTCAATCTCTGCCTCATAATATACTAATATCTCAATCAATCAATCAATCAAATTTTATTTATATAGCGCTTTTTACAACAGAACGTTGTCACAAAGCAGCTTTACACGGATCCGGGTCCAAGCCTCAAATGAGCAGCCATTAGGCAAACAGTGGCAAGGAAAAACTCCCTCAGTTAGGAGGAAGAAACCTTGAGAGGTACCAAGGCTCAAGAGAGGAACCCATCCTCCTCTGGTCGACACCGGAGAGCAAATAACAAAGGCACAATGGGAAAATGGGAAAGAAAGAAAAAAAAAATAATGAAGGGAAAATAAATAAAATAAATAATAAATAAAAATGGAGAGAGGATAAATAAAGATTGGCTGAGATAGTAATGCTACAGGTATGCATGATTGAGTAGTGAAAAATGAGATCCATGCAGGTGGGATAGCCTGGTCTGGAAGTTGATAGTAGGATGTAGGTGGATGAGTGGGCCGGTATCTGCAGGTGTCTCGGGCAGCTCAGGACATGGGGGGGAGAGAGGGAGAGAGATTAGTGCCCCCTTAAAAGTGTTAATGAAAAGCCTGCGTAAAGAGAAATGTTTTCAGGCGTGATTTAAAGACGGAGAGAGTGTCTGAGTCCCGAACAGTAGGAGGAAGGCTGTTCCAGAGCTGGGGGGCTTTAAAGGAGAAGGCTCGACCCCCAACAGTGTTCTTTTTGATTTTAGGGACAGTCAATAGGCCTGTGTCCTGAGAACGCAGTCTGCGTGACGGGAAGTAAGGTATTAAGAGCTCTTTTAGGTACTGGGGAGCTAAGCCATTTAGTGACTTGTATGTTAGGAGCAGTATTTTGTAGTCGATTCTAAATTTAATGGGAAGCCAATGGAGGGATGAAAGAACCGGACTAATGTGGTCAAATTTCCGAGTTCCGGTGAGAACCCTCGCAGTACTGATTGTAGCCTCTGTAGTGATTTCCCTGAACTACCAGCTAGAAGGGCATTACAATAGTCTAGTCTAGATGTGATGAATGCATGAATCAGTATCTCTGCGTGCTTGTGTGAGAGTGATTTACGCAGTTTAGTAATATTGCGTAGATGGAAGAATCCTGTCTTTACTACGTTACTAATTTGGCTGTCGAATGTAAGGTCGGAGTCAAATATGACGCCAAGGTTTCTCACAGTCGAGCTCGGTATGATTGAAAAACCGTTTAGGTTGATCGGGTTATAGGTTTTATTAGATCCTAATATTAAGACATCGGTTTTTCCAGAGTTTAGAAGAAGGAAATTTTGCGTCATCCAGTTTTTAATCTCACTAACACAGTTTGTTATTCGGCTGAGTGAATGATCCTCATTAGGTTTTGCTGATATGTAAAGTTGGGTGTCATCCGCATAGCAGTGAAAGTCGATGTTATGCTTTCGGATGACATCACCCAGCGGTAGTAGGTAAAGGGAGAACAGTAAAGGACCTAAGACAGACCCCTGTGGGACGCCATATTTAACTGTAGTGTGATAGGAGTGAGTATTGTTTATATCTGCTCCATAATATACTGCAGATCATAGAATTTACTTTTAGATAAGCAAGTTATTAATTCACTTATAACTACTTGAAAATCTAAAAGGAAGAAGAGTTTCCAAAGTTGATGAGAGGACTAGAATTATACCTGCAGACCTTCTGTGATCACATGTTCATGTCTAAATAAGCAAAATCCAAAATATAGAATTAAGCACTGTTTAAGTGCCTGACGTGCAAAATAAGTGATTTCAAAAATATGTAGATGAGTGATTTAGTAGATTCTGCTGTTCCTCTGCTGATCAGTGTGAAGCAAAAGTCAGAGTCAGAGCTTTTAACAGAACAGATTTTATTCTCAACAAAACATCAATAAAATGATGATGATAACAATAACAATAATAATAACAATAATAATAATAATAATAATAATAATAATAATAATAAAAATAATAATAAACAGTAATGTTTAGAACTGAAAAATCCATGGGCTCATCTCTGCTGCCAGCTCCCAGATGCCAGGAATGGCCTCTAAACGATCCAAAAGTCCCTCTGAGAAGAAAATGTCTCCTTCAGCTGTAAGTATGGCCTCCCAAACGAAGTGTAGTTCTGGGTTGTCTGGACGGGGTCGGGATCGTGGAAGCTCAGTTCCTTCTTCTTGTAGGAGAATGTATCCTCTCTTCCTCTTTCGATGGTTCTGGTCTGGTACGTAGTAGGAGACATCGTCCGTCTGGGGAACAGTGTAGTGTTTCTCCCAGACGTTTGGTTGAGAGTAAAGCCCTGAAATGATACAAGCAGATAACAGAGATGTTCATCAAAACTGCTTCTCTTAGTGCTGCTGATATTTCAGCTCTTAAAATGAAGAAATAACAGATCAATGATGATAATATAATAATAATAATAATAATAATAATAATAATAATAATAATTACTTAATTATTATTTTTAATTTTATTTTTTTAATACTGTGTATGAGGTACATACTTGGCAGATTGGCATCAGTGGAGGTTGGTGCTCCCGTGTGGTCGACTGGTTGTGGCCTCATGACGATTCCCACTGGAGGATCAGGATGGAGTTCTGGAAATGAGACACTTTATCTGTTAGAGAGACTGAACTACATTGAACAGTACATCAAAAATATCATCGAATTATAAAACATGGTATTATTATTATTGTTATTATTATTGTTATTATTATTATTGTTGTTGTTGTTTACTAAGCTTATACAACACAATTCTATATGTTTATCTTATTCATAGTTTTATATACTGTGTCTGAGGTACATACGTGGCACATTCCTGGCATCAACATTTGAGCCCATGTGATGGTGCGGTTGTGACATGGTGACTGTGGAGACAGGCGGGGTCAGAGTGCAGTTCTGGAAATGAGACACTTTACCTGTTAGAAAGACTGACTTACATTGAACATCAACAATATCATCACATTATTGAGTTTCGTATCCCTCTGATTGGGCTAATAATGCAACAGGCATTTTGTTTGTTTACCGTCTCCGTGCTGATCTGTGTGAAACTGTGTTAAAGTGATAGTTCAGATACAATGACACTTCAGTAGTAAGTTACAACTATTCATCTAACTGATTATACTGTAAGCCCCTCATCAATTGGTCTAGACCAGTGTTTCTGAACCCTTGTCCTGCAGGCACCCCTGCCATGCATATTTTAGTGCTTTCCCTGCTTCCAACACACCTGATTCAACTACTCAGCTCATGAACAAGCCCTTTCAGAGTCACATGGAGTGTGATAAAGCAGGGAAAGCACAAAAACATGCAGTGCAGGAGTTCCTCCAGGACCAGGGTTGAGAAACAGTGGCTTAGATCTTAGTTTGTTTAAAGAAAATAAGTAAATAAATAAATATAAATAAATAAATCAGTAAATAAATAAATATTAATAAATAAATCAGTAAATAAATAAATATAAATAAATAAATCAGTGAATATATAAATATTAATAAACCAATCAGTTAATAAATATATATTTTTAAAAGAAAACAGTCCACAAAGATTAATGAGTGGATTGAGATTTGCTTTCCTTCTTCATTAGATGATGATCTGTTTCAAACTCACCAGATCTGGCTGAATGTAGGTGGGTTTCAGACGTACAGTGATGTCCTGTGAGGGAGCTGAAGTTGTTGATGGCGATCAAATCAGATGAACTTGTAGTCAGACGACAGAGCAGCAGCAGGAGTGACTTGTTTAACGGTTTGTCAGCAAATAATTGAAGATCAAAGATTCATAACATAACAGGCCAAACGGTTGCTAAGCGATTGACTCTTTACTTTGAATGTAAACATTAATCTGGTTATTTAGTCCATTATTATAAAGAGAGAAATGAAATGTCTGAAAGTGAGACATTTTTGTGCCAAATCCAGAGTCTAATTCTTCATGAAGGTCTTTTACAGTCAAGCAGGAGATTTAAATGCTCTTTCTAGTAATCCTCACTTACCTCTGAATTACTTTTTTTAGTTTTCTGAATCTAATGACACATTTATGGTTTTGTGTGTGTGTGCGTGTGTGTGTGTGTGTGTGTGTCTTACAGCAGAACAAACTTACACACACCCCAAACCCCAACCCCTCTTTTTTTTCAGGTTTGCTGCTTTGGGTTGTGATTGGCTGCTCTGGGGAAATTGGTTGATTGTTGCTCCACCCATGACCACTTCCTATTGGCTGGTTCTCTTGGCGGGAGATTCATAAAGGCTCTTTGTTTGGGAGTTGGGGAGCTGTACCTTTTTCTCTCTGAGCCGACGTGTGCTGCTCCAGTATAGGCCCACCAGCACAGATCAAGCATGTTTGTTTTATTGTTGGTTGTAAAGTTGATTTTGCAGGACTTGCAGGGGTGACCTGCCTCTTTTGTTGCAACCTTTTCCCTCTGTTTATGAAAAGAGTAGGTAGGGAAGCTTTTTGTATTTCTTTACTTTTAGGAAAAGTAGATGCTTTCTTTTGTTGTAGTTGATTTGTTTGTTGTTTTGGCCTCGGGTCACCCTGAAGCCATAGAATCCTGTTTCTTTCCATTTTTGTTTTGTTTTCTGTTCATTTAAGCTTTGAAGTTGAAGTTGGAGAATTTGTCTGAGCAATAAAAGCCTTATTTATTTATTTATTTATTTTGGGTTGTAGTTGATGGGTCTGAGGCTGAGTGGGCATTCACTCGACACTTCTGTTGCGTCCTACCCCTACAGGACATAACAAATGGGGGCTCGTCCGTCACTTTGTCCTGTATGCTTTTGGTCCCTTGCTGGTAGGTGACTTTTTTTTTTTTTTTTTTTTCTTTCTGGTTGGCAGTTTTTGTTGTGGTGGGGGGAGTTTGAGTATGTTTGTTGTGGTAAAATGGAGTTTATTATTGAGGCATTTCAGCAGAGTCCTCCTTTAGAAGCTTTGGATAGTTGCTGTAGGTCTGATTTTATTGTTGATTGCAGATGTTTATAATATAAACATGCAGTAATGGAGGTGGTACAGGAGGTTTTAGTCTGTGCTGGTATTCTGCCTTCTGAAGTTGTTAGTTGGGAGCCAGTGTTTGATACGGCCAATCTTGATTCATTTTAACTTTCTGGTCAAGCTCCTGTTTTACATCCTCTTATTGGTTTAGGTAGTGAAGATCTAAAGTTGGCTATTAGATTGAAAGAGCTGGATCTGCAAGTTAAACGCCAGGAACATGAAACTCAGCTCCTGCGATTTAGGCAGTATAGTTTGGAGAGTGGTGATGCACGTGGAGCTGGAGTAGCTAGGTCTCCACCTGTGTCAGCCTCTGTGATTTCACCTAATGTTACTGCTGCCTCACCTGTATTACCTTCAGTGGATTTTGATATCAGTAAGCAGATTTGTTTGGTTCCCACATTCAGGGAGACTGAAGTGGATTCGTATTTTGGCGCTTTTGAGAGCATAGCTAGTGCTTCGAGCTGGCCAAAGGAGGTTTGGCCACTTTTGCTAGAGTGCAGACTGACTGGGAAATCTCAAGAAGTCTGTTCTGCATTGTCTCTTGAGGAGAGTTTGAATTATGATGTGCTATTTTGAGGGCATATGAGTTAGTGCCTGAGGCTTTTCGTCAGATTTCGTTCGCATTTAAAAACTGCCAGCCAGACATTTACTGAGTTTGCTCATGAAAAGGCAAACCATTGATAAGTGGATTCAGTCCAGCAAGGTGATGAATTTCGAGCAGCTTCATGAACTCATTTTATTGTAGGATTTTAAAAATACATTGCCAACTAAAATTGATACAGTTGAATGAACAAAGTCTCCTCTGTAGCACAGGCTGCAGTCTGTAGTGACAAATTTTGACGCATAGGTGAAACTTTGTTTTGTCTCCTAGTGGGGGGGGGAATTTAGTCCGAAAAGAAGCGTACAAAAATTTAGAACAGTTAATGTATCTTAGTCTGAAAATCGAGAATGCTTCTATTGCCACGAGTCATCTTATTGCCGCCTGTCCAGCAAAAGAAAGCTCGTCTTTCTAAAGGACAGGCTCCAAAAGCAGTTGGTTTTGTTAAGGCTACTTGTGATTCTGTTGCAGACAGACAGGGCATTGATTGTGTATGAACCTTCTATTTTAGAAGGTTCAGTGTCGTTGACTGGTCAAAAGGGTGACCCAGTAAGTCCCAGTAACAATTTTGCGGGACACGGGAGCTGCTCAGTTATTTGTTCGTGAGGGGGTTTTGCCGTTATCTGATGACACATTTTGTGGTGCAGATGTGTTGCTTCAAGGCATTCAGCTTGGTGTAGGAAGAGTTCCACTGCATACTTTGCACATCCTGTCTAGATTGGTGACAGGGTTTGGTAAAATTACTGTTTGTTCCAAACTACCTGTAAAAGGGATTGACTTTATACTGGGTAATGATCTGGCTGGTGGAAAAGTGTTGCCTTTTCCTGAGGTCATTTTGTGATCCTCTATCTGAACCTCAAGGTCAGAGAGAAGGTTGTGGATTTTTCTTCAGGATTTCCAGCCATTTTCCCTGCTTGTGCTGTTACACGAGCACAGTCGCAAAAGATGGTGGATGTGATGGTTGGTTTCTGATAGCATTCTTTCCCTTACTGATGAAAGTGGTGGTCATGATGTTGGCGTTGGTGATAACCAACAGAGTTTGGATGTAAATACTGATTCTTGTGATTCCTTTGCAGGTCTCCATGGGTCAGTTAACGAACCTCAGCCGCTGTCTACTGTCCGCACTGTTAAGGGGGAGCCACCAGTGTCATCTTCTCGTGCTGAACTTGGCTTGTCACTGTCAGTTGGCAGAGTGCAGATCATCACTGAACAGCAGCGTGATCCCTCCCAGGCTCGTTGCCGAGCCAATGTGGTAAACAAGGAAGGTTTGTCTAAGAAACCAGTTGCCTATTTTTGGGATGGGGAGTTATTCATGCGTAAATGGACGCCAACAGCATTGAGTGAATTAGAGTGGGGATTAATTTACCTGCTAGTTGGTTAGGAAAGCCAAACCAAATTGTTGCCCCAGCACCTCTTGGACCATTCCTGTAATGGGCCTTTCGAACATGTGATCTTGGATTGTGTAGGTCCACTGCCACAAACAGTGGTAACCGGTACCTACTGACAATGTGTGTAGCAACACGCTTTCCAGAGGCAGTGCCTTTACACTCTTTGAAAGCTAAAGTCATTGCTAAACCTCTCATTAAGTTTTCTTTCTACCTTTGGACTCCCATGAATTGTACAATCTGATCAGGGTTCCAACTTTATGTCCCGGTTGTTTAAGCCAGTGTTGTCCCGACTTAACATAAGGCATCAAATTTCTAGCGCTTTTCATCCTGAAAGTCTAGGCTCATTGGAGAGATTTCATCAAACATTGAAATCAGTGCTGTGTGCCTATTGCTTGGAGACTGATAAGAACTGGGATGAGGGAGTTCCACTGCTGAGATTTGCCATTCGTGAGACTCGGAGTCTTTAGCTTTGTGTGCTGCAGCCTTGGTGTTTGCACATACGGTTCGAACTGATGCAGAAAGAGGTTGAATCTCTTTGATAATGGTTTGGCTGTTCAAAGTTGCAGTGCATGGAGTTCTCCCTGCCTCCTTTTGCCAAAGCCAGATGGTTCAGTCCGTTTTTGCACTGATTATCGGAATGTTAGTGCTATCACAAAGCCAGATTCTTTTCCCCTGCCACGTATGGAAGTCTGTGTTGACAAAGTGGGGGCAGCTTTGTGTTTAAGGTGGATCTGCTTAAGGGTTATTGGCAGGTGCCTTTAACCCCTTGTACTGCTGAAATTTTCTTTAGTATATGGTGATGTCCTTCAGACTTCAAAATGCTCCGGCCACGTTCCAATGGCTTATAAGTCAGGTGCTGATTGGGGTTTCTGGTTGTGAGATGTATTTGGATGATATTTTTGTTTGTTTATTCAGCTGGAACAGTCATCTGACGACACTTCATACTGTGTTTGATAGACTGCATCAAGCCTCTTTGACAGTAAATCTGGCCAAATGTGAGTTTGGTAAGGCTATGGTCACTTACCTTGGGAGACAGGTTGGTCAATGATTGTTCTGACTGTATAAGAGCATCTGCAGGAGAGTTCGGCTATTGTCTTGTAGCCATTGTCTGATTTATGAAGGTCGACACACATCTGTCTTACTTGAATAGTGTTCTCTTGTCTTTCCCATGTGTAAGAGTAAGAGAAATAGGCCTCTGTGGATCGCCATGTTTATACCCCAGGGAAACAGGAAGTGATGAATTACTAATTAAAGGTTCCTCGATCCTTTCATCTACTTTATAATCTACAGTAGAAATGACAGAAATAGCTCATGCATTTATTTCCAAGAAATTAAGGGTGTCAGTAAAAGTGGAACATGTGATTTTATGGGAAATAATTATTTCTTAATCAAGATTTTTCTTGCTTTTTTCGTTTGAGTTAAAGGTTGCTTTTTCATTTTTTGTTCAGAGTGATTCTGCTTCTGCACTAAAATAAATACCTTTATGGCACATTTTAACACATTTGAACTAGGGGTGCCAGTAATTATGGAGGGCGCTGTATGTGCGATGACTGTGCTGCTCAGTGGCCTCTACTAGACAGTGATGAGTTACTGTGTACATCAATATGTTCCTGTAATACCTGCATCTCCAGCAGACTCTACTAAAACCAGGAAATATGAGCTTTGTGATAGGAATGACTAACAGTATGAAGAATATAAGACTTGGGTGTGTCTCGGATGCGTCACGCCACTTCTGGTTTGACACTCTGCACTTGCTACTTGCTAGCTCCTTCTGCTGGTTCCTCTAACCCTCAATCACTTTAATCTGCTTTAAAATAAGCCTAAACTTTGAAATCTCCTTCCTAAACACTACTCTCTCCTTAACTGCTGTTCATCTTCTTAACCGCTGTTTTTCTTCCTGTTTGTTACCATGGTGACCACAGAGAAGCATGCTCTCCTGACCCTCCGCACGGAGCTTGAGGAGCTGGACCGGCAGATCCAGCTTCTTTTGGCGAGGCAGGCGGGGGTCAGGCAGGACCAGGCTGGAAGCCGCCCGGGACACCTCTTACTCGGTGGTCTCCACGCCTGCCCTCCCTGCCTGGCGGACCCCAGCAGTTATCTCCACAACCACTCTGGCGCGGGTCTGGGAGCGTCAGCGCGGTGGTGGAAGGCCATGATCCTCAGCCAGTCTTCACCTCCACCAACCACTGAGGTCCTCAGCGCCTCTCCTCTGCCTCCGCCTCCACCTGTGCCGAGCAGCAGCAATAAGGGCGGTATTCTTATCGGTGACTCGTTAGTCCGCTACCTGAAGGTCAGTGGCACTAAGGGTAATGACAGTGTCATGTCTTCCAGGTGCATGCGTCCTGCGCGTTGCGCAGAGACTCCCCTCAGCATTGCGGCAGCGGGACGACATTGGCACAGTCCTCCTCCACGCAGGAACGAACGTCATCTCTGCCCGTCGCATTGAGGTCTTGAAGGAGCACTTCTGGACACCGCTCGGTAGCAGACCCGCGCCCAGATCATCGTCTCCGGCCCCGTGCCCACCTACAGTTGCGGGAGTGAGCCTTTCAGCCGCTTCTTCGCTCTCCACTGCTGGCAGCAGGACTGGTGCATCGGCGTCCACACGGACTATGTGGACAACCGGGAGAGTTTTCGGGAGCGCCCGGCCCTCTACCACAGACGTCCTTCACCCCAGCCGCCTTGAATTTGCTGTCCTCTGCGGGAACATCCAGGAGGTTCTACGCCACGTTTGACTGACTTCATACAGTCACACCAGTGAGGAAAGTACATTAGACACTGGGCAGGTATGGGATTCATTCTCTCACTGGTCACACTTATCCGATAGTTCTGAAGTAAGTACTGTTTCTAAACCACTCCGCTATACTATAAATACAACCTTACCCTGCTGTATTGAGACTGTCTGTCCCCCCATAGAGTTCGAAAGCATTGACGTCGGAAAATCTGTTTAAATAACCTTATTAGAATCAGAACCAAATCTCCCAGCTCTCTGACAACCAGCAGCTCCCGTATCAAACTGGGATTATTAAACATACAATCTCTAACCTCTAAAGCAGTGATTGTGAATGAGAAAAAATCACTGAGACCTTAATTCCCTCTGTCTCTGTGAAACCTGGGCTAAACCCAATGAATACAGTGCTCTAAATGAATCCTGTCCTCCCTCGTTCAGTCACTACAGTCACCCACGCAAATCTGGTCGTGGAAGTGGCGTAGCCACAATATGACTCCGCCTTAGCTATTACTCAAAACTCAGGATACAAAGCAAAATCTTTTGAAGTTCTTAACTTTAAAACTATCTGACCCAGCTCCTGTTTCAAGAAAGCAACATACATTTCAGGTCATCACTATCTACCATCGTCCTGGTCCATATACAGACTTTCTTACTGAATTTCCAGACTTCTTGGCCCAAATAGCTCTTTCTACTGACAGCCGTCATTGTTGGAGACTTTAATATCCACTTTGAAAAGGCACAGGATCGACTTAAAATGGCCTTTCAGTCCATTCTGGATGACTTTGGGTTGAAACAAATGATCACCTACCCATTGATTCAACCATACCCTAGTTCTAGTTTTAACCCTGGATACAGACAGACAATGTGACCTGTATCTCACAGAATCACTCCATTTCAGTCCACTATCTAATTATGTTCGAATTAATCTTACACCACAGCATGCATCACTCGCCTTGTTTCTTTAGTAGATGCACCATAACATCCTCAACAGTTAATGACCTCATTAATACTCTCCCCGACCTGTCCACTGTCTGTCCCCTCAAACCATAGTGACTTCGACCTATACAATAGATACCCTAAACTCAGTATTGACTGAGTTAACTTAGTTTAATTGGCTCCTCAAAATCATCCCCGTGTGCACTAAATAGTCATGTGGGTACTGGATCTAAACAGGTTGCACCAACCACTATCCTATCATTACTCAATATAGTGAACTCCTCCCTTAGTCTAGGACACATGCCTAAATCTCTCAAATATGCAATTATTAATCCCATATTAAAAAAGCCAAATCTTGACCCTCACAAACTTACAAACTGCAGACCGATAGCAAACCTCCCGTTCTTAGCTAAGATCTTAGAAAAAGTAGTGTCCGACCAACTGTGCACCTACCTCCACCATAACTTAAACGAGGCTCCCCAATCTGGATTTAGACCTAACCATAGCACTGAAACAGCCCTACTAAGTTACAAATGACCTCCTACTCTCCCTTGATAGAAACCATAACACTATTTTAGTATTATTGGATCTCAGTGCCTCATTCGATACCATTAATCATTCCATTTTGCTTCATAGACTTGAGTCACTTGGGAATTAAATGATCTGTCCTAAACTGGTTTTAGTCATATCTGACCGACTGCCTCCAGTGTGTAAGCATAAACAATACTCACTCCTGTGAGACTACAGTAAAATAGGGTCCTGTTCTTTTGTCCCTCCAATGGCTTCCCATTAAATTCCAAATTGACTACAAAATATTGCTACTAACATGCAAGTCGCTAAACGGTTTAGCCCCCATTACCTAAAAGACCTCTTAATACCCTACAACCAGGCATGCAGACTGCGTTCTCAGGACACTGGCCTATTGATAGTCCCTAGAATTAAGAATACTGTTGGGGGGGGGGGGGGAGCTTTCTCTTAAGCCCCCCAGGTCTGGAACAGCCTTCCTCCTACTGTTCGGGACTCACACTGTATCTTTAAGTCACGACTAAAAACCTTTCTCTTTATGCAGGCTTTTAACTAACACCTAAGTTGGTACTAATCTCTCTGCCTCTCCCCCCCCCCCCCCCCCACATGTCCTGAGCTGCTCCAGACACCTGGCAGACACCGGTCCACCCCTTTACCCCTCCGCTGCTAAGTAGACAGATTAGACTACGCCACCTGCTTGTATTTCATCACTACTACAAAATTCTTTATCTTCCCTCCGTCTAATTTTTATTTTATTTTATTTATTTTATTTATTCCTACTTCTCTAAACCCATGTATTCTGCCGTTTATGCTCTCTGGTGTCGACCAGAGGAGGATGGGTTCCTCTCAAGGTTTCTTCTTCCAAGTGAGGGAGTTTTTCCCTTGCCTGTTTGCTCACTGGCTGATCATTTGAGGCTTGGACCTGGATTTATGTAAAGCTGCTTTGACAACTTCCTGTTGTAAAAAGCGTGTTATAAAAAAAAAACTTGATAGATTGACTGTCATACTGATGGTAATTAAACAATGCCTGTTAAACCAGTAACCCAGTGTAGCATTTCCAGTTCAGAGTGTCTTTATAGTGTCTGATATGGTTTGTTGTAGAAATTGATATGATACTGTATGTATTGATTTTGCTGTGATATATTTCATTGTAAATGGAGTGTTAATAGCCTTTGAGTCAGTGTTTCATTCTGTTTGTATGAAACACTGTTACGCTGTTCTATGACTTTGTACTAAAACACTGTATTCTGTTCATTTTGAAATGACACTCATTTTAATACTGTTCCTAAAAGACGCTACGGTTAACTGCTTCAATCACTGCCTCATAATATACTAATATCTGCTCCATAATATACTGTAGATCATAGAAATTACTTTTAGATAAACAAGTTATTAATTCACTTATAACTACTTGAAAATCTAAAAGGAAGAAGAGTTTCCAAAGTTGATGAGAGGACTAGAATTATACCTGCAGACCTTCTGTGATCACATGTTCATGTCTAAATAAGCAAAATCCAAAATATAGAATTAAGCACTGTTTAAGTGCCTGACGTGCAAAATAAGTGATTTCAAAAGTATGTAGATGAGTGATTTAGACGAGTAGATTCTGCTGTTCCTCTGCTGATCAGTGTGAAGCAAGTCAGAGTCAGAGCTTTTAACAGAACAGATTTTATTCTCAACAAAACATCAATAAAATTATGATGATAATAAACAGTAATGTTTAGAACTGAAAAATCCATGGGCTCATCTCTGCTGCCAGATGCCAGGAATGGCCTCTAAATGATCCAAAAGTCCCTCTGAGAAGAAAATGTCTCCTTCAGCTGTAAGTATGGCCTCCCAAACGAAGTGTAGTTCTGGGCTGTCTGGACGGGGTCTGGATCGTGGAGGCTCAGTTCCTTCTTGTAGGAGAACGTAATCTCTCTTCCTCTTTCGTCCGTTCTGATGGTGATGGTTCTGGTCTGGTACGTAGTAGGAGACATCGTCCATCTGGGGAACAGTGTAGTGTTTCTCCCAGACGTTTGGTTGAGAGTAAAGCCCTGAAATGATACAAGCAGATAACAGAGCATGTTCATCAAAACTGCTTCTCTTAGTGCGGCTGATATTTCAGCTCTTAAAATGAAGAAATAATAGAGCAATAATCATAATAACCATCATTAATACTGTTATTATTAATCATTATTTATTACTTAATTCATTGATTATTATTTTTAATTTTATTTTTTTAAATACTGTGTATGAGGTACATACTTGGCAGATTGGCATCAGTGAAGGTTGGTGCTCCCGTGTGGTCGACTGGTTGTGGTCTCATGACAATTGCCACAGGAGGATCAGGATGGAGTTCTGGAAATGAGACACTTTATCTGTTAGAAAGACTGAATTACATTGAACAGTACATCAAAAATATCATCCAATTATAAAACATGGTATTGTTATTGTTGTTTATTATTATTATTATTGTAGTTTACTAAGCTTATACAACACAATTCTATATGTTTCTCATACATAGTTTTATATACTGTGTATGAGATACATACGTGGCACATTCCTGGCATCAACAGTTGAGCCCATGTGATGGTGTGGTTGTGACATGCTGAGTCTGGAGACAGGTGGGGTCAGAGTGCAGTTCTGGAAATGAGACACTTTACCTGTTAGAAAGACTGACTTACATTGAACATCAACAATATCATCACATTATTGAGTTTCATATCCCTCTGATTGGGCTAATAATGCAACAGGCATTTTGTTTGTTTACCGTCTCCGTGCTGATCTGTGTGAAAGTGTGTTAAAGTGATAGTTCAGATACAATGACACTTCAGTAGTAAGTTACAACTATTCATCTAACTGATTATACTGTAAGCCCCTCATCAATTGGTCTAGACCAGTGTTTCTGAACCCTTGTCCTGCAGGCACCCCTGCCATGCATATTTTAGTGCTTTCCCTGCTTCCAACACACCTGATTCAACTACTCAGCTCATGAACAAGCCCTTTCAGAGTCACATGGAGTGTGATAAAGCAGGGAAAGCACAAAAACATGCAGTGCAGGAGTTCCTCCAGGACCAGGGTTGAGAAACAGTGGCTTAGATCTTAGTTTGTTTAAAGAAAATAAGTAAATAAATAAATATTAATAAATAAATCAGTAAATAAATAAATAGTAATAAATAAATCAGCAAATAAATAAATATTAATTAATAAATCAGTAAATAAATAAATATAAATAAATAAATCAGTAAATGAATAAATATGAATTAATAAATCAGTAAATAAAGAAATAAAAAAAAAAGTCAGTAAATAAGTAAATATTAATAAATAAATCAGTAAATAAATAAATATGAATTAATAAATCAGTAAATAAATAAATAAATATTGATAAATAAATCAATAAATAAATATAAATAAATAAATAAATCAGTGAATAAATAAATATTACTAAACAAATCAGTTAATAAATATATATTTTAAAAGAAAACAGTCCACAAAGATTAATGAGTGGATTGAGATTTGCTTTCCTTCTTCATTAGATGATGATCTGTTTCAAACTCACCAGATCTGGCTGAATGTAGGTGGGTTTCAGACGTACAGTGATGTCCTGTGAGGGAGCTGAAGTTGATGGTGATCAAATCAGATGAACTTGTAGTCAGACGACAGAGCAGCAGCAGGAGTGACTTGTTTAACGGTTTGTCAGCAAATAATTGAAGATCAACGATTCATAACATAACAGGCCAAACGGTTGCTAAGCGATTGACTCTTTACTTTGAATGTAAACATTAATCTGGTTATTTAGTCCATTATTATAAAGAGAGAAATGAAATGTCTGAAAGTGAGACTGAGTGACGTTAATTATCGAGTACATTGTTGTAGTTCATTCACAGTATGTTCACTGTAACTATAATGACAGTAGCTGAAATACTGTGATTTGTATTTCTGTAATGTGTAAACAGTACTGCACTGCTCATGACAGGAATAAGGGGCCGAATCAGGATCACAGCACACATTTACAGCTATTAATGCATTTTTACTGACTGTAGCATCATGTGTGAGAAATAAATGGCACCTTATTTTACAGTTGATGTGTTGATATGTATTAAATATACCCACATGTTTAGACACAAACAGTGTTTTTCATCATCCTGGTCCTTTGAACTCATTCACCAGAAAAACACTAAAAAACACGTCATATCTCAGAAATCTTTTTGGAAATGAATCATCCAGAATTAAATTTTTATTTTTTTATCTGAAAATTCAAGAAATGTAAATAAAGATAAAGATTAGACGGAGAAGGATGTTTAAAACAGTTGGTTCTTAGGATGGTTTTCTTCTGATGACTTCCATGAAGGTCATATTTGTGCCAAATCCAGAGTCTAATTCTTCATGAAGGTCTTTTACAGTCAAGCAGGAGATTTAAATGGTCTTTCTAGTAATCCTCACTTACCTCTGAATTACTTTTCTTAGTTTTCTGAATTAATCTAATGACACATTTATGGTTTTGTGTGTGTGTGTGTGTGTGTGTGTGTGTGTGTGTGTGTCTTACAAAAGCAGCAGAGCAAACACACACACACCCCAAACCCCAACCCTTCTCACCAACCCGTACACAGGTGTGTTACCTGTTCAGGTTCCTCTTGAGACTAAGCTGAAATAATCTGATTTGAAATGAGAAACAGACTTAAATCACTTAACATTTTTGATCTGCTTTTTTGCACCAAGACCATGTCCAAGAAAATGTACATATACAGCTTCCTCCATAATTATTGGCACCCCTGGTTAAGAAGTTTTCTTTGGTTTCTAATAAATTCTGTTTTTTAATAATAAAGGACAACAATGAAAATAAAAGAGAAAAATCTAAGCTTTAATTCAAGTAACTTTATTTGGTGGGAAAAAAATCACACATTAAAAAATAAATCTTTTCAATGAAATCATGTGTGTCACAATTATTAGCACCCCTGGTGTTAGTACTTTGTACAACCTCCCTTTGCCAACAAGACAGCACTTAATCTTCTCCTATAACTCTTCACAAGTTGGGAGAATACAGAAAGAGGGATCTTCCACCGTTCCTCTCTGCACAACCTCTCTAAATGGTCCAGAGTCCTGGGTCTTCTCCTGTGCACTCTCCTCTTCAGCTCCCTCCACAGGTTTTCTATTGGTTGAGATCTGGGGTCTGAGACAGCCATGAGAGGATCTTGATTTTGTGCTTTTTGAACCATTTTTGAGTAGATTTGGTCACATGTTTAGGGTCATTATCTTGCTGAAAGACCCAGTGATGACCCATTTTCAGCTTTCAGGCAGAGGCCACCAGATTCTGATTCAGAATGTCCTGATATTTCGGAGAGTTCATGATCCCATGTATCCTTACAAGGTTCCCAGGTCCTTTGTAGTAGAACCAGGCCCACAGCATCACTGATCCTCCCCCATCCTTAACACTGGCCATGAGGTGTTTTTCTGTGTACTCATCCTTGGTGTTACTCCAGACCCACTTGGAGTGTTTGTAGCCAAGAAGCTCTATCTTGGTCTCATCTGACCAAAGCACGCAGTCCCAGTTAAAATCCCAGTACCGCTTGACAAACTCCACCCGTTTACGGTTCTGAGAATAGTTCAGAAAAGTCTTCATGCATGCCTCCAGAACAGCTTGTTGGCATGCAGATAGCTTTTAACACATTTTAACTAGGGGTGCCACTAATTATGGGTCACTGCTGTGTCTGATCCACTCCTTCCAGTGCAACACACACTAACATACCACCACCGCCAGTGTCACTGTAGAGCTGATAATGACCAACCACCCACATAATAGCTGTTTTGTGGTGGTCCTGTGGGTAGTTTACAGTTGTACAGAGTCGTTCTCAGAGCTACTGTAGCCTTTCTGTCAGCTCCAATCAGTCTTTGCTGACCTCTCTGCAGAACTGCCCTCACTGGATGTATCTTCTTTATTTCTGAGTTACTCTAGACCACAGCCAGAAGTACGGGAGCTTTGGGAAGTGCAGATCAACACTGCTCTAGAGACACACTCTCTCTCCAGCTCTCTAAAGTGTTATTTAAGAGGCACAAATCACAGACAGCCTCTTGATCTGGTGGTGTGCAGGTCTGCGTGAGTGTGTGTTAGGGGCCTACGAGTGTAAATGGCCTTTCAAAAACACATCACAGTCAATTACACAGCAGGGCAAAGTCAACTGAGACAGCCCATCATGGCACGGCTCAGCACAGAACACATAAAACACACACACACACACACACACACTTACATATCTACCTAATACACACAACTCAAATACTTAAATGGAATTTAAATTGAGCTGAGTGTCTATGATAGAGCGAGAAAAAAGGAGTATACATAGCTGTGTGTTGGGATACACACAAGTGTGTGTGAATGTGTGTGTGTATGAGCGTGAGCGATGCCCGAGGTGTTATTGCGCAGATGAAAGCCCTGTGATGAGGTGTGGATCCTTGGGCCCGTGACAGCTGTATATTAATCTACACACAACTTCAGACAAATCAAACAGATTCTCTTTCTCTGCTGGAAAAAGAGGGAAAAAAGAAGAGGAAAAAAAAGCACCACAAACCCCAAAGCCCCGTTCATAAGGCCGGGTCTACGGGACATGAAACGAAACACGGATCATCTTTAAGGGCCCCAGCGCCTTTGAAACACCACCAGCTGCCTCAGCCTCTCTTCTCTGACTCTTTTTTATTATTTTTTTACATCACACTTCAACAAACTTGAGCCATATTGTGGCAGATGAAGGCGGAACATCCACACTTCAAACTAATTTGGTAATTGTGAGATGAAACAGACACAGTTCGGCCTCCGAGAGATTTCACTGGACTCAAAACATCAAACGAGCCACACTATGGCACAGATCAGGCCTGACGAGAGTTTTTGCAGGCTGCTAAAAGGCAGCTGATTTTTTGATAATTGGTGAATGTGCTGCATTATTCATGGACGATCAATAATTACTGATGGAGAGCTTCAGAATCATATGGTAAATGTGGGTCAATGCAAATGTATCAGGGATGAAATGATATAGCACTGGCCCTGTTATTTAACCTCTTTCTGCAAAACCAAAGTGGGCGCCATTTCTGGAGTTTAATCTTTTATACTGGTGTTGATTTGATATGTAATAAACCTAATCTACCAAAATCAAATTCATAGATGTTTATTTTATTAGTGTCAGAAGCTCTGATTTTGAATTTTCTGAACTAGGAAAAATAAGAATATACAAGTTTGTAATGACAGTGAACTAAGGGGGCATGAATCAAAACGTGACATGGTGTTGGGTGCCCATAACTCATCTTGAGGGTAAAGAAGTCTATCCCATTTGATTCAAAGTCACAGCATTTTCTTAGTGACCGATAGGTAAGGAAACACTGTGCAGACCAGTCCAAGTGCCCGTTCTAACACCTGTCCACTGATGAAAGAGTCTGCAATACTACGGTAACCAAACATTCTCATGTTCTCTTATTGGGACCTAAAATCATCTGGCCAAGACTTGCAAATCGTGTGAATGTCATTTGTATTGTACATCAGTTTGGTTTTACCATCATCTCATTTTTGGTGTAAACTCAGACAGACAGACAGACGAACTATCAAAAACTCTACAAACAGATTTTAGATTGAGATCAAATACGCAGGTGATCATTGGTATGGTGTTTGGATGATGGTAAGCTCACAGAGCTGAAAAGCAGTAGCAGGGAGGAATAAGTTGCTTTATTTATACTCGACAGATGGGTTACTGACATTTTTTCACACAAATAGCTCGGTCATTGTCTGATATTGTGTTTCTCTGTTAGTAAATGTTTGAACTATTTTATGGTAAAAAAGCTAACCTAGCTCTCTCTCATATTATATCATGGTATTTGATTGTTCGTGAAAAGTTTTATGGCTAATAAGACAAAAGCTCCTCTCATCAGTCGCTGAAATTCAGTAGAACCTGTGTAAACAGAATACTCCTCTTGTCAGTTGATGTAATTCAGTAGAATTGGTGTGACCAGAAGGTCCTCTTCTCAATCGCTGTGATTCAGTAGAATCAGTGTAAACAGAAGCTCCTCTCGTCCGTCAGTCGCTGTAATTCAGCAGAATCAGCGTAAACAGAAGCTCCTCTCGTCAGTCGCTGTAATTCAGCAGAATCGGTAAACAGAAGCTCCTCTCGTCAGTCGCTGTAATTCAGTAGAATCGGTGTACACAGAAGCTCCTCTCGTCAGTCGCCAGTAATTCAGTAGAATCGTAACGCTCCTCTCGTCCGTCCGTTAGTGGTATCTATGCTAGCTAAGTACGTAGACTAGGCTACTCTTTGGTTCGCTACATGTTTGACTTCAACACAGAGCTCAAAATCTACAGTAAGTTCTACTTTTTACTGGGCTAATCTTACCCTCGGCTAGCAAACGCTGCGGGTTCCATCATATTTCTTTGGTCTGGAAGCCAGTGCTGTTACCTTGGTATCACGCTTGCACAAATTTGGGGGAAGGAGCTTCACAATCATTCAACAGTTGTTGTCTTGAATCATGCAGACATTCCCTTTAAACAGGAAGTGGGTTTTTATTATTGTACCATTAGCCAGTTAGCCGGCTACCTTAGTTAGCTAGCTTTCTCCTATAAGTCGAGTTAGATAGCAAGAGCAGAATATGTTTTAAATTGCATCACATATAATGACAATCACTGACAAAATGTGATTAAAAACCTTGTGCATAGCTTATAGTGTTATTCTCTCTTTTCATTTCCCTGACACAGTCTACGACAGACGGTCAGCAGCTGGTCAAACACAGACAGCTTCCCTCCCTCTGTGTGTGTGTGTGTGTGTGTGTGCATGGACTCTGCCACCATTTGCCAACACAAACACACTAATCAGTGGCTTCCCTCTCATTAAAAGTTAATTAGTTTGACACAGGTTTCCTGCAGAAGAAAGTATTGACCACTTACGACTCATTAGGGCTAAACTAAATATCACACCAAGTAGGACCTGCTAATGGAGAGGGAACACACACACACACACACACACACACACACACACACACACACTCTGTTGGCTTTGCCTCACATTTAGAAAATACCAAAATTCAGCTTCATGTCTTACAAACTAAGACTCATTCGTCTTAATTTAATTAAAAAAACACTCATTAAATTACTTTTAAATGTACATATTTAAGGATATTTTTTAATGTTGATACTGTTTGATTACTAATTTATTTAAACTTAAAATGAAATATTCTAATAGAGAATAATCATTTCTGATTTTCATAATCTTTCATCAAATATTTAATAATATAAAATTAATATAAATTATGACAGTTTAACTTTCTGAAAGAAAATACCAACATGAATTGAATTTTTCACAGAATTTCAAAGTTTTCACAATGTTTTTACACAATATTTAAACTATTGTCACAATATTTAATATATTTTCACAAAATCACTGTAATCACTGTTTTCACTCCACCTGTCAGAGGTGTTAATATTATGGCTGATTATTTTTTTCTAGGGCACATTTAAATCAGCCTAAAAGACTTAAAAGGTTTTCTCATATTTTTGAGCTTTTTTGCTTTTGATTTTGGCACTTCTTTATGGACGGTGTATCTTATAAGTATGCAGTCACATTTAGTGTCTAATGTGAGTGTGTTGGACAACTGAGATTGAGTGACAGGGTCTCTAATCCTTATCCACACCTTCCATGAACCTGCTGTCTTTGGCTATCGTGAACAGTGTCAGAAGCATTTTGGACTGTATCACCACCTTAATCATCCAAAAAGCCAAACTAAGGAGTTTGACAAAAACCTGATTCCTCCATCCATGTGCCTCAAACTCCTGCTAATGAATCATGAAATGGGCCTCACTCCGGACTCTAAGAGTGCTGGTTCTGCTGAGGCCAAAGGCTGGATTGTTTTGCTTTCATTAGATCCTGGGCTGTAGGGGAAAGGGCTGGTGTTATGCTTAGCATTAGCTCAGAGCATTTAAAACGAGCATTCATTAGCAGGTGGGGCAGGAGATGAATAGGTGGGGGACAGAGAAGGAGACAGCTAGAGGAAGCACACAGCGAGTAAGAGTCTGAGAAATACAATGACAGGAAATGGCCCAGAGAGAGCAGCCATAGGGCAGAATAAGGGAGAGTGAGAGAAAGAGAGGGAGTGTTAACTCGGAAGTAGTAAAGGGAAGATTTTTACTTTGTCTTAATCCAGCTGTAGTCTGAACAAATTCTCTAGTTCTTAATTAAGATGTAGTCTGATCAAAAATTAATCAGACTGTAGTCTGATGAAAAATTTATCTGTTAATCTGTTAGTCTGACAATAGTCTGAAAAAATCTTCCTTAATTGAGCTGCAGTCTGAAAAAAATCGTTATTATGACTATAGTTTGAAAAAAATGCAATCAAATCCCCACTGCAATTCTTATTCCACAATCTAGAACAAAAGCTATTGTTCTAGTAGAGGGAGTTATAGTTATAGTTACAGTAGAGAGAGTTACTCCAACAAAAGCAGGATCAACTATTTTTAATACCCTTGATTTCAGAAGAAACAATAAATTAATGAATCAGTAGGTGTTTCGATACTTTTGTCCATATTGAGTATCATAAATAAAGCAAGGAAAACATAGCTAAAGGCTGAACTGCAAAAAACACTTTAAAACATTTGAGTAATTGGCCAAACTATGTCCACTTCCATTGAGAATGGACCAATATTTCAGACCTGTGTGTGTGTGTGTGTGTGTGTGTGTGTGTGTGTGTGTGTGTGTGTGTGTGTGTGTGTGTGTTAGCCTCATCACAGAAAGTCTTTTGCAGTCAATATGAGAGGCGAATGCTTCAGTGTTTGACCTTTTCCCGCAGGTGCAGATCTCTGTGTCTGATCAATCTGAATCTGCCCCCTTTCATCACACTGACAACACTCTGCTATAAGCACACATTCAAGCCAAATGTCAGGGGCCCAAGCACCCACCCTCATACTTCCTTATTGCCTGTGAGATGCTCCAGCCAGACTGATACTGACCTCCTAACTGCAAACTTTGTTCCTGTTCCAGAGTCTCACTCTGAAGTTCTGCACTGATCTCCAATCCACTGCTCAGCAACTTTACCAGCTAGCTTCCACCACTAGCTGATAGCCTTCAAATCCCAACCACCCCACATTGTCATTCCTTTATTTCCAAAAAAAGGCAGTCCGGTGCCAAGAAATAAAATGTATCAAAGCTCCGCACTGATATGAACACAATCTTTGACAAGAGGCAGTTTCTGAGTTGTGGTGCCAAACTCACCCACATCATAGTGGATGATGAGGTGGCGTGAACGGAGACTGGCATGGGTCTCCTGAGCATTGGCAAACATCAAAGCAGTGTCAGAGAATGTTACCTACAAGCATGCGGAGGAAAGGAGTGACAGAGCGAACTGCTGCCAAATGTGAAGGTTGGCACCCATTCAAAGGCTGTATTGATCTGCATGCAAATTTAGGCGTTAAGGTATATAGGATTATGTAACATATAGTGGTCAAATATAGAGCAGCAAATCATCAATCCAAAAGGGTAACTGAAGGTCAACTGTAGGTTTGAGGTCACAGTTACAGAGTTTGAAGTGTGTGTGTGTGTGTGTGTGTGTGTGTGTGTGTGTGTGTGTGTGTGTGTGTGTGTGTGTTTGGGGGGGGGGCTGAGTCAAAGAACAAAGAGGAGGTGAGCTATGAGTCATGATAGTTGGTGGTGAAGGGTGTCTTATTTAATATGGAGTTCACATTGATGGCATATTCAGAGTATCACACTGTACATCAACAACAGCTGCACTTCATAAACCCAGACTTTCAGATCAGGCCATAGATGTCATTTGAGGAAAATGATCCAATATTACATATGTGAGTGGCAGAAGTATGACAACTTTAGGATTAGCAGATTTGAACGTGAAATTAGGGTCAGGTGTTTGTTGAAGTGTATCATAGCAGGAACAAAGGAGATTTCTGAGGAGCTCAGAAGAAGAGTTTTTGATGCTAATCAGGCTGAACAAGAGTTTGGACTCCACCAATCCGTAGGCAGACAGATTGTTTACAAATAGAGGAAATTTCCCATGAGTGGCTGACCAACAAAGATTATGCCAAGGGACAAAACAGCCTAAGGTCACTTCAAAGCAACTTTAGGCCTTTCACACATTGGCTACTGTTAATGTTCATGAATCCACTATCAGGAGAACACAACAGGTGAACAGCAATGGTGTGCATGGCAGGGTTGCAAGGAAAAACCTGCTGCTCTCCAAAAACAACATTGCTGCTCATCTGCAGTTTGATAAAGATCCAGAAGGACACAGTGTTTTGTGGACGGATGAGACCAAAGTACATCTTTTTGGTTGAAATGAGAAGCGTGTTTGGAAAGCACTGCATTGCAGCGTAAAAATATATCCCAGCTATGAAACCCAGTGGTGGTGGTGCTGAATCTCAAGAGAATGTGGGTCATGCTGCAAGATAGTGACCCAAAGCACACGAGTCATTCTATCAAAGAATGGTTAAAGAAGAATGAAGCTGTGTAGGCAACAGAAATGCATGGGATGGAAACCCAGTGACAACACAGTTGAAGCTGTTTAATGTGTAGGAATGGGCTAAAATTCCTGCTTGCCATATAAGCCCATCAGTAGAGTTCCTGAAGGCCAAACTAATGGGAGAGCTCACTCAGAAGTACCTTCCTAAATACCAGAGCAGAGGTAAAAATCTAACTTGAAAAAATTTCAAATTAAGATTAAAATAATAATAATAATAATAATAATAATAATAATAATAATAATAATAATAATAATAATAATAAGTAACTGTCTCTACTATCCAGGAAAGACTTTCTACTATATTTTAGAGCATTGCTGAGGGGTTTTGACTGCATTCAGTGACATGAGCATTAGTGAGCTCAGGATGTTGGAAGATCACCAACCCACCTCATCCCCATCCCCCCAACTCATACCAAAAGTATTGGATGGATTGCCATCATTCCAGAGAACACTGTCCCCCTGTTCCACAACTCAGTGCTGGGGGTCTTCATAGCCCTCTAGCCCATGCCTGGCATTAGGCATGGTGTCAATAAGTTTGTGGTTCATGCATTTGCATGTGTCAGCAAGGGGAGCAACTTAAAGTGCCTGAATGCATTCATTAAAATGGGTGTCCACAAACATTTGGACTCAATGTTCAAATAATCTCAGCAGATTACTATTTTAGGTAAGGAGAACAGACTTCCAGGTCTCAGTGGTACTGATGGTGTTGAATGGCTGTGATGGCACATGCTTCACTGCTTCTAAAAGGTGCAGCATGTGAATCTGGGCCTTGACTAAGATCCACATATGGTGCCTGATAGGCTGATTCTTTTCCCGTTATGGCGGGTCTACTGATATAACTACATGCTCAGCCATGAAATCTTAATGACTCAGATGCTTATGTAAACACACAAACAAGGACGTTCCTGTTTAGCGAGTGTATGAATTATGTAAACATGCAGAGAGGTCATCGTCTCTCCTGAGGATGAGGAGAGGGAGTGGGAGAATGCGAGGCACGCTGTGAACACAGCGCAGGGAAATCGTCTTCTGCTTATTGATTTGTTTACTCTGAACGAGCCCTTGAAACCATTTGGATGGGCAGCAAGAAAAGGCGACCCTGTGGGACAGAGGAGGGCCCAGCAAGTCCAGCTGTGTGTGTGTGTGTGTGTGTGTGTGTGTGTGTGTGTGTGTGTGTGTGTGTGTGTGTGTGTG
>CM067502.1:11882920-11899547 GCA_034509495.1 Acestrorhynchus altus | reverse complement strand
AATAGCATGGACTATGGCGATCCTTGGTGATCATGTCGTCAGTGCTTGTCTTCCTAAGATGTGTATAAGAGACAGGTGTGTGTGTGTGTGTGTGAGAGAGAGAGAGAGAGAGAGAGAGAGAGAGAGAGAGAGAGACTAAATAAGATAGATACTAATGAAAAGAGAAAGAATGCAAAAGAGGAATATTGAAAGACAATAAAATAAGAGTGGTGGAGACTAAATAATGGAGGGACGCTAGTGAAAAGAGAAAGAATGAAAGAGATACTAAAATGACACTCTAATGACAAATAGAGAGACTAAAATAAGAGAGAGAGAGGGAGAAAGAGAGATAGATGGAGTAAGAAAGACTGAGAGACAGATATACTAAGAGAGAGGGCATGAAAGAGCCTAAAATCAGAGTGAGAGACAGAATAAGAGAAAGAGAGAGAAGATAAACAAGAGATACTAATGACAGAGAGCAAGAGACTAAATAAGAGAGAGGGGAGAGATAGAAAGAGAGAGAATCGAGGGATGTAGGATGTCTAGCAGAAAGTGAGAGAGAAAGCGACAGAAGAGCAAAAGAATATGAAAGAAAGAGAGTAAGAGACACTAAATAAGAGAAGGACAGTGTAAGAGAGAGTAGATTGGACAGCATGGTACTCGTGTGTTTGTCATAAGATTGGGCGTTTCATCCTTATTGCATTATGTAAAAAAAAGGATGAATAATCAGAAATGCATCAGGAATAATGCACTTTTCAGAGTCTATCCATCATTGTTTCGCCACCTTCCATTCTTTACGAGAAGCGAGGGGAGGAGGAGGAGGGGAAGAGGAATGCTTGTTGGTTTTTCTCATCTTTTCCCTGAGACGCTTCGCTCTTTGTCAGACAGCCTCATGGGCAGCCAACGAGTGGCCGGTGTAATTGAATTGAATGGGCCTATCTAAGGAATAGCCGAGTTGAATCCTATTGCATTAGGCCGTGAGCGTGACCTGTAGAAAGCTAATGGTGCTGTAATTGTTTTAGTCCGCCCTCCGCAGCTTTCCAATAAAAAGTTCAGCAAAGCATATCGAGACGATCACTTCGAACTAAACTACACCTTCATCTTATGCACAGGCTTGGCTCAGAGACTCAAGAAGAAGTAGGGACTGAGATGGGAACCGTAGGCCAATGTCGAAACACCCCTTCTAATGAATGCATCCTGCTACTTTAAGCTAAATCCATTGCTGACATGGGTGTGCAAATGTACACACTTGCTTGTCTAGTCCTTGTAGAAAAGTAGTACCAATAGAATAGGACTCGCTGGAGCAGAAAAACAAACATGAAGCTACTGGCACCGTGCCAGAGGGGTAGAAAGGGGAATAAAGGAATATAAAGCCCCCCAGCATGGAGCTGTGGAGCAGTGGAACTGTATTTTCTGGAATGATGGTGCTCCATCTAATATTTTTTATGTTGGGATGAGTTAAGGAGTTGGGGATGAGGTGGAGTGGTGATCAACTAAGGTCCAGGCCTCACTAAAGCGCTTGTGGCTGAATGCAATCAGATCCTCACAGCAATGCTCCAAAATCTCATACAAAGTCTTTCTTGGAGAGAAGAGAGATACTCCAACAAAAGCAGTATAAACTCTTATCTTAAACTCTTAACCCTTGATCTTGATAACCCTTGATAACACGATAAATTTGTTCTTATAGTGTAGCTACATTTATTGCAGAAAATACATAATCAGATATTGGTTTGAAAGCTCTGTGAAATCTAGACAGTTCTCCAAAAAGTTCTCTGTGATATATTTTAAATAAATATCTGCTGATACTGAATTTCATTGATAATGGGTTTTGTGGTTAATTATGGTTAATAATAGTAGTATGATTAATAATCATCATGATCATAATACTGCATGTACACATAACAAAAAAGGTTCATTAAAGTACTCAAAATGTTCCTTACATCATTAGTGCAATATTGGAACCCTCTGTGGTTCTATATGAACTCCTCTTTAAAGGTTCTGTATAGAATCATCTATGAGTCAGGTCGTGTTTGAACTCTCAAATGATTCTACACTTAAAACCAAAAAGTCATTGGACAGTTTGAACTAGTTATTATGGTTCTTGACAGTTCACACAGACACTGCCAATCACAATCATTACCACCCACTGCACTGTCCACTGTGGGTGGTCATACCTTCTATGGCATATTCCTCCTACACATGATACTGTGGATCGAGGAATGCTATACCGTCACAATTCCGATAATTCACTGTTATTAAATATTAAGTGTTCAACCTTACCAAACAGGATAACACCTCACAAATTCTATAGGTGTGAACTTTCTCAAGTCATTCCCTGAGGTAACATCACTTAACATCACAATCAGTTTACTTACTCAGATCATGAATGATTGATGAACCCTTTTGTTTGAGTGTAGTCATTTATAAAGTGTTTAAAATGAACTTACCTGTGCTCCGCCCACAAACGCTGGGAAAAACCTGGAAAAATCCCATTCAACCTATATCAAAATGGTGTCCGATGAGCTGTACCAGGTATTTGGTGAATGTTTTGATAAGATGCTTTTATTTTTTTTTACAATGTTCCAAGCATGTTTTTTCATAATATTCCACAAAGCATTACCTTGATCTCATTTACACAAACAATTTAACATTTCTCTTGGAATGTTCTGAGAATTTTCTGACAGTTTTTGTAGGACATTTCTAGAATGTTCAGATCCTTACAGTTTGATCTTTCACACATATACGCTATATGACAATAGTATTGGGACGCCTGCTGATTCATTGTTCATTTTGAAATTGAAGGTATTAAGAAGAGTTTATCTTCCTGTTATTGGAGTAACTGTCTTTACTGTCCGGGGAAGGCGTTCGAATTGAATCTGGAGGGAGTGTTGCTGTGAGGATTTGTATGCATTCATGGGCTAAAGTATTAGTGAGGTCAGGATGTTGGGTGATCACCACCACACCTCATCCCCAAAAGTACTGGAGCTCAGTGCTGGGGGACACTCTATCCCACTCCTGGCAGTAGGGATGGTGTCAATAGGTTCATGTTTGTTTATCTGCCCCAGAGAGTCATATTCCAGTGGCAGTTCTTCTCTACAGAGCTAGGCAAGCCGTATGTGTGCATGTGCATATCTGTGTCAGCAATGGGTGCGATTCATTTGAATGGGTGTCCATAAACATTTGGACATATAGTTTATATAATATTGTGCATGTATTCAGGCGCTCTGATTGTCCCTAGTTTAAATACATCCTGATTGATGTGCGCTCTCATTTGATTGAAAGGGGTATTTGTAAAGCATGTCCACCCTTGTAACAGTAGCTACAGATCTAGCTACACCGTGTAGGTGAACTTTATTCTCTTCTTGAGGAATAAACAGTGCACCGCTCTGAACTTCAGATGAAAAACTAAAACACATAATTACACCCAGAACTGACCACATTAATCTCCCTTTGTACACAATCGGCTCCATTACAATGCTGCTCCAGCTTGCAAGAGAAGCTCAAGCTCTTATGCTTCTGTCGTGTTCTCCTTCGGAGAGCACAAGTCCTAGGCTTCTTTCCTACTGCAAGGCCAAACTGTTCCTCAGGCAGAGCCATATTGTTCCACGCTGTTGTTGTACTCAGTTAAGGTGTCCGTTTTCTCGTAATAATATGATATTCCCAGATGTGTCTGATCTCACATAAATAAGCTGATTTCTGTTAACATTGGACTCTGATTCAACACCAACATTAGTTCTCAAGCAAAGATCCTTGCTGTGTAAATCATACTCATCTGAAAACACACCAAGACATATTAGCTACATTAGGGTCATAGGCCTCTGCCACTGAAAATATGAGGACCTCGAATCTCGCAGCACAAGGAGAACACAAATGTGGAGCCTAGAACCAATGAGTGTTAGGCCTACATCTAAGCCATAAGTGCCAGATGTGACCCAGATTTGGCCCAAATCTGATATCTGATATCTGGACAGTGGATCCCTGCACATTTAAGCCTACTGAACGATTCTCTGGCCCTGAGAACATAAACTTACCATGCTGAGAAACCCAGGCCCAGTCTGTCCTTGCCAAACCTTGTCTGTGTGGAAAATATAAGTCAGTGTCAGGTCCCCTATCATTTGTTGGTCCAAATATTGGCTACTTCGGGGTCTTGTTCAATTCCCCTCATTTCCTTTGCCAGTCAATTGGAGGAAATTCCAAGGAATTCCCAAGAAATTCCCAATTTACTCAAATCAATTGGCTAAGAAAATGAGGGGAACCAAGCGTTACTGTCAAGTGGCCAATGACAAGTGCCAACAGAACAAATGTAAATGCTGAAGCACAACAGTCTGAACACTAACCGCTGTATGGGAAATAAAATTAAAATCATAGGAAGAGGCAGAAGGAGTATGAGGTGTGTTCGGCCCTGTGATGGAGATAGATCCACTCTCAAAATATTATTTATTTTTCAGAATTCACCTTTCAGCTGATATCCAATGGTACTTGCATAGTACCATTTCACTTGTAGCTGAACCAATTACTGCTGATGGATTTCTTTGGAAGAACAAATGTTAGAGCTGAAGGTCTTCACCACAAATCCTCCCTGCTGGCCGGTAGATGGCAGCACCTAGCTGTGCTTGTGTTCTCAGGATAAAGTGGTTGTAAGGAATCAGACAAAAAGTGAGCATTTGTTGGGACACACTCACGCACACACAGAGAAGACACAGGGTCAGAGCACAGTATTTTGTGGTGCATAGAGGTTCCAGAATAAACAATGGTTCTATAATATGTATTAGTTCTATAATAATGGAGCTGTGGAACTGTGTACTTTGGAGCTCCATCCAGTACTTTAGGAATGAGTTGGGGAGTTGGTATTTGGGTAAGGTGGATGGTGATCATCCAATATCTTGACCAAACTAACACTCTTATTGCTGAATGCAATCAAATCCACACAGCAAAGTTCAGTAGAAAGCCTTCTCTGGACAGTAGAAAGAGTTTCTCCAACAAAAGCAGGATAACTCTTTATAATACCATTTTAACTCTTTATAATACCATTTTAACTCTTTTTAATATCCTTTTATACTCTTTTTAATACCCTTTTATACTCTTTTATACTCTTTTTAATACCCTTTAATACTCTTTAATACTCTTTTTAATACCCTTGATTTCAAATGAAACTGTGAGTGAGCAAGTGTTCCAATACTTTTGTCCATATAGTGTAAAAATGTATCTGCACAGTTTTGCTTTTTCCTCGAATTGGTGGGTGAATCTGTCAATTGTTTGTGGGGTGTTGGTGGGGGGGTGGTGTGGGGGTGGTTCAATTATCATTGGACATTGGTGGGGAAGCGTCACCTCCATTCATGCAAAACTACACATTTACTTTGAGAATACAGTTTGCTTAAGTGTGAAAGCCATTTTTGAGCCTGGGAACAATCCAGAAAATGGATCTCTGTTTCTCCAGAAATCAGTCATCAGAGGTTAGTTTCAAGTGGACTCTAAGAGGAAGCTATCTGCTCCAAAAGCAATGTGTGGGGTTGTGTGATTGGTTCAGGATGAACTTTTCACCTGCACAAGATTCAACAAGGCTCAGGGGCCACATCAGCCCTGGCATCAGCGCAATCTTGTCCACAGAATTATTTTGATTTTCAGTTAATATTTGCATGTATCACAATGTACTGCACTGCTTTCCTAGCACTCCAATATAAACATCTACCTAGCTAGAAAAATGACCAAAGGAAACATGGACAATGAACACAGGGGCTTTCAAGAAAGGTGGGAGCTTGAATATATCTTTTTCGGTTTATTTTAGTGCTGTCCACATAAATGCATGAACACATGCTATTAATCATGCTTCTAAAGCTTTGCCTACTGGTTATTTTAATGCGTAATTGTCTGAACTAATTGTGCTTATTCTGCCTCAGGAGGTAGCACTGCCTCCAGAACAGGTTTGAGTAGTGATTTTGCACATGAGCACATAAGCTTGATTTGCATTCATTTTAACATAAAAGTTTTTTTATTACCAGTATTAGCATGATATTCCAGGTCTACCACAAGGGTCTATATTTTGCTGTTGCAGATTTGACATTTTGAAATAACAATGGGCATTTTGCATTAATAATATAATTTTTTTTAAATATGGGCCTTTAAAAATTTGACACCCATGATCCAAACCCTCCAGGCTGGTAGACCTTCAGGACTAGGACCCTCTAGAGCGAGGCTTATTTTGAGTGATCTGAGAGCGTTAGAATGGACTTCTAAAGTAACCTCATGCCACTCCATCACACCTAACTTGGCGATCTCGCGTAAACACGCACATCTACAAACCTCCCACTAATACAAACTGCCTGTTCAAACACACCCGCAAACGTTCTGAGAGAATACTTTCGAGTAATTCCCCGTGGATACACCATTGAGCTCAGCGGTTTCTGTATTTATCTGCTTTGGGTGCTGGAACTTGGCAAAGTCAAACTAAAGCCCTGCATCTCTTCCTGTTTCTTCTGCTATTTGATTTCCCGCTTTTCTTTTTTTCACTCAAGACAAAAGAACTCATGGTAAAGGAATGCATGAAGCAAAAAAAAAAAAAAAAAAAAAAGGCCTCAGTCTACCACAATAGCACCCTTTGCTTAGCCATGCTCGCCTCCCTTCCCCTCTCTCTCTCTCTCTCTCTCTCTCTCTCTCTCTCTCTCCTCTTTTGCTGTTGAAACGCAGCATCTCACTGCCTAAGGTACCATCCACCTCTCAACCATATGTACCTTTAGAACAAAGCGCCAAAAACAACAGGCCCATCCTGCTGTATTAATACTCACAGAGGCTCCTGGGTAGACAGCGAGAATGCCTCGCCTCCCTAATCAGGAGCCCCCCATGAGGAGCAGCACACCTCTGGTTTCAGCGTAATTACAGACAGGCGATAATCAGGTCAGCCCGGCGGGGCCAAGTGAGCCAGCGGAGGTGTTAATAAACATTCCTCCCGCTTGTTTTGTTCTTTTCCTGAGGAGGAAAAAAAACACAACAACGCAATAGAGAAAGAGGGTAGACTGAGAGAGACAGACAGAGTGAGAAATAAAAAAGAGAGAGAGCAAGAACCTGCCTAGCCGTCTAGGCTGAACTGAACGCATACCCTGGGGCGTGAGACCCCCCCCCCCCCCCCCAAATAAAAGGTTACTAGGGTTGTCTAACGGTAAAAGAGAGAGAAAAAAGCTGATAGAAAGAGAAAGAGATATGTACACAAACGCGCTTTCCCTCAGAGTTCATAGGGGAATGAGATGTAGACACGCTATAAATCCGAATGCTAACAGGCCTGGATATTAACATAAGGGTTGCTTCCAGTCACAAGGCTGAGATTTGACATTTGGCATTTGGAAAATAAAATATCTAACAGCATAATATACTTGTTTTGAAACAGTGAAGCCGACTCAAAGATAGCTGTAACCCCAGGTGCAGCCTAGGAGCAGAATCGCGAGCACTTAGTGAGCGAACCTGTAAATAAACCATAAAGAAGAAGTATCTGCTAATCAGCTGCTTTCCTGACTCCTGCGAGCGACTTTTCAAAGCTCCTACTCGAGACCACAGACTCCTTTGTAATTCATTAAGCTCTGCAGTCGCTTTCGAAAGTTTGAACGCCGTATTTAGACGTCGGGTATCCAAGTTTAAAGTGAAGCTTTTAAAAGAGGCAAAAAAAAAAACTTACAAATAACATTTCTGAAAACTTTTGGCAAATGTCTGCGGACAACCCTGCTGCATGCACATGATTTAAGTTGCAACCATTGCTGACACAGATGTGCAAAAGCTTGTCTAGTCAGTGTAGAGAAGTATTGCTAATAGAAAAGAACTCTGTGGAACTCTCCAGAGCACTTGTAATGGTTCTGTAATAAGTATTTGTTTGATACAAAGTAATCGTTCTAGAATAAATAATGGTTTTGCAATATGTACTGGTTCTAGAATTAACAATGGTTCTGTAATAAGTATCAGTTGCACAACAGGTATTGGTTCTACTATATGTATTAGTTCTATAATAAGTAATGGTTCTAATATAAATAATGGTTCTACAATAAATAATGTCTCTAGTATAATTAATTGCTCTGTGATAAGTATTGGATCCACTCTAAGTAATGATTGTACATTAAATATTAGTTCTAACATAAGTAATGGTTGTGCAATAAGTATTAGTTCTGTAATAATGGAGCAGTGGAACTGTGTGCTCTGGAGCGATGGAGCACCAGCCAGTACTTTTAGAATGAGTTGGAGATGAGTTGGATTAGTGATCATCCAACATCCTGACCTCATTAATGCTCTTCTTGCTGGATGCAATCAACTCTGTATAGCAATGCTGACTCCAGAATCTCGTCCAAAGCCTTCCCTGGACAGTAGAGACAGTAAATCCAACAAAAGCAGGATAAACTCTTTTTAATACCCTTGATTTCAGAAGAAACAGCCAATGAGTAGGTGTTCCAGTACTGTCTTTGCTTCTTTTCTGGGTTTTGATGTTACGGCCCGAACTGAAGGCCTGGGTCTATCAGCCACAGATCATCTCTGGCAGACATTAGTTTTAGTCCACTTTCTTTTTGTTGGTATACTCATTAAAATGTTAAAAAGTCCTACATTTGTCTTCATATGACTGCAATAGCTGTAGTCTATGGTTCCTAAAGACATTTGGCCCAAAGTCTGAGGGCTTAGACTGGGCTGCTGAAGACCTTGAGCCCCCCTCACTTCCCACTTCCAGCCCAAATCCAGTTTGTCTCTCTCTCCAGCAGTGAGCTATAAACACAGGAGGAACCACAGCAGAGGACTGGCGGAGGCAAGTAAGTCCTCTGACTCATTGGCAAATATGAAATAAATCACAATGGACTTGCGGCATGCCTTTTCAAAGCGCTGTTGTTGCTGTCGCCGGGGTGGGTTTGATACATCAGGGTAATGGGAACGGACTCCATGTTTTGCATTGTTTTGATGAGCAATTTTATTGAGATGGCCTTCACATACATAGTGAGGTCACTGGCAAGAGAAAAGGCAGATAAATTGTGGGCAATCAAAAGAAAAAAGAAAGAAAGAGAAAGAGAGATAGATGACAAAAGGAAAGAAAGAAAGAAAAGGAAAAGATCCTGCTCTACTTCCAGACAGAAACAAGTGATGACATTCTTACAAGTTCCTGCATAAACGTTGGTCCAGGAACATGCTGTGATTTTAGTACCATATCATTAGACTTTAATGTTGGGAAAACATAGTGTGGTTAGCAATGCTAACGATACCACAGAGTGTGGTTAAACATAGATTTGCTCTTATTTATGCATGTGTATGAAAGAGAGAGAGGGACAGAAAAAGAAAGAGCTTATGTGAGCTACACTGTTTTATAAGTAATGGTCCTATCCACCATGACAACAACAGAGGTTTATTTTTGTAACCTCCGCAGTATAATAAGCTCAGGTAGAGGGCATCATAGTAATAGGAAAGAGAGGAGGATTTGGCCTGAATAGAGAACTTACGAGTACAACACAGTAAGGAGTGCTGTGGAGCAGTGTCTGCGGCAAACATCCACCCAAATGTCCCCAAGTGCTCTTACCATCCTGTGGCCAAACTTGATGTACGATTCAAGTATGGCTGCATGTGACGTAAGCAAGGACAGGTCACCTATTCAGTGTACCTGACTGATGAAATAAGGTTGTCTAGTTGTGCTTGCTTTCTAATCTGATTCATACTGTTGTGTTTCAGAGCATCTTAATGCTCTTAATGACAGTCTTTCTGATACTACTATAGCATGCTGTTGGCGCCAGTGGATAGAAGAAGATACACACCACCAACGTGAAGGATTTGGGAGACCTACGCAAACCATGGAGAGGAAGATTTGCATGGAGCAACCCAACGGCCACAATTGCAGATGTTCAGAAAGCAGTGATGCCCTGCATGAGTCATCCTGTTAGTTCCAGCACCACTGGCAGACAGCTGCAGGACTCTGTTATGGTGATTATGATGACTGTCCTTAACACCAAAAACTGTCACCAATGATTGTCATGGAGTCACTCAAAAGGGCAGCGGGTCATCTGCAAGTTTCACGATGGTGATAGTTATTAGAACAGTAATGAATAATTAGTATGCTGTTAAATTCTGTTTAGTTTCAGTTATATTGGGACTCCAAACAAACACTACAGTGGGGATGTTTTTAAGGTAACTTGTTTACATATTTTGACAAATTGTTTTCTTAGTCTAAAAAAGAGTTTGTGTAGCTGTAAAGTTGGTCCATTCTGTCAGAAGTAGCTGTAGTGGATCATGGACGGGTCAACTGAAATTGACTTTGTCAAGTCTGCCACAGTAGGTGAGACCATAACATACAAGAACTATGAGCTCTGTGAACTCCGGACTTCTGAAATCCCGTGTCCGTCAAGTACACGTTTACAGAAGAATTAGCCGTGTATACACAAGCCATGCAACCGGTCCCTCAGGGCGGAGGTCAGCATGTAGGGCTGTGGATCTCGTACAAGGATTTTTAAAGAAGTGGAAAAAAGGGGTGTTAAGTATCTTTGGCCTATCTTTTCATATATTCTGGAACCGTTCCACCCTTCTGGCTGATTTGTGTATTCAACTCTGTTCAAATAAGCTTCCAAGGACCTTTCAGGGCTTTTCCAGCATTTGATCAAAGCATGATTCGTTTCGGGAACCGCTCGGCCCAGAGAAAGCAGGTTAAACAGCACTTGCCGGAGGCTCAACTCTTATAAGGAACGTCATCATAGAAGGAATTTCTGCATTTCAGCATACTCCAGGGGGATTGCTTGAAGGGATTGGATCATTTAATAAGGAGTATTCGAGGGAGACTCGACAGATTGAGTCATTTTAAGCAGAACGTATAGATTTCTTTCGCTGTTTTCGTAAAGGGCTCGTATCATAGAAAACTGAATATTCTGACAAGTGGAAGCAGCTGATGTAGTGTGTAAACACTGTTATAGTTTCAAAACATACCATTAACCACTGCCTTGACCCCTACCAGTCCATATGATCCACATATGGAAAGTAAGCTGTTAAAACATCCTGCTTTGATTTCATTTAGCAATGTTACCAAAAGTATTATTTTACACTCATCAACAAAAAAATAGTTGCACAAATATTTGAAGGAACCCAGAAGGAAAAGATGAAGGTTATCAGGAACAATAAATGAATATAATTTTAGACTGATATGGACAATATTTATTGAGTTACACATGCAGAAGTAGTGTCTTTCAGTACAGGACTGAGTATAACACAACATGCCAGAAATCTCGGCGTGCAGTTGTAGAGGTTCTGCAATAATCCATCCCATACAGCTTGAATATTCTCACTTACGTCCTGCAGATTTAGTGGTAGGGGTGGAGTACTGATAGCACTCCAATAACAAAGCAGCATAGTATCTGTGAAGAAAACCAAAGATGATCTGGCATCATACAAAATTACAACCAAAACCAATACACCAGGCCTTCTGGACATGTGACGTGTGACATCAAACCTTTGATCTTGGCACTGACCACAGTGACTCTACACACTGATTTGTTGGTCGTCTCCACCAAGACAAAAGTTGGCCTTGTCACTCAGGATGACCCGCTGCCATTCTGAGTGACTCCATGATAGCCTGGCACAACCCCAGTGCAGTCATGCATTGTAAACGATTCTTTCTGGGTGCAGCTATTTTTAAATGAGTGTGTATATATATATAGGCTTTTAAAATGTGTAGTTTACTGTTGATCCATTTGTTGTCTCCACCAAGACATTATCAATGAAGATGACCCGCCGCTAGACTTTTTTGCAAAATGTTTTCTATTGCAATTTACCTGGTTATAACATATTACATCTATTTTTTCCTGAGAGAAAGAGAGAGAGAGAGAGAGAGAGAGAGAGAGAGAGAATAAACATGCACCCATTTAAGGTTCTCATGTTCTAACTAGTGTTACTGCAATTTTAACATTGCTCTAAACATTTATGGAACGTGTATGTAATGTGAGACTGCCTTGAATTGGACTAACCGTGCCCCCCCCTCGGTACTCCCCCCTCAGCCTCAACAACCAAAACCACTTGTTGGCCAGTAACAGAGTCCTGTCAACTGTCCCACAATGTCTGAGGTTTTCTACCTCTTTTCTTTCTAGATTTTCATTTCCGTTTTGGAAAATCTGTCTTCATGTGTGTGTGTGTGTGTGTGTGTGTGTGTGTGTGTGTGTGTGTGCGTGTGTGTGTGTGTGTGTGAGGAGAGAGTGGGAGAGAGAGGGAGGGAGACAGAGAGAAGGGGAGGGAGGTGGATAGAGAAAGAGTAGGGGATTAGAGAAAGCAGCGACTCAGAACAGGTTTTGGAAAATGTGGGAAAAGTTGATTTCTTCCACAACTTGGCTGCAACCTGGATTGAACCAAGACTCGGGACATGATAACTCATCCGAACAGAGGACAAGTGTGACACTTTATTTTGATGCTCCTTTTTAGATGAATAAAACACTCACTCAGAGCATTTTCACACCTGAAAGCCCAGACCTAGGTTTGAGCTATTGTTCCAGCTTCGAATTATACATTTACAGTGGTGCTTGAAAGTTTGTTACTCCTTTAGAATTTTTTATATTTCTGTTTAATCAGATTTTCACACGTAATACACCTCGATAAGGAGAACCAAAGCAAAAAAATTAGACAAAAATATTACACTTGCATATTATGTTTATTTATTGAGAAAACTATCCAATATTACATATTTGGGAGTGTTTCCAATCAGTGGGAGACAATAAGTCTGCTCTCCAAAAAGAATATTGCTCCCGAATGAGCAGTTTGATAAAGATCAGATGAACAAGCCACTCTCCACAGACAGACACTGAAACTTCACAGACGAAGAGTGAAAGACAAAGAGCCTTTCAGTACATGATGTGCAATACTTCATCCATCTTCTTATTTGCAATTAACTGTAACTTATCTGAAAATGTTTTTTGATTTGTTTATTTGCTGATTTATAATGTAGTAGATACTATACTGTACTGAGAGCCTTCCTATCCCTTTGCTGCTGCAACATTGTGATTTTCCCCACCGAGGGACTAATAAAGGATTATCTTAATTCTTATCTTAGTAGCACGAACTTCAAGGGCAGAACTCAAGACAAGTTTCCTGAGGTATCGTCAGACCCCATTCACAGGGGTACATGCCCCAATAAAATGTCCTACTGTCATGTACCGGTTCTGTTCTACTCTTTTCTTCTATCTTGTCATTGTTGTTGTCCTTCTCCCATGTGCTTCTGAGCACAGGTGTTTTGTTTTGTTTTGGTCCTGTCTCCACCCTTGCTCCACCCATTCCCATTTACAAGGGTTGGACAATGAAAGTGAAACACCTATCATATTAGTGGGAGGTTTCATGGCTAAATTGGAGCAGCCTGGTGGCCAATCTTCATTAATTGCACTTTGCACCAGTAAGAGCAGAGTGTGAAGGTTCAATTAGCAGGTAAAGGCACAGTTTTGCTCAAAATATTGCAATGCACACAACATTATGGGTGACATACCAGAGTTCAAAAGAGGACAAATTGTTGGTGCACGTCTTGTTGGCGCATCTGTGACCAAGACAGCAAGTCTTTGTGATGTATCAAGAGCCACGGTATCCAGGGTAATGTCAGCACCCCCAAGAAGGACCAATCACATCCAACAGGATTAATTGTGGACACAAGAGGAAGCTGTCTGAAAGGGATGTTCGGGTGCTAACCCGGATTGTATCCAAAAAATGTCATTCCCAAGATGAATTGACGCCCTATGGGCCACAAAAGAAGCCCTAGTACACCATACTAATCAATTATTGTGGTCTAAAACCAGGTGTGTCAGTTTCATTGTCCAAGCCCTGTATGTCTCATTATTAACCCTGCCCATTTGTTATCTAGTTCCAGGTGTGTCAAATGTCATTGTATTTAAGACCGTTTTTTTTTTCAGTCTGTTCTTGTCAGTCCTTTCTTTTGTGAGTACCTAGTATTGTTTGCATTGTTTGGTGAGTGTGGTGGGTTTTCTGCATTTCCATGCGGTTTGTTTTCTTATCTATTTTCCAGAGTTCAGGTCAATTTGTTGGCTTTGTGTATTTGTTTTTGTATTCTGTTTGTTTCTGTATTATATTAAATCCAAAAACCCTGCACACACATCAGCCTCCCTCTTCGTCTGCTCAGCTCATGCACAATCGTTACAGCTACTAAATTCACACTGGTTAAAAAGTCAGTTTTATTCTGGATTACTCAGCAGAAATACACAAATTCAATACAGGCACTACATTTCACATAATGCCTCAGCACCAAAGACAGTTGAGTATATACTTTATTCTGGCTAATAGAGACGCATTAATAACACAAGACAGCGTCACCATAAAAAGTTGCACCCAGAAGGAATCAAACAATGCAGTGCATGATTGTAATGGTGTCATTCTAGACTGTCTGAATGGCAGCAGGTCATCTTCAGTGACAAATCCCACTTTGTCTTGTTGGAGATGACCAATGAATCTGTGTGGAGGCACCACTGTCAGCACCAAGATCAATGATTTCAAGGCCTGTTGTCATGGTATGGGGTTCAATTTTGTACAAGACTGTATTGGTCTTCAATACAGGCATTTTGACAGGCCACTTTACATTAATGAGGTCCTGCAACCAGTGGCCCTACCTTTGTGACCACATAATCCAGTGCACTATTCCAACAGGACAGCGCTCATCCACATACTGTGGATAGCTGTCTCAAGAGCTCTCCTTGAAGTCACATAAACTATGCCTTGGCCAGTCGCATCGCCAGACCGATCCCTGGGAGAAAATGTGTTTGCTGCTACTGGACTTGCTATCAACACTTCACCTCCACTGCAAATCTGACTAAAATGAACTGCTGTAAATTGTGATTTATTTTAATACTGCATAATTTTTAATATTGAATTACCTGTGAAAATAAAATTTGGGGATTTGAATGCATTTTAGGTTAGGATTAAGATTATGGTTGGACAAGGGTTAATGTTAGGTTGTAGGTTGGGGCCAAGGTTGGGGCCAAGGTCAGGTTCTGTGATGCGGATTTAATTAGAATTAGGGCCAGGGTTAAGGTTAGGTGTTGTGTTGAGTTTCTGGTTAGAGTTAGGCGAGAGTTAATGTTAGGTCTCGGATTGAAGTTAAGATTAGGATTAAGGTGAGGGTTAGGATCAGGTTCTGTGATGAGGGTAAGGTTTAGTTAAAGTAAAAATTTTTGCATAATGTTTCTTTAACTCATTTCCATCCATGGTTGGTTCTTGGAAACGTTCCAAACCTCATATCGCTTGGACCTGAGGAAAAGACGCCAACACTGTCTTGCAGCATTCTGTTCTAACAAGCGCACATCCAAGAGAACCGGCAGCCCGATGAAAAAGGGCCGTAGTACATAATAGTGAGCGGTAATTGAGTCCTCTGCCACTCATTCATCTCAGGACAGATAAAATTCCACCTGTCTGTAGTGCTTACATGAAAAGAAAGCCGATTTGCCCTCAAAAAGAGAGCGCCACGTCAAAAGAGCGTTTGTGGGCTGAGGTCAAGAGGCACCTCAATTAGATTTAGCACGCTGCACCTATTAGCCTGCTACTGACATTTCTGCCTAGCTGGCAAATTTAAAGAGAGAACAGGAGGGAGGGAGGGAGGGAGAGAGAGAGAGAGAGAGAGAGATAGAGAGAGAGAGACAAGGTGAATGAGGGAGAGGGAGAGAGAGGCTGTTGCAGGTTTTGCTGCTGAGAAGTTGTGGATGTTGAAAGTAGGAATGTGGAAACAGTCAGATGAGGCAGGAATTTTTTTCCAGAATGTTTTTGGAGGTTTGGGAACGTCAGGAGCCACTGGCCGTCACAGAGCTGAATGTGTTTGACACCTAAAAACCTACCTTTAAACATGTCTTTTAAAAACACAGGTGGACTTCTCATTTGATATGACAATAAACACACACAAACTGAACCACCCACACACCCACACACACACACACACCCACACACACACACCTTTCCTGCCCTATCCTCCCATGAGCCAAGCAGCCAGGATCTATGAGCTGGGTATAACAGCTGTCATATCAGAGGCGTGCGCCTGCGGCCAAAAATGGCTCCCCTTCCCCTTCCCAGCTTCACTCATCCCTCTATACTCCTCTCCTCCTCCTTCTCCTCCACCTCTCCAACTCTCTCTCTCTCTCTCTCTCTCTCAATGTCTCTCAGTCTCTCTCTCCTTATGCCAGACAGCCCTGAGGACTGCCTTCTTCTTTCAGCCCAGACCCTTTCAGTACCACCATCCACCCCTCCCAACAAACACACTCACACACACACACACACACACACACACACACACACACACACACACACACACACACACAGCAATTAATAATGCATTGCTAGATTGGGGCCAAATTTTGCCTTTTGGCAAGGTGCTCACATCGAAAACACACGTCTCTGGGCTAATTTACTCCACACACAGATGTAAAGATACACACTGTGAGGTCCGTCCACACACACACACACACACACACACACACACACACACACACACACACACACACACACACATTGTATGTTATAGCTTTATCAGCCATCAGCCATATCAGGACGGATTTGGTGGGCATTCCCAGATCATCACTGCTTCTAACAGGCCTAAAACTGCATTTACATTTTGACAGACAGTGTCAAACCAGATACTCAATTAGACAGTGATTGAAAATTTAAGCACAGCAAGCAGCAATAGATGTCA
>CM067502.1:11840420-11877920 GCA_034509495.1 Acestrorhynchus altus | reverse complement strand
TTGAGGTAGTGCATTGTGGATGTTCAGGTGTGTTTAGGATGATTATACTGCTTTAGAGCTTTTTACAGATGGTCAGATGTTTTGTATGAGAATTCGATATTGATATGTTAATGACACCTGTTGTACTAGTTGCAACACAAGCATTTTTCCAGTGGCAGCTACAACTATTAGACTAAAACCATACTTTCTGTCTGGCCTTGTGTTTGTGTGGGCAACCGGCAGAATTGTGAAAGTAGCTGTTCACATTCTTGATTTTAGCTTGTGTCCATCTTGAAGGATGGACGCAGGATGCACAAGGCAGCCATCGTGTATATGCAGACACATAGTTTAACACGTAGTTAATTCTACCATTTATTTTAGGCCACACATTATAAAACCTGTTCACTATTTACACTGTAGAACAGCACTTGATAAACAACAATAAAGCTCTATAATGATTTAAGATGAGATGTAAGCAGTGCTTCTGAATAATTGCAGTGCAGTGTAGGAACCACTGAGGGTGATATGGTTACAATGGTTTTGCTGCATCATAAAAGAAAACTTTGTTACGTTAACACTAGTGGCAGTGGGGGACAACAAATGTCCTAATTATTTGGTGAGCTAATCAAAAAAATGGATTAATTGACCAGTCTGTTAGAAATAATTGGAAGTTACAGTGCTTTGCCAACCCTGGGGAGATCCAGTACGTTACCTGCCTCCCTCTACATGTATTTTCTTTCTCTTTTATCCTCTTTTTACCCTTCATCCCATCACAGGGCCTAACCCACGTACCAACGGCACGTCTCTAAACAATATCTGTCCGTCTCTGTCTTTCTCTCACACACACACACACACACACACACACACACACACACACACACACACACACACAAACACACACAAAGCGGAGGCTAGGAGGAGGTAGGTGCTTATCTAATGTTCAGGATTAAATTCAGTTACCCCCCCTCGGGGGATTGGGTTAGGAGATGTCAAAAAGATAGATGGGCATCATGCCGGAATACCAACGCCCCAAAATCATTTTGCATGTGTGTGTATGTGTGTGTGTACGCATGTGTTTGTGTGTGCACGTGTAACCTTATACTGATACAGACACACATGCAATTTATGTGTCCTCTTTCCTCTGGAAGCATTATGTAAACATGAAAATGGAAATAGCATCTAAGTGTTGCACTCCAGAGTGACCGATGGATCATCTTTAAAATATCGTTTGCTTGACGTGTATTTATATCTAAATCAGTAACACTGCATCTGATCTTATTACATCATTTAACCACAAACAAAACAATTAAAGAATTGTAATAATGTGCTTTGCAGTAATGACAGAGCTTTATCACATAAGCCTATAAGCTGAAATGAGAAGTGAGCTCACATTACTCAGTTTTACTGTGCTCAAGTGCATGTCAGGCAGTAATCCAGCCCTGCTGGCACACGACCAGTCTTCAGTGTTGAAATATGGTTGAAATCATGTCAGTTGATGCTTAAACATTAAACTCAACATTAAATATAATGTTTAAGGTTAAACAGTTTTAGGGGGGCAGTTGTAGCATGACTGGAGTGCCCTTCAGCAAGGCACTTAACTCACCAGCTGCTTCCTGGGCGCTGTGGATAGTGCTGCCTACTGTTCTGGGCATGTGTGTTCACTATGCCCTAGTGTGTGAACTCACTAGTGTGTATTTGCATGTTCCACTGTGTGGATGGGTTAAATGTGAAGGAGAAATGTCTCTGTGTGCAAGCACAGTGGGTCTGAATGCATGTTTACATTAACGTGAAAAGGAGTTATAAAATCGATAACAATGTTGAAAAGGTTGAAGCAGTGTTCATTCGACCATAATCATTATGCTGATTAAACGGTGAATAAACAGTGCCAATGCCAGTGGGGGAATTATGGGGTGAAACTTTAGCTTCATTCGACTTGGTCATGTTCATGTTGTTTGTATGGGAATTTCAAATCCACCGATCTTTCAAAGGTCATGTTTGCGGTGTGCTTGGTTCAGCAGAAGGTTGTGTAGTGTGTGATCCCTAGTTGTTTAGATTGCAATGGACATTTTTATGCCATTAAAATCAGAACTCTGTTCGGAAGTGCGATATACTTTATAATCTGCAACCTGTCATGTAGTGCACCCAAAAGTGATTCTTCTGTGACGCTGCTCAAATCATTCTGCGCATTTTCTCCAACAAAAACAGGTTCTGCAACATGAAAAGTTTGTTTGCAGCGGGAATCCAGGATTAGTTGCTTGTTCAGCATGAACCGCTGTGGACGCTGTGTGTCTAATTTTGCAGGAGCAAGGAGCAATGACATATCATCTGTCTTGCATGTTCTGGTCTTCTTATCACCAAAAGTTTATCCACGATTGCTTTTAGGAGAAAAAGAAACGTCTGTAACAACACAAACTATATTCTCCGCAATCTTCTCACATCCGTTTACTGACGCTGTACAGCGCCCTCTGTTGATGATGTATTCTGTGACGTATCCTTTGTTCCGCTTTAACTGGTGTCAGTGCGGAATGGGTCACTGAAAAACACCAAGGGTTCTTTATGCACGGTTCCAGAACATCTAGAAATATAATGCTGAGTCTCGTTTTTTAGGGAATCTTTTTTTTTAAGGAACCATTGTGGAACCATTCTTTCAGTCTAATGGTCTGGCAGTTAATCTACGTGAAAGTAGGATTTGTAGATACGTGAAATCTGATTCCTTGTTCTTTCCTAAACAGAATCTGAATTATAAATGCATTCCTCTGTTAGTTCCTGTCTCTGGCACACCTAGCTTCAATCAAAAACCAATGAACTTAAAGCACCTGAGGACACGGGCACCTTGGGAGTTGTAGTTTGTCTACACCCTGAAGCTGTGAAACGTCAGGAGAGAAGGAGTATGGATTTTACTCAAATCTATATTTCCTTTCCTATAGGGGCAGCATGCTTTTGTTCCTTTGTAGTCATCCTTTCTGGTTCACCTTGATTCTGCCTTTGTTTGAACCAAAATTACAGACAAAATTTTTTTTACAGATGTTCCCTCTCTCTCTGGAAATCTATGCTCAAAATGTTTAGATTATACTAAGATATTTAAGCAGCAAAAAATTGGTTAACCTAGAGTGACGATATGTACTCCTTTTCCAGGACTTCATCTTTCTGGGATGTAAAAAATTGGCCAGGCAGGATTTCTAAACTGCATGAAGTTTGAGAGAAGACGTTGCACTGATTTGTATTGTTGCCACTTTGGCTGCTTCCCAATTCCATACTATACACTAACACTACCATCTATTTTTTCCAGATGTGAGTTGTTCCACCCTTTCCATTTTTCACTCGGACAATAATGCCCATCATAACTACACTCAATTCACCCAATTGAATCTATACATCATGGATTGAGTGTATGCAACATCGACACCCATCAACGTTATACACTACATACTCAAAAGTGGTTAGTATAACTACCGTATTTTCCGGACTATAAGCAGCTACTTTTTTTCCATGCTTGAAACCATGAGGTGCAGCTTTTTCTTCTTATATATGTTATTTTCCAGGTTTTTTGTAAAACATTGCGGGTGCGGCTTATAGTCCGGAAAATACGGTAATTAGTGTGCAACTGAGACACATCCATTCTATTACAGAGATGTACAGCCTGGTTTAAAGAGGAATTTGAACATTAACTTAACCCTAACCCTAATCTAACAGTTACATGAACATCACTTTACCTAACCTCAGCCATAACCAGGTTGAATGATCAGAGCCTTGCTTATACTTTTATGAAAGGGGGACAACCCACACCACCATGTCCTGGTTGAACTAACAAACTGAAATTCATTCCGGCACACCTGGCCTTAACCACGACCTAAACTTAAACCTAAACCTAAACTTACTCTAACCATAAGCTTAGTACAATGAGAAATTCTTACTATTTCTGCATGAGTTTCTCCATAATGGAGAAAAGCAGACATCTGTGTTGATGCTGTAGTCATACGCTGCATACCACGTTTACAGTAATTATGAATACCAACTAGTTTTGGGGTATGTAGAATGTAACATAACAAATACAGTCAATGTTAGTGTAAACATCTACAATACATAGTCAGAACAGTTCTGTACTATTAAGAATAATATATTGTCTATACCTTTTAGTATTAGTGTACTAACCTTCCAAACCTGCATATAGTGTAATATGCAGTTGGGACACAGTGTCAGTTCTTCTTTGTGACAGGCTGGCTTGCGTGTATCTCACAAAATACCACCACTAGTAGAGAGGAGCTTCTTATGACTCTTAAAATTTGTATGAAATTAATGCTAATTGTTATTGTTTGTATTGCCAAAACAGCAGTTTACAGTTTTTAAATCTCTCACCTGTGTGTCCTCAGTGTTCTCTTTTATAAAAAACAAAATGTGCTCACAGATCACTTACAAAGTTCACATGACTCAGTTTATCTTTATCATCTATACATTCAACCAACAATTAAAAACAAATATGGAAATTTGTTATTTCATAATTTCTGAATGTTTTGGGGTTTTTTTTGCCTCTATAACATGCACACACACACACACACACACACACACACACACACACACACACACACTTGCACCTGCTGGGCTGTATCCTCAGGAGAGTCTGGTGCCCTGTAGTAATGACTGGCCGCTACCTGGGCCGGACTGCTTTCCGTGTGCCCGCAGGCTACCGCTTAGCAATTCCGTTCTGAATACAATAGCTCAGCAGCCTCTGCCCTTTCATTTCTGCCGCTGTTTCAGAAGCCAAAGCAGCTGTAATGAATTTACAGACCTTGGGATGCCCCGTGTGATAAACTTCACACAAACTGAAAAGAAGAAAAGCAGAGAGACAGACTTTCCGCTTCTCCTATTTGCAAGGGTTATACAGTTAATGCTAATACTGGGCACTAATGTTTATTTTCATCGTTTAATGATAAACATCAAAGTGGTGTGTGTGTGTGTGTGGGTGTGTGTGTGTGTGTGTGTGGCCCACTCTAGAATTCTACATTCTGCATTTGAGGGATGGAAAAAGATAGTTTGAAATCTTTGCAAATGTATTAAAAATAAAACAAAAAATATAACATGTACATAAGTATTCACAGCCTTTGCTCATTACTTTGTTGAAGCACCTTTGGCAGCAATTACAGCCTCTGGTCTTTTTTAGTATGATACTACAAGCTCTGCACACCTTTTTTTGGGGATGTTTCTCCCATTCTTCTTTGCAGAACCTCTCAAGCTCCATCAGATTGAATGGAGAGCATCGGTTCGCAGTCATTTTTAAATGTCTGCAGAGATGTTCAGTCGCGTTGAAGTCTGGGCTCTGGTGGGGCCAATCAAGGACTTTCACAGATGTGCTGAAGCCCCTCACAACTCTGAAGAGGTGCTGAAGATGTGCTAGGCCAGGTCTGACTAGACAGAGTCAAGTCTAAAGTACTTCAAACCAGTTAGTGAAAAGACCTGGTTAGTTTAATCAGCTCCTGAATGTCCTTTTCATGTGCACTGGATCCGCTACCAAAGGGATTTAACCGGGTTGTACCAAAGGTCACTGAACCATTACTTCCCATAGTAAACTCATCCCTTAGGATACATACCAAAATATTTTAAATCCACAATTATTAATTCAATTTTGAATTCTAGTCCTTCATCAGTGCACACAGGACGCTGTTGGCTAGATATTTCTGGTGGGTGGACTCTTCTAAGGCCAGCAGTGAAAACCTGCTTTGGTATTCAGTCTTCAGTATTCAGACTTTGGTCAAATATTTTGTATTCTTTGGTTCATTTTGGTGCATTCCTTTATCTGGGGGATGCAAAATGTGCCATCTTGGCTATCGTGTGTGTGTGTGTGTGTGTCCTCTTGAGCATTGTCCTTTCAAACACACTTCACTGTGTACTCTAGTCAAGACGTTTATCCTCAGTAAGAGCAGCAAATCCAGCACAGTTGTGTCTGTATGTGTGCGCTGTGCGTTTTGGTGCTTTTGGGTCAACTTCTTCCTCACAGCTACCCACCCCCCCTTCCCTCTGTATATTTATATTTATTTATATATATCCAGTGTTTGACAGGAGGCGGTTGTACAAAGAGAGTCAGGCTGAGGAGGAACACAATCCTCATATGAAGACATGCCAATCACAGAAGGAGGGATGAGAGGAGAGGATTGGAGCGACCAGGCCGTGGCCGGCTCCCTCAAACGGCCATTTGAAAAGCGAATGCATTTGTGTCAGACCCACTTTCTGTCTGTCTTACACAGCTAGAGAGCAGGCTAGAACTGAGCTGAGCCATTGTGAGATCTGCTGGAAGGCAGTCAAGAGGTCCAAGGCTAGGTAAGGCTAGATACTCTATGGACAAAAGTATGTGGACACCTGCTCATTCACTGTTTCTTCTGAAACCAAGAGGAGTGAAAAGAGTTTAGCCTGATTTTGTTGGAGTAAATGTCTCTACTGTCCAGGATTTGACTGCATTGAGTGTTAGTGAGGTCAGGATTGCCGCACCCCATTCCCAACCCTTCAACTCATCCCAAAAGTAATGGATGGAGCTCCATCCATTCAGAGAACACAGTTCAGCTGCTCCACAGCTCAATGCTGGGAGATCATTATACCCCTCTAGCCCACAATTGCAAAACCAATAGGTTCATGTTTGTTTATCTGCTCCAAAGGGTCCTGTTCTATTGGCATTACTTCTCTACAGATACTAGACAGTTGTGTTTGCATTTGCACATCTGTGTCCTACAGTACCTTATAGTGCTATCTTGCTGCTATGTACAGTACTTATGGACTAGAAGTTGGACTTTATGAGTCTGAATTTCACAATGAGGATTATCATTATTTTAGTAGTCAGATTGGTATTCACAGTATGCCTATAATGTGCAATTTCATGAAGAACATAAGTAACATACAAACATTCTTCAGACTTGACTTCCAACTCATCCACATTGACCCAGAAAAGTCATTCCATTATACAGGCAGGGTGTGTTAAAGTGACCGGACATCCAGTTCAGCACTCCACTAACTAAAGTCCTTCTACCAATCACTCAGTTTGGCCAGGCAGTCAGCTCAAGGAAGAGTCGTGGTGGTTCCAAACTTCTTCCATTTATGGATGATGGAGGCCACTCATGGGGACCTTCAATGCAGCAGAAGGTTTTCTGTACCCTTCCCCAGATCTGTTCTTCGATACTTTCCTGTCTCAAAGGGCTACACATAATTCCTTAGATGTCACAGCTTGGTTTGTGCACTGACGTACTGTCTACTATGGGATCTTATATAAACAGGTGTTTGCCTTTCCAAATCGTGTCCAATCAACTGAATTTACCACAGGTGTTCTCCACACCCCCATACCACAGTCAAGCCATAGAAACATTTGACGGATAATCAGTGGAAACAAGATGCACCTGAGCTTGATTTGGAGTGTCATGCCAAAGGCTGTGAATACTTATGTAAATGTTATATTTTTGTGTTTAATATTTAATACTACAGTTCTCATTTTGTCATTGTGGGATATTGTGTGTAGTATTTTGAGGGGCAAAAATGAATTGAATCCATTTTGGAATAAGGCTGTAACATAACAAAATTTGAATGCTCTCTGTATGCAATGTATATGGTGCTTTGAGTATAATGACTTGACGGGACTTTATCCAAAAACATGGCAACATATTGAGCATTATACGAACTTGTTTTCATGTTTTAGCCTGTTATCTTTCTCCTCATTTATTACATCTTTGGTGTCTCAACCAGATCTTTTTTTATTAACAATGGGAAGACAGTATGGTGTTGTCTGGATCCCTGCCCTGTATGTGTCATTCACTCCAGTCATAGCATATATCATAATGCACAGATCTGATTGGCTGAGTAATGACATGTGTGATATGTACACCACATGTGATAGGTCATGTCCGGACAATAGAAATAAAAATGTGTCAGCATTAGAATAAGGAAAACTAAGTCTTGGAATTAGACATTGGGGAAGACAGCACAGTTTATCGGAGGAAGATGTACGGAAAATAGACTGTTCTGTCATTGACACATAATATAGGGATGGGCGGAGCTACACTTCATACTTCAGCCAGCCAGCAGAGGTGCTAGACCTGCAGAGGCCTTACTTTTGAGAGAAGTTGCACTATCCATGTTTTCTACACTGGTTCATGCTGTCTGTTGTACTGATGTGTGTGTGTGTGTGTGTGTGTGTGTGTGTGTGTGTGTGTGTGTATGTGTGTGTGTGTGTGTGTGTGTGTGTGTGTGTGTGTGTGTGTGTGTGCGAGCGCATGTGCATGCCAGACACCATGTTCTCACCATGCTGGAACTGTGCTAATGAGCCAGGATGCACAGCATGTTCTCATATTTGCCTTACAGTCACACACACACACACACACACACACACACGTACACACACACACAGACTGGAACAAGAGCCTGCTGTGCTCTCCTCCTTTTGCGCTCACTCTCTCTCTCTCTCTCTCTCTCTCTCTCTCTCTCTCTCTCTCTCCCCTCTGAAACCACAGGCCCTTCACACACACACACACACACACACACAGTAAGAGTAAGCAGGAGAGTGATGTACTGGTGTGTAAATATAAAACCCTCACTTCCTGCCCACTGCTGGTTGGTTCCATTATGGCAGACGGGGATAGGAAACCTAATCGGACTGAGCGCCCGCTAACTTCTCATCTCTCAACTCCCAAATCTCTCTCTCTCTCTCTCTCTCTCTCTCTCTCTCTCTCTCTCTCTCTCTCTCCCTCTGTCACTCAGAACTCAGAAACAGATCAAAGGTTAATACCCTTACACTGAGACCTATATACTGAGCTCCATATGTGGCCATGAGTACATGATCATGATCAATATGGCGGTGTGTACGGAACAGTGAAGGCAGATGCTTATACAGTATACAATGTATGTCCAAATGTTTGTGGACACCCCTTCTAATAAATGCATTCGTCTACTTACACCTTGCACCCATTGCTGATATAGATGTCCCTGTCTCTGGTCACAGTAGAGAAATATTGCCAATAGAATAGGACTAGGATATAGAATAGGAGCAGTTGAACCACCTTGAACTTGTTGGCACCCTGCTTAATGCCAGGCCTGGGCTAGAGGGGTATAAAGCCCCCTCCACGTTGTGCTGTGGAGTAATGGCATTGTGTTCTCTGGAAAGATTGTGTTCGCTCCAGTGTCTTTTGGCAATGATGTCCATCCCAGTGTTCCATCCAATACTTGGAAAATGGTGTCAGTCCTGGTGTAATTCAGAAATGAGGAGGATCCCAAACATTGAATTTGCAGAATAGGTATCATAGCAATTGCAACAGGACCCACAGTTCACAGTGATGAAGCAAACTTCTACGTGACTCAGACAGACTCAGGTTGCCATAATGTGGGCTCTTGTGGAAGGACATCAGGACAGCCATTGTTGTTGCTTCATCTGTGGCAGTTTTGTTACGTTTTTGGCAGGGTCCAACACAGACTCTGATTTGCCAACTGTGGATGGCGACTGTTAAAATTACTTGCCAAGAGAAATAATGGTTGCAATTTTGGTTCATTGTCTGCATTCTGACTTCAGACTCAATATCTGAACTTTTTTTATCACCATTTCAGATGTTTTTAATCAGGTTTCACTCTCCTCCAAAGTTCCATCAGTATGTTAACAGTGCAAACAGGGAAAACAAAGTACTGGACCACCTGTATGCCAATGTGAAGAATGCATACAGTTCATTTGTGCTCCCACTGATCAGATCATAATCTGGTCCTGCTTGCCCCCACATACCAACCAGTGGTCTTAATGTAACCAGTGACAAAGGAAACTATCAGGAGTTGGTCACTAGACTCAGAAGAGGGTCTGATTTGTGACCACAGACTGGGTGGTATTGTGTGAATCAACTGACTGCACAGACTCTATTGTTCTAGTGAAGCAGGTGCATTGTTTTCTCATCAACAAACCTTGGATCACTAAGGACCCGAAGGAGCTCTTAAACAAAAAGAAACAGGCTTTTGGACTTAAAGACAAGGTCCTACAGAGGTCTGTAGTGAGACTGAGACCTATAGAAGGAAGCTTGAGGCAAATCCTCAGAACAACAATGCAAAGGAGGTTTGAGCTGGCATGAGGAAAATCACTGGCATCAGTGCTAAACCACATACTGTGGGGAAGAGTTTGGACACTGCCTATGAGCTGAACGTGTTTTTAACCAGATGGAATCAGACTTAGAGTACTGAGGTTGTGTGCCACTCAGCTGAGTAGGATTCTTCAGTCTGGTTCCTCTTCCAAATAATTCTTCTGTCTCTTCTCTCAATGACGTCAGACCAGTGGTCCTCACATCCCATGTCATGAAGGTCTGGGAAAGCTACAGCTCAGACCTCAGGTCAGCCCTTTCCTGGACCCTCAGCAGTTTGGTTATCAACAGCAGGTTGGTATGGATGATGCGTTAATCTACTTACTGCAGACGGCACCCTCCCCATCTGGACCAGAACATCCCCACAGTGAGAATCACTTTCTTTGACTTCTCAAAGTGTATTTAACACCATCCAACTTCTCATGCTTGGGAAGAAGATGGATTAAATTCATGTGGATAAGTGTGGGTGGTGTATCGCTTTTGTAGTTTTCTGTTATTTGTGTCTGTTAGTCACTTTCATTGCACAAAATGTTGTCGGCACATCATCTATGACCAACAAACACTTCTAGAATTCAGATTGATGATCACTCACCACAAACTGGACTTTGAGTTTTACAACGCAGATCATATTTTTGTAAATACAGAAGGAGCTGCCAGGCTGTGTGGGCAGGAGAGAAGAGATAGGAGAGCCAGTGTTCTGGTCAGATTGAGACCACGGACCCAGCACCCAATGAGAAACATGGAACTACAGCATTGTCTGCCTCATACAGACATGGATGATGGCAGAGATCCCTAACTAAGACATTGTGCCTGCTGGGTTCACGCTGTACTGCACAGACAGAACTAAAGAGCTCGCTGGGAAAAGTAAAATAGGGGGTGTATGTTTTCTGATCAACAATGCTTGATGTGATCCGAGGAATGTATACTTTATTGAGTCTTTCTGCTCCCCGGACCTGGAAAATCTGATCATCTCATGCAGACCAGCGTGGCTTCCCACGGAGATTCCAGGGGTCATGGCTGCCACTGTGTACATAAACCCACAGGCTGACACAGACCTGGCACTCAGGGATCTGTATGAGGCTATGAATAAACTGCAACTGCACACCTGGATGCTGCTTTCATTATTGTTGGGGACTTTAATAAAGCCAACCTAAACAAAGTTGCTCCAAAGTACTTCCAAAACATTACAAGGAAAACTTGAATACTGAACCACTGTTACACAACCTTCTGGGAGGCATGCAAAGCCCTCTCCTGAACTCCTCCATCCTGCTTCTGCCCAAATTGAAACGGGAACCACCAACCATCAAGGAGTTTCACCGCTCGCCACATTCACTCTCAGGAGCTTACATGGTCAGAATACACCATGGTGAAGAAGGAACAATATCGCCCAATTCTACCTTAAGAGGCTGAAGAGGTTTTTGTCTGAATCAACACATCCTGGGGATGTTCTACACCTGCACAATGGAGAGTATCCTGACTGGCTGCATCACCACCCAGTATGGGAACTGCACCACTCTTGAGAAGAAAAATCTGCAGAGCAAACCTTCTGGATTTATATGCATATGTGTAATCAGGTAATGAGAAAACTCTGGGTTTACATGAGTCAGACAATAATCAGATTTCTACTTTGCAACCAGACAATGATCTCACAGGAGAATGTGGCATGGAGGAAGACTGAGTCTCTGCTGTTACATCGCATTGGTTTGTAACGCTTGATCATCCCCTGATCAGACACATCTGCAGATCATCAGGAGTGCATTCACAGACTGAGAAAACCCAAAAGAATGAGCTGTGTACATGCACTGAGAAATCTGATTACTGAGCTAAAATTCAGCTCTCTGTATCAGATTTCTTAATCAGATTTCTAGACCCTATTTCAAGATATCGGAACATGCTCTTTAAATGACCACTTGAAAAATTAAATATCTGCAGTAATCTGATTAAGATCAGCTTATTGAGTGAATGTAGACACACTCAGTGATCCAAAAAAAAGTGGGAAAAGTTAAAGCAGCAACTTTCAAACTTTTCATCATAGAGATGAAATTTGAGACAGCATTAGATACAGAATACTGAAGAGAGAGAGAGAAGTGGGGGAGTAAAGAGAGATGAGGCCATATATATTTCCAGTGTGCAGGCCCGGCCCGGCCCATCCCAGCCCTGCCCCTGGCGCGATTATCCAAGTTCCCTTTTTTTAGCCTTGACCTTGTGCTAGCGGTGAGTGTTTCCCAGTCAGCAGAACGCTTTATCTCGGAAAGCAACAATCAATAAGGATAATTAATGATGCCTGCCGCAATGATAGGCTCAGCAGTCATTCAGCACAGCAGTGAGCGCAGGGTCAAGGCCAGCGGCTGCCACTCACCAAATTACAATCATCCTCACGTCGGCCTGCAGCCGCACTCCGACACTTTCTGATGCATTCGCTCAACTCGTGCTTTTAATTAAGTGTTTTTAATATACAACATTAACAGCAGAGAGGGAGATACCAAGAGTGTGACACAACTAGCCATCTAATATCACCCCATATTTTTTTTTTCAGTCCGATGAGCATAAATCACCTGTGACATGCAATTTCTCTTTTGGAGCAGCTATGAAAATGCAATTCAGCAGCTGTGAATGTAAATGGTGACTGGAGGCAAGAACTAGCCCACCTTGAATGTCTTAGAACTATCATTAAGAAAAGTAGTTCGATGGAAGCAGGCAGGGAAGAATAAGGCAAAAGCTTTAAGTTACAGTCAAAGGCCAGTACTTATAATCATAAAGCTTGTCATATTATTGTAATTATAATTATGAAGACTCTGATCCTAGATCAGCACTTTATAAAACTTTAGTCTGGCATGAAAAAAACTCTATTCACATGAGCAGGCTAAATCAGAATTATTTGCATATTTTATTCAAATCAACTTGTTCTTAAGAAGTCTCCACAGAAATTAACCACCTGGACTTTGTTCACACGGGGAGCTTAAATAATAATTATTTGTACATCACACTTAAATCTGATTATTTTTCTGATTGGACAAAAAATTTCAGAGTGAAAATTTCTTGTGAAATATTTCAATGTTTGATTTGAATCTGAATCTGGTCATGCACATAGAAACATCCATATTGACTGAATATTTTATTCCAAAATATGGTCTATTTGGTTGATTTTTCACCCACTGGTAGCCCTGTTGAGCACTACACACACACACACACACAACACAAACATGTCTGTATGTACTAAAGAGCACCGGGAGTGAATATTGGAGAAACTGATGCTGTCTACTTTTTGAAGCTTATAAAATGAGATATTAATGAACAAACAGTAAGAATTCCTCAGTTCATTACAGTTAAGGTTAGGTGAAGAGTGTGGGTTAAAATTAGGTTTGGGTGTAGATTGAGGTGTAGGTAAAGGTTAATGTTAAATCAAGTTTAGGTATAAGTGTAGTTAAAAGCTTTAAGTTTAGGTGTTGATAAAGGTTAGATTTAGGTAACGTTTAATGTGTAGGTTACGGTTAAAGCTAAATTAATCTTAATTAGGTTTAGACATAGGTTAAGGTTATATTAGGTAAGGATTAGATTTAAGTGTAGGTAAAATTTAGGATTCAGTGTAGATTAACATGTAAATTAAGGCCTTAGAGAGTTCTTTGGATTTTGCCATGGTGATCCTACTCCAGCAATCAAGAGCAAACCAAACTAATGTCTGAGGTGTAAATAAGACAACCTCCTCCAACAACCTCTCCTCTGATCGTTTGCATCTAATGTGCTGCACCTGATTTTAATTGTAGACGTTAAGTATAAATAAAGTATAAATAAGTAATAAATCTGCTTGTTTCCAAATATTTTCTCACAAGAAAGTTGAATTACTAACAATTGCGTTTTACAAATGTTTAAAAGACATATAATTAGATTACGTCCATTTCTTAATAAAGTCCAAGATCGAATATTTTAAAGACAGAGGTTTTCATGGGGTGTCCTAACGTATTCACCTGACTGTATGAAAGAGATACAAATCCAAAAATCATATTTGAGTCACTTCAGCCGGAATGTGAACAAACTGTAGACAAGAAGTCCCTAAAACATCCACCACTATTTTACCACATGGTAAATATCATGGTAAATACATAGTAAATACAATATAATCACATGTTATGCATTGCAGCCCAGGTTTTCTATTACCACCACTGTAAATACAGTCAGAGTCTGGGATTTTCTCCATGCAAGACACCATTTCACATCACACCACGCTGAATGACTTTGTTTACACTGCAATGACTGAATTAGGAAGAAATTCTTGATTGTGAAAGCTGCTCATTATGCTGTGTATATAAAATTGCATAGTGGCAACCACGATCCGTCACTATTAGCACGGCTGTGGGAATCAATGCCTGAGCATTGCAGAGTAAAAGAGGCTAAATGAAAGTGATTAGAGGCAGTGAGCAGCAGAGGGACAACCTGAAGGCAATAAAATGCTTTAATCTAATCGAAAATCATTTTCCGGCCAACCCTGAGGACAGTCTGAGAAACTTTGGTGAAAACTTAGCTGAACTGCTGAGCAAAAGAACACTGAACAGCACAGGCCTGTCAGCTGTGTTTATTTCTACAGTTCAAGCTCAGGCTCTGAATTGATTCTGACTCTATAACTCACCAGAGTCACGTTTGCATTGTAGTAAAAGTTTAGGCCAAATTTCTGAATTGCAAGCTTTAATTTCCTGCAGTGTTTCAGTGAGTCGACTCTTGGCTGGCGTCCAGCTGGCGGACCTGCTTCAGTCCTGACTGGCAGAAGACCGTGATGGAGATTCTGTTAAAGTGAAAAATCCATCTCTCTTCAACCAACACCCTCCATCTTTTACAGTAGAGGATGAAACACTCCCATCTGTGAGCAAAAATCAAGAAAAATGATCAGCAGGAATTGGGCAAGAATGCAACTCTGAAAAGACTTTCATGAACTCTCATAAACACCAAGATGAACTGTTTTTTGTCACGAGTAACATGTCCAGAAGTTCTGCTGTCAAGGGGTGAGTGCAGTTTCGTACGATGCCAAATCACCTTTGGTCTTCATTACAGGCATTATGTTAAACAACCAGCAGTGCTACCTTTCATGAACATACACTTCAGTCCACTATTCCAATAGGACAATATCCACCCACATACTGCTCAAGAGCTCACCTTGAAGACACAGATGCTATGCTATGACCAGTTGCATCACCAGACCTGTCCCTGATTAAAAATGTATGGGTTGCTATCAACCAGGGGCTGTACTAGGGGTTGAACGAAACGAACGAAGGGGGCCCCCTACGGTCCAGGGGACCCTTCCCCAGTCAAATGACCCAAAACTGCTTGAGGCTAATCCCTGGGTCTCTACAATGTCATCTAAACATACCCATATCAAATATTGTCCATATCAGTCTAAATTATCATCTTTTATTGTTCCTGATAACTTTTATCTTCTCAATAGCATTGCACTTCCCACACACTGTGACATGGTGCCCCCGGGCTGTTTTTTTGTTTGCAATATAAACATTATGAACTGTACATAAAAGACCTGTTCTAGTTCACTTTTCAAACTCTAATTCAAAATGTATAACACACATAGAGCTGGTCTTCATCACACATTCTTCTAGTCACAAGCTGTCAGGGTAATCATGCCTACTTCAAACAATATGCTGAAATGTATATTTCCCAGTTCTGTGCGTTCTGTAGCCGACAAGATTGATACGGAGGCAAACAAATATGGTCGATGTTTTCAAACATGAAATTAAAATGGGAAGGAGATTTTCTCTACACTGGAAACATTTAGTGAAAAGGGGGTCCACAGGTCAAGTTGCTGGCCGGAACCTCAAGGGAACTCTTCACTAGATTAATTCTGCTTCATGTTGGGCCTTGCAATTAAACATTTTATTGGTGCTCATAAAATAAACAGAGGAACATGAGCAGTGGAGAACGCTGGTTGTTGTGGTCTTTACCCAGTCGTCTCTGTTACTGCGGTGATGACCTCACCCCTGACTGGTTGTTTTTACTTGACTTTCACCTGACATTTCCTGTGATTTAGGATGTCAGATTAAACATAGGTGTAAATCTGAACTGTCTCCAGATATGAACGCTCCAAAACATGCATAGAGATATGCGCACACACACACACACAGACACAGACACACACACACACACACACACACACACGCACACTAATATATAAAAAATATCTGGTTTTTTTTAACCTTAAATGATTCACCCAATAAAAAAACAAACACAATGTGTGGAAAGTGCAGATTGATCATTGATATTTGTTGATACTGACTCAAGCCTGTCCAGAACAACCTGCATTATGTGTAAATGTAATTGTTTATTGTTTTAAAATTGTAATTATTAAAGGCGGTAGTTCATCTGTTTCTCTGCATACTTTGCTATCCTCCTTTCACCCTGACCTTCAATTATCAGGACACCCCAGGACCACCACAGAGAAGGTATTATGTGAGTGAGGGATCATTCATAGCACTGCAGTGACACTGACATGGTGGTGGTGTGTTAGTGTGTGTTGCACTGGTATGAATAGATCAGACACAGCAGTGCTGATGGAGTGTTTGAACACTGTGTCCACTCACTGTCCACTGTATTAGACACTCCTACCTAGTTACTCCACCTTGTAGTTGTAAAGTCAGAGACAGAACCTCATCTGTTTCTGTAGTTTGTGTTGGTCATCCTCTTGTCCTTCATCAGTGCTCACAGGATGCTGTGTCTGATGTGTCTGTGTCTAATACACCACCACCATGTCAGTGTCACTGCATGTGCTAAGAATGACCATTATGCAGTTAAATATATAATTACCTGTCCTGTCAAAGTAAACAAGATAGTACATGAATTAAATTAAAATTATATGTTATTAAGACAAAATGCTTTTTATTAAATTTAGGCTAAATATCTAAAAAAAAATCATTATTGTTTTTATTACTATAATTATTGTAGTAATATTATTAAAAGTTATGATTTATTAATTTATCTACTAAACTTTCATTCTTTTTTCATAATTGTTTTTGTCAATAAATAGAACTTTCAAAAACAAATTAAAGCAACATTGTGTAACATTTTTACATTAAACATCAGCTTCAGAATCCTGTTGATGCTCCAATGATTGTAAAAGTGAGAATACTATCTGTTACTCCATAGTGCTGCTAACTGCACTATGTAACTCTGGTGAAGCAGGCAGGACAGTGCTCTCCAGAACAGCATAAGGCTGCACAACCCAAATCAAATTAGTGTAAAAATCCTGTAATATTACTCCAGGGACTACCTGTCATCATGCTTCTTTCACTTTCAGTGATGGTCTGTATGTCTCAGCTTGTCCAGTCTACATCTGTAGGGAGCTCAAAATGTGAATAACACCTCCCAACTGTAGGTGGAGTGCAGGAGCAGGAAATGGCTATTCCTACATAATATCGCTTTTATAAAACTTGTGAAAAGCAGTCTTCACAATAACACAAAAAGCACAATTCATTATTTAAATGGTTTGACTGCCCTAATTACATAATTACATTTGAATAGTGTCGTAAAGTGACAGTAATAACTCTTGACTTCTGAAGGAGTGAAAATAAAATTCCAAACTGGAAGCATAATTAATTTTAATTTTAATCTTGTTTTATGAGAGCTATTAAATTTATATTGTTTTCAGGCCCATTTTAGATTTTGTTGTTTCAGCAGATGCAATAGCAGATACATGTTTTGGTCAAATGCTACTCAAATGCACTCAGACTCTTACACACATGCACACAGCCCCTTGTGCCCTATAGGACCCCTATGTCCAGTCTCTCCGCAGACGCTACAAACACACACTGTCAGGGGAAATCACTTGTTCTCTAATTGATAGATCAGCCCTAATCTCTGATAGATAACAGGAGGCAACAGCTGGGGGCTGCTCTCATTTCAGACGCCGTCCCCCCAGTATGCAGACTCAAACACACACACACACACACACACACACACACTCTCACACACACAGATCAGACACCCCTGCCCCAAGATGAGTTAAAAAGGAATGGCATCAAATCACCAAAATCTCAAAATGACACCAATCCAATATGCCGTATTGATATCAGGCCTATATCTGCTGAAACGCTGGATGGGATATCAGCAGGGAAAAATTATGAATCTGATTCAGTGCTGTAATAAAAATAGCCTGAAATTCCACAGTAGTGCTATACATGGACACTAACATTACTCTAACAGTCCACACGTCTTCTATAAGAACAATAACAGTGTACTTATCCATAAAGCTGCAGTTTTGTATGTCTTTATCCTTTGTTTCATGTATTGTTCACCTTTTTATTTTTGATTTCTGTGAAGCTGCTCTGTGACATCACACTAATATGTCTCATGCAGCATGATGCAGTTTTTGCGAGTGTTGTCTCGCCTGCTTTACCAGAATTCCACAGTGCAGCATTCCAAGTTAGAGATGATGGAGATGCTGTTCAACCTGTTACAGTCAATGGAGCATCAACACAATTCCGAAGCCGCATATTTAAGGTCAAATGCAGCACAATGTTTCTTTAACCTAAAACACAACCTCTGGACCAGCTTGGGCCACACGTTTCAGTCTAACCCACCAAATTCTTTCTTCGAACACTGGTTTAAATTCTTTCTGCTTTTAGAAACCTCACCACTGTTGTTCCATCTTTGCCATTATGCTCCTGTTAAGAAAAGAAATTACAGGAGATTAGCGACATGCATATAAAAGACTGTCAATCATTTGAAATTAACTTCATAATGCAGCTGATGATTTGATTTGGAGATTGTGGAGACACATGCCGTCATTAGAGCTGGCAGGGTGTGTGTAGTCACAGTGAACGGCTGTCAGAAAACAACAATGAATTAGGAATGGCGTGATTAAAAAGGGAGGTTTGACTGTCTCACTCTCATCCTTTCATTTCTTCCTTCCTGTCTTTCTTTCTCTCAGTAGCCAGGAAGGGCCAGTAATTAGCACAAAATGAGCCATGTTCAGAATTCTGTTTAAGGTGAAGACTAAACATCTCTCTCTCTCTCTCTCTCTCTCTCTCTCTCTCTCTCCCTCTCTCTCTCTCTCTCTCTCTGTGTGTGTGTGTGTGTGTGTGTGTGTAATTGTTTATGGGAATGAGTTCTAATTAGAAATGTATCATTTATTCTTATGTTAACATAAGAATTCATATCATGTGACTGCTGCTGTTATCATGTGTCATGTAACTCATGGATACTAAAATATGATTACAATTACCTTTACATATGCTGAACTGAGGTAGTTGAATTAATCTGTAACAGTGAACATGTCACCCATTATTACACTGATATTAATTGCTATATTATTGTTATTAATGTGTAACTACACACTTAAATATTTATATTATATATATAGTAATGGTAACCAATCAAAGAATAAAACATAGAATCATTAAAACTCAAAGAATGCTCTGCATAGATAAAAGGTTATTTGCATCATGAATGGATTCTTCAGATATCACATCTGTGAAACATGGTGGTGGTAGTATCATAGTTTGGACCTGATTTGCTGCATCTGGGACCAAAATCTTGCCATCACTGATGGATAAATGAATTGTGAATTATACTTGCAAATTCTATAGGAGAATATCAGGATCTCTCTGTGAGCTCAAGAGAATGTGGATCAAGCACCAAGATGATGACCCTGAGCAAACAAGTTGTTCTACTAAAGAATGTTTAAAGAAGGATAAAGTTTTGTGGAATGCTCCTGACTTTAATCTAATAGAAGTGTAGAAGGATTGGGAGGGAACCCACCAACGTAACCGAGCTGAAGCAGTTTTGGATGACCGAATGGGCTAAAATTCGATGTGCAAAAAAGCTATAGAATAGTTATCAGCATGAATGGTTACATAAAAATCAGAAATCTTTAAGGGACTGAAAAAGTTTCAGCAAATTAAAAAGTATTGATAAACATCCCGTACAGTTTCTGCATCTCATTCATTACTTCAGAACAGAGGTTTCTGGGGGAAAAAAAAACCCCTGAATATTTTAAGTAGTTAACCCTTTGATGGCACATCCCTAAACAGTGTCCACTTATCTATAACAAATGCATATATTTGTTCCTATTTAAATCACAGTGGACAGCATTTAATTAAAGCAGATCTGATACCATTCTCCCATAACTCCACTATCATTCAGAAGGGCACTTAGTGTGTAATTTCCTGTCTTACCTAGAGGACCTTGCTATCTCTCAGCAGCAGATCAGAAGTCTACTCTTATCTATTATAACACAAATAACACTGGCCGTGCTGAAATTAGTGAAAACTGAAGGCAAAACAATTGCAAAAGGATCCTGAACTAGATGCCAAAATCAGAACAATATAATCTTTCTGTTCAAATGATTAATCTGATTAAATTGCCTCTTAGGTACAGAATGAATTTCATAAACTAGTGCAAAAAGTTTGAATATTATGAAAACATCTCATGTTCAAAATTTCATTCCAAAAGTAATTTAATATTCATTACATGTAAAGGGAAATATTTCACACTTTTTGTGTTTTACTGTTGATCAGTTTGGCTTATTTCCCATCAAATTAGAAATTCAAAATCTCAAATTAAGTATTTAATTTTGAGTTCAGTTAAATGCTTTTTTGTAGTTTACTAAATTACTAATCAGACAACATTAAAGCAAAAAGGCTTGAAATATGTTACTTTAAATAAATATAAATTTACCTTTTTAGATTAAACTTTGGAAAAAAACTTTCTACAATATTATATATTATTATATATAATATATTATTATTATTTAAGAGTTTTTGAGATGTACTTTGGCAACTTTGTATTTGCAGTAATAATGTTGGGGGCTTTCAAGTGCAGTAGCTGTCTACGTGCTGTGAGCATTTTTAATTATACATTTTCAGTCCTTTATCGCTCAGAATAAAACAAATTTTTGCTGTGCAAAATAAATAATGATCACCTATGTGCTCACTGGCTGGCTGAATGTATCTGACATATTTATAACCTCAGCACAAGTGGGCAGCGCTGGAAAGTGACATCACAAAAATGATGTTACCCATGAAAATAATGTGACCAAGGTGTGTCCACTTATTAGCATCACAGGTGTCTACAATCTTGTAATCAGTCCGTGGGTCTATATAAATAGGGCTACAGGTAGGTGCTGTTTGGTGACATGGTATGAACCACACTCAATATGGACCAGACAAAGCAAAGGAAACGAAGGAAATCCTACTGAGAAACATGGAGGCTCTGTTATGTTCTAGGGCTGCTTTGCTGCATCTGGCACAGGGTGTCTTGAATCTGTACAGGGTTCAATGAAATCTCAAGACTATCAAGGGATTCTAGAGAGAAATGTGCTCCCCAGTGTCAGAAATTGTGGTCTCAGTCACAGGTCATGGGTCTTGCAACAGGATAATGACCCAAAACACACAGATAAAAAAAAAAAAGAATGGCTAAGAGGAAATCATTGGACTATTCTGAAGTGGCCTTCTATGAGCCCCGACCTGAATCCTATTGAGCATCTTGGAAGGAGCTGAAACATGCCATCAGGAAAACCTTCAAACCTGAGACAACTGGAGCAGTTTGCTAGTAACATACTAGAGTAACAGTATTTAATTTCAGTAATGCTAAGGTTAAATAATACTACTTAGGAAAACTTAGCAATACTATATTTCACTCCTCTTATTGCTGTAACTACAGTTTCTATAGGTTATGACTGTGATTAGTTCTGATCAATTAGTCACTGTTCCGTATTCAAACCTCTTTATTTTTACTGTAAGGACTTGTTTTTTTTTACAACTTTCGTAATTGAAAACATGACAGGCTGCTCCAGCTCCTGATTGATATAACGGTACAATTTAAAAAGCCATTAGTGCTGGCGGCATCACGGCCTGTCAAAAAGTCAATACACAGTTCTTTATGTGTCTGTGAGCAAACATGGAGTAATTATCCGCTTTATTAGGGAGCGGAGCCGCTCGGCAATAACGATCAGCTCAAATAAGTCATTCATTACTGTCAGCTACACCTGACTCTGGGCTTATTAAAAACATTAATAATGGAAAATAAAACCTAATTAGTAAACAAATGCAATCACTCACAGCTACAGTGAAGGAAATACACACTTTTTGACTTTAATTTTGCGCGCACACGTGCACAAAGTGGCAGGAAATGAATGAGGATTTTTTTTTCCCTTCCCCAGCTTTAATGAAAATCAAAAGAGCAGAAGTGGGAAATTAAGTAAAGACTGTTTACCTCAAGAAGACGCAGAGCGACGCAACACGGAACAGGCTACAGGAAGAAAAAAAATGAAACACACATACACACACACACACACACACTCTGTCTTTATTTCCCCTCTCCTGTTATTAGTTATCACGCTGTCTCCATCACCACTTGCCCCTCAGCGACTCAACATTCAATTAGTGCCTAATGAGGCCTAATGCATGGTAAATACATGCACCAGCTAAAGGCAAACAAAAAGTGCCTGACAGGGGCGGAGACATGAAAAGAGACGTAACCACAGCCATAAATAAGTGAAGAGCGGTGGAGCGGCTGGAGCCGGGATCAATCCTGCTTTCGGAACGCTGCGGAGGGCCTGAGGTCAGCACTGCTTGACCCCTTCAGCTGTATAATTAATAGAGGGTGTCGAAGAACATGTCTTCGTGCACTGTTGGTCACTGAATGTTTGGAAACGGAGATCAATATCACAGGTGCTGCTCCTGAGTTAGGTCTCGACAGACCAAAGCCCACAGCCTCTTTCTTCTGTTTGTGGGTCGTTTCATTTGTGTGAAAGCAGCCAATGTGGAGGTCCTTGAGGAGAAGGCCCTTAATACAAGAAGACAATATGTGAGTGTTTCTGCACTCAGGGGGCTGAAGACAAGTGGTATAATTCCCCCAGTGCAGAATGATGCAGTATTATGATTCAGTTATGGTTTTGGTGCAGTTAAAGCAGCATTATGTATCATTTTTACCTTCAAATAACAGCTTCAGAATCATGCCGATGCTTCACTGACTTTAACAGGGAGAATAGCCAGGGGTGCCCTCCAAGGGGGATGGGGGGCCACACCATCATATAAAAAAACACTCACAAAAAATAGTTGCACTAAGAAAGAATCAACGGACAGGAATGAAATACGGTGGGTAAGTTTGACATTGTGAACTTCATGCTTCGGCTGCGCATGTGATGTAAATAAGGATGGTCTTTATCACTGGACCTGACTGACTAGAAAGCATGCTTATGCGCACATGCGTGGCTGAGTGCGAAACTACAATCATTTGCATGGCTCATGATGTCAAACTACCCACCAGGTTTCATTCCCTTTATTCCTTCTTGGTACAACTATGCTTTCTGATGACGAGCATATTTATAATTATGCTGTACTTCCAAAATACTATTAGTGTTTTCTCCTTGAATCTGCCAAACTCTGCGAAATTGACGGTTCAACCGAGAACCAATTAGTCTTAGATATTGGAGCTAAAACATCTATAAATGCTGGCCTGATCTTACCTCTGTAATTAAATAGAATGAATGGGCATCAGAGTCCAGGCCGCACCGCCCCGGCCTGTGCAGGAGAGGGACGGCAGGAAATTACTTTAATGCTCATGATGGGTAGAGGGTGGCAGGACAGAGTAAGCAAGAGAGAGAAAAAGGAAGAGAGAGAGAACCTTCCTGTTGTCATAACCTCATCGAACAAACCTCCCCACCACCACCACCACACACACATGCCCACCCCTCGCCGGTGTATGAAATGCAGAGCACTTTACATAAGATTTATTACATCCAAGCAGAAATATTATCTTCTGAAGGTGCCATTCATCAACCTCACTTTGAAACGCACATGAATGATATGATGAAATTATGCAGATCAGGGATGTCTGAGGGAGGATTCCATTTGGTAACCTTGGCAACCCCAGGTACTCTTACACCCGCCCTGAATACAGCTCAGCACATCAATTAATCGCCATACTTCAGACAGACAGAGAGAAATAGAGATAGAGAGAGAGAGGGAGAGAGAGCGTGAGAGAGAGAGGAAGAAAGAGAGGAGGGGTAGTGAAACTATAACTAATTGGTGTGTAACTGCTAATGAGGCATGAAAATACGGCTGACGGTTTTCCATTTGCACCGCTTTGTCTGCAGCACCCACCTTTCATTTCCTTCCTTTTTCTCTCTCTCTCCTGGTTTTCCTCACAGCACTTGTCTGCATATTGTTTCTTTCAGGAGCAAAACCTCAAATTTCCAAAATCAAAACGTCCCAGGCTGAGAGAAAGTGCTTGATCAGCCATAACATTAAAACCACTTACAGGTGAAGTAAATAACATTGATCATTTGTTTGTAAATAATCAGCTGACAGGAACGAAACTTGACATGAGGAGAATGTGAATGATTCAAGTTTCACAATCATGTGACGTAAACAAGGACAAGCGCCATCGCTGTACCTGACTGACTGTGTAAGGTCGTCCTGTTTTGCATGCTTTCCATTCTGATACGTGCTGTTGTGTTGGTAGCATCTTTGCAAGTGAAGTATGTCTTGGAGAAGAGTTTGAAAGCAGTTCCATCAGTTGGAAGAGTTTGAGAGGAATCACATCGTAACTGGGACGTGGAATGGTCTTTAACAATGTACTGAGTGACATATTTTCGTCTTGGTGGAGATGACCAACAAATCCACCAACCCACTCCCTGATTGAAAATGTGTGGGATGCTATCAGATGCTATCTATACTTTCTCCCTATTTCAAAATCTGCCAGAACTGAGAGAGACAATTCAAGCAGGATAGGATGGATTATCATAGGACACCATTAGGAACAATTCCATTTTTTCTGACCTACATCATTGAGTCATTTCATTGTGGAAAGGATGGCAGATAAACTGATCTAAAGCGAGAGTGGAGCTTGATCTTCTTCTCTCTCAAAGATAAGGCATTTAAGTGCACCAGGGTGTTTATCTGATGGTGGGTGGTTCTGCTGGTAAGTGAGGTTTTCTGGATTTACACATCTGTATATCTAATCTCAACAGATGTACATTGTATGGACAAAAGTATTGGGACACCTGCTCTGCATTCCTTGTTTCTTCTGAGATCAAGGGATTTAAAAAGAGTTTATCCTGCTTTTGTTGGAGTAACTGTGTCTACTGTCCAGGGAAGGCTTTCTACTAGATTTTGTAATGAGATTTTCATTCAGCTACAAGCATAACTGTCTTATGTTTCTCTCTGTCCTTCTCTTGTAGAACCATCTGTTAATGGATGGTCATGCCTCTCATCAAAAAGAGCCCATCAGCTTGCTCATAATGCTGCAAGTGTGATGTTAGGGAAAATCTATGTGGTGTGGAGCTCATTCGTTTTTACTGTGAATGAGCCAAATGATACAATCTATTCCTGACGTTTCTGATTCTGAGGTTTCTGTCAGCTTTTAAAAGTGATTTTGAACATGTTTTTGAAATCTTCTGCTGGGAAGTTCCTTCCAGTTTTGGTGCCACTAACAACCAAACAGAGCTACAGAATCTGAGTGACAACCGTGAAAAGCACAGCCAATCACACTGGCCATATGGGTTATGGGTTTAGTTTAGAACACAAGTAGAGAACATGATTTAACCCTTTCTGCCCCTCTAGGTTAATGAGACATTGACAGATCGACAGAGACAATTCAATAATCTCTGTATATTGGTGGGGACATGTCACTTCCATCCATGCTAATTCTACAGAGTTCAGCCATAGTGACCAGTCCCCAGCAGTACTACTACTTAGGTGGGTGTCGCTGATCCTAAAATCACCCCTGGCTACAAGAACATTAGATGTTGATGACCACCTCACCTCATTCCAAAAGTACTGGATGGAGTAACTTTATTCCAGAGAACACAGATACACTGCTCCACAGCCCACATCTGGACTTCTGTACAGCGACTGGACAAGCTGTTCTGTGTTTGCTCATCTGTGTCAGCAGTGGGTGCAACTTAAAGTAGCTGAATGCAGTCATTCATTAGAAGATGTGTCCACAAACATTTGGACATATAGTGTACCTTACTTCAGGTTTGGAAAGCTTAGATAGAAATGTTAGAACCATTAGGTGGTCTTTCTACACCGAGCCAATTATCATGCAGTTATCATCAGGCCTTGACATGAAAATTCATAACTCATCAAGTCAATCACTTAAGGGGACGAGGGATAGCTCAGACTACTTAATAGAACATAATTACTTAACATCACTATATACATTCCAAACAGGCATTTTTTGCTTGACTCCATTTGCTTCATGTATTCAGGCTCAGCGTTAACTCAATTAGAATGCCAACGTGTGTTCTTGAAAAGCGCAGGCCATTGCAATTAAGACACACTCATACCTATTTGTAGCTGGAGTCCTGATAGGATGCAAATGAGATGCAAATGGGCCTCAAATTATCTTGTGTTAGCTGTACCGGAGGAGGTCTGCTGAGAAAAGCTTTGAGTCATAGTTTACATAAGCCTGGACTCGCCAACTACAGGGAGAAACCGGAGAAGCTTTTTTAGAACTAGTTAAGGCTTTTGTGAAATGTACAAGAGTGATGATGACTCAATACAAATGAGCGTTTTCTTATCTACCCAATCAGCTGACCTTGTATGGGTCTAGGCTACTGTTAGCTCCGGCCTGAAATGCGTCAAATTGACCTCTTAAGTGAGTGAATTTGTGTTTTAATTCTGAAGAGCTCCTTCATGGTGTAGGTACATAATCACTGGGTTGTCACTGCTGCCTAGCATTCCCAGCTCCACAAGCTCCATATGCCAATACTTCCCAAACAAACACTTTACAACATGAACACTCAATGAGATCATAATCAGCTTTCCAAAAATTGTAGATTTAGGGAATTAACATTTTGATAATTATGGACAAAGGAAGTTCATTTCGGTCAGTCATTAGCATATCTGCTTGGTGGATCCAGAGACTACCTCGGGTGCAAGGAAGGAATACCCCCGGACAGGGTGTAAGTCCAATGTGGGACACACGCACACCTAGGGGCAATGTATTATGGCCAGTTCACCAACCATATGCATTTTTGGGAGTCAGGATGAAACTGGAGTACACACCACACACCACACCAACTCCTCAAAGACAGCAACACAAGCAGGGATCAAACCCACAAACCCTTTCTATTAGAATAGGGAAAGAAAATTGCTGTGAGGATTTGATTGCATTCAGCAACAAGAGTGTTAATGTTAATGAGGTCAGAATGGTGAATGGATCACCACTCCACCTCATCCCCAAACCCCCAACTCATCCCAACCAAAAGTATTGGATGGAGCTCTCATATAATTGAGCACTGGGCATTTTCTTTCAACCCACTGTCTAAAACACACTATATGGACAACAAATGTATTGGGACACCTACACATTACACCTACAGGAGCTTCATCACATACCATTCTAAACCCACTGACATTAATATGCATATGGTCCCCAGCTTGCAGCTTGGAACTCTTCAGTTATTGAGTCAGCAGAGCGTTTGTGAATTTTATGCAGTATATGCCTCAGCACTCAGCAACCCTGATCTTTAATTTTACATGACCTGACTCTTTCTGACCTGACGTTTCCACCGCAGATTTTTTTTCTGGACCCAGGAGCAATTGCTCCGCAGCACCACACCATTCTTTCACTAAAGTGTGTAAACTTCATGCGATCTGACTTTTCAGGCATTTCCACTCTAGCATTTTGGTGAGGGGTTCCTGGACCTGGTAGTGTTTGCTCAGAGATGTTGCTACATTCGGTCAAGTGTAAAAGCTGTTTTTGATCCCGGGAATGGTCCAGTGAACCGATCTGTGGTCCTCCTGAAATCAGTAGTCTGAGGTTTCATTTCAAGCAGACACTTGGTTTGAAAACAAAACAAAAACAGTTCATTTTAAAACGAATGATTGTAGAATAAGGGCGCCTCTAATCACAGTGTTTCAGCTCGTTCAATGGAGGGAGCGAGCTTAAAATATATATATACATAAAAAAACAGAATATACATACAGTGCATACTATACATACAGTATTGCATTGTTTAAAAAAGCTAAGATATGAAATATAGGTCCTACACGAATAAGCATATACTAGGTTGGGTGAAAGGCAAGGCAAGCCAAGTTAATTTGGTATTACAAATTTCATACATTCACTGAGCTCAGAATCCTGGGGTTTGGCCCTTGAACAAATTCGATCTGTCGACTGGGGTGGGCGTGTTTGGGGGGGGTTCCCAGTTTTCCCAGGGTTCCTTGAACAAAATGTCCGATTCCCTCAGTGGTCGTGTTTTCAACTCAAGGTTTGGGGCGGGGCTTGTTATAACATTCGTGGCTCATTACCAGCCAGTTGATGCACCTGGAGTCACCCATTCTTCCATTAATGTGCATGAAGACTGAATAACTAGGGCCTGGATTTTATGCACCTGTGTCAATGGAAACAATCGAATTTGGCGATTAAGAGGTTTGTCCCAATACTTATGTCCATACAGTGTTTCTATATAGTCATATAATACAATAATACGTCCTCAGCATCATTAGCATTCTTCCTCCTGCCTTTATTCTCCTCGCGCCTGGACGCATTAATTGTGCTCGAGCGCTGCCACATGTTCAAATGAGAAATAAATTGCTTTTAATTTGGGCTTTTTCCTGTCTGCTACGGCCGGCATCCCTTAATTTCATTAGCCCCCGAACCTGTTGAGCGCCTTCAAACGCGGTCGTCAAAAAGCGAAGCACTTGAGAATGAAAAAGATGCAGGTCTTTTTTTTCCCGCCCTTTTTTCTCCCATCTCCCCACCACCCCCCACCTTTTTTCCAAGTCCTCAATTATCAGAATCGTTTTCCTTTCAACTGAAATGAACGTTATTGAAACCAATTAGCATAGAACTGGGAGAAGCTCCCATTAATGAGAGGAGCGAGGGTGAGTAAACAGAAAATGAAAAGGCGAAATTAGAGGCGAAGCCTCTTCTCGTTGGCCCCGGCATAATGACACGCTTAGTCGCCTAATTGTGTGGTGAAAAGCGCCGCGCCGATGCTAACAGATTGCCGCGTTCATTAGGCTGCAATGGGCCACCTGCTGCTGGGGGCCCAAGCGCCCTCACCGCTCCCCGTGCACGTGCTTATCCCAAGGGGGGGCGGAGCCTTTTTCTTTCTCTTTTTTTTTCATTTGCTGTGAAAAGCAAATGAGCCCTGCCAATATGCGTCTCCATTGCCAAGATACAGTGAGGCATTTATACATTATATCAAATGGCTGATTCCTCTCCACTACACCACCCCCCCTCACCCAAACACACACACACACACACACACACACACACACACACACACACACACACACAAAACCCCCCAATAATGAAAAGCTAGAGAATGTAGCTTTTCTTTGTGCATGATGATCGTCTGCATCAAATATTCAGCCTGTGATTTGGGGGTTTTGCCCTGGGACAACGATTGTTAGGGTCCGGCATGCATAAATCCAGAATGAAGGGGGGAATGGAGAGTGTGTTTTTTTTCCACATCTAATGAAATATTGAATGATTACCCTGGAGTGACAACTTTTGCATATGCCTAATCCTCATTACATCCACACGGATGCACAGAACCTACAGTCGGAATTTGAGGCCTGTACCACAAGGAACACGAGAGAAGCTAAAAATCTAAAAATCTTAATCAACTCAAATCATCATTAGTCTCATGAACACAGGTGTAAAGGTGAGTGGAGAATGTATTTGCAGTGTATTCCACAGTAGTAAATACACAATATATACACAATAAATACAGAATATACACACAGTACATACTAAACATACAGTATTGCACTGTTCCTATTACTAAAGCTATTGAACTATGATGTGGAATAGAGTGGGATATACTGGGCGGAGTGAAAGGCAAGGCATTTGAATATCTCATACACAGATACACAAATTTGGCCAAAAACAAACATTTAGTAGCTTTGGAAAACACTAACTTTATTATAATTAACTCTTAATTATATTATTAATTATTAATTGTTATATTAAATAATAATCAATTACGTTGTGATGTTGTGATGCTGGGCAACTGAAATTATGATATGTTAGTGAGTTGAAAGTACAATTTAGTGACCATGCAACTGTTTGACTGTAGGACATTTGGAAATATATAGATGTATAAAATGATTCTGTAATGATACTTCTCGGCAACATAGGTTTTAGATCATTTTTGAGAAGCTGTTAAGTAAGAACCATTAGATGTGTCCAGAGCTGTAGATGATTAAACGTCAATGTGCACAGAGAGCCAGTGTGCACACAGGGGAATTTGTCCTCCACATTTAATCCATCCATGCAGTGAAACACACACATACACACTAGTGAATACACACATTAGGGGGCAGTGAGCACTCGTGCCCGGAATGGTGAGCAGCCCTATCCACGGTGCCCAGGGAGCAGTTGGAGAGTTAAGTGTGTTGCTCAAGGCACTTCAGTCATGTCCTGCCAGTTCAGGGAGTTGAACCAGCACAAAGCTGGTTCTCTAACCACCACACCATGGCTGCCTGAACACAGAAAACTGTTTAACAGTAGATTTTAATTTTAATTCTTTTAAACATTGGCATAAACTATGAACAAAAGTATTTGAACCAATTTCGAGCTCTTACAAACAGAGAAGCAATGTACAGACTACAGGCTTTCTAAATGAAAAGTGACCAAACAGATGAATATGGCAAAAATCTGATCTCTTGGCTAATAAAAAAAACTGTATTGCAAATTGTGTAGAAAGTTAACTTACAAATTGCATGTACAAAGTGGACCAACTAGTTAAGAGTGTCAAATAGAGTGGACAGGGAGTGGACACAGTGTTTAAGCATCGCTGTGTCTGATCCGTTCATACCAGCGCAACACACACTAACACACCATTGCCATCTCAATGTCACTGCATGACCCACCACCCACATAATACCTGCTCTGTGGTGGTCCTGTGGGGTCCTGACCATTGAAATGAATATCAGGGTGAAAGGAGGCTAGCAAAGTATGCAGAGATGGAGTACAGTCTGTAATTATAGAACCTGTAGTGACGGTGACACACACTGTAAATGTATTTGTTTTTCATTCTATATTGTATATACTCTAAATTAATTAAATAATGGCTATTGTTCGAGTTAAATTAATCATACTAATTAAAGTGCAAGACCTGAAAGATGTTTTTATTAAAAGCGAAGTTCTGCATTTATTAAAAAATGACATAATATGCTTTTTTTTATATTGGAAACTACTGTGACCTCTAAGGCTATTCACTTAACATATTATAAATGCATTTGTAGTCACCTTAGATAAATTAAAATAACTAGGAGTGTCTACTATTGTTATTCTCCTTCTGAAAAATAATAGATGTATGCTTCTGGGTTGGTTTGAGGCACGTGCTGCAGTGGTGAACAGCCCATTTAATGGTCCCAGTGGAATGGACTGATTGATGCCAAGCAAATGCATATGAATCGCCCCTTTTCAAGTCTTCAGTGTCTGGTCATCATTATCTCCTCTAACCTACAGCACGCCGATTAAAATCTTAATCTTTTGGTCTCTGTGCTGATTGGCCACGTGGCCTTCATCAGATGCGTAGGCGTGAGGGTGAGAGGTCATGGCAGGTGTGTCATGTGTGGTGGGGTTGATATGTGGGAGCCTGGCTGGGTGTGGATCTTGGGGGTCGCTAAATGCTCAGAGATGGGCTTGATAAGAATGGGGAGGGGACCCTCTCAGGACATTTAATTTCCTGCCAGCAATTGAGATGACTGTTCCATTGAGCACCAGGACGCCTCTCCCCCTCATCCTACATCTATTCTGTCAGGACAGGAGAATATTTAGCGGTGCTAATATGCTTTATCGTACAGGCTGTATGTTAATCCATGTCATAGAGTGCAGGTGTCCTTAATAAAAACGCTTCCACGCTGCACTGGAGCAAATTTTCATCATTGTACAATAAGTGTGATGCATTTATTTCCCACAGTGTCACTGATAGAGTACAGCTCTATTCCAGCCAGATTAGTTTTACCCAGGGAGGCAATATCATTTAAGTGATTCACTAATTACATAAAAACATAAACATGGTCGTGTTTACTCATAGCAAAAAGCTCAACAAAGCTTTGGCAATTATATTATTTAATCATATATAATTAATTATATGTAATAATATATTTATAGATATACTATACCAACTTAAAGGCTCTCTGAGTCTACTTTTGGGTAGTGTGCCTCCTGGTGAGAGATTGTCAACTGCAAGATATGCCTCTACAATGCACTAAAAGATATTTTGTCCAGTTGACAGACTTTAAGATGGCCACCACCAAGGCCATTCTGACCTCATCACCTTTGCTTCAAATCACTATCACCTTTCCTTGCAGTGCTGTCATGAACAAGAAACCTGGACTGCAGCTGGAGCCATACCATCGTTGGTGATGAATCCAGGTTCTGCTTGGGTTTTGACAACAGTTTGGTTTGAATATGGAGGCCTTATTGTGAGCACTTCAATCCTTTCCTTGTGTTTGTGAAGTGCAAAGGAAATTTTCAGTTTTCAAAATTTGTATTACATAAAAATTGTGTTATGTGTTTGTATCCAGACCCTCAGAGTCAATACTTTGTAGGATCACCTATGTGGGGCAAAGTTCAATGAATACTTTTGCAAGGCACTGTATGTTTTTTATGGTAAAGCTTTGTAAGCTAGCAAACTCCTGACAGTGAGCTGAAAAGATTACCGTAACATCTTTTCCTAGATTGGACCTGATCTGGATTATCTCAGGTGGCTCCATAAGCTAGTTACATTAACACCAATATATTTACTGGGATACAGATCAACAGAATTAGGAATAGACAGTGAAGATAATGTTAATTTGTAGATACTCTACATGTTTATGGACACCCTGTCAAATGAATGTGGTCAACTGCTTTGTAAGTTGCACCCATTGTTGACATAGATATGCAAATGCACACACACAGCTTGTCTTGTCTGTGTAGAAATGTATTGCCAGTAGTAGGACTCTTTGGACAACAAACAAATATGAATCTATGGCACCATGCCTAAGGCCAAGTGTGGGCTAGAGGGTTATAAACTCCCCATTGAGCAGTGGAGCAGTGGAACTGTGTTCTCTGAAATGATGGTGCACCATACTCCAATACTTTTGGGATGAGTTGGGGAGTTAGTGTTTGGATATGAGCTATGATCATCCAACACCATGGTCTCACTAATGGTCTTGTGCAAAATGGGCCAAATGCAATCAAATCCTCACATCAAAGATGGACTTTAGAGACAGTTCCTTCAACAAAAGCAGGATAAACTCTTTGTGAATGAGTAGACATCCCAATACTTTTGTCCATATATGTATGTTAGATATATTCTGTTAATAGTTACCGCGCGTGTATGAGTGAGAGTGTGTTTTGTATAGCCAGTGTTGGCGATTAGTGAAGACACCAGTGAGCAGGAGATTGGATTAGGCCTAATCTGTTTTAGCTCATTGTTTTTCAAACACACTAATCTGATACAGCATTTACCTCTACCTCATCATGACTGCTCTGTTCAGAGAGAAACACAAGACAGGAGGAATGGGCAGAACAGCAGGATGCCCAGTGTGGAGGACAGAAAGAGAAACACAAAGGCCCCGAGGGGGCAAATGAAGTAAAAGATAGAATCAAATTAAGCAGAGAAATACTGAAATCGCACACTAATACTAAATCTCTCTCAGCCCCCTTCAGCCCCCCCACACCTAACCCGCCTCCCTCTCTGTCTCTCCTCCTTAGACACACACTCCCCTGGGGGTGACAGGGCGCTTTAATTGATTTACTTTGTGTGGAATTACACGTCCATCAAGCCTCGGCGCGTGGCCTGCCACGCATGTCACACACACATAAATATATGGATGTCTCCAGGACAGTCACGATTGATGGGCATGTATGGACAGAGAGCTAAATGGAGGGATTTTTTAAGAGAAATGCACAGGGGGACAAGTACCTCGTCAGCAAACAGCAGTATGTCCCTGTGGCTAATGCTGGGGTATACGGTTCTACAGGGAGAACTAGAGCTGGTTGCATTCTGCAAACAAAAGAACAAATCCCAGCAAAGTTGCACCTAAAAGGAAAACAACTATATATTTGCAGTTTAAACAAGAGGGCATAAAGTGGTTCCCCCACTACACTACTCTCAGAGGCTACCTTTGGATAGTGTACCTCTTAGTGAGGGAGACATGTCTTGCAGTCTCAAAGACATTTTGCTCAGTTGACAGACTTTGAGGTGCATCATTGGACTGAGAGATGCAGGATGGTGTTCTGACCAAACCACCATCACCTTCATTTCCAGTGATGTCGCAAACAATCCTGGACTGCTATGGGCTGAAACCCTATCGTTTTTAACAACAAAACCAGGTTCCATTTGGGATCCGATGATGGTGGTCAGGTTCTATCCTGGCTTTGCCATATAGAGACACACTGCCCCAATTGCTAGTACGAAGATCTGGAGAGCCATCACATATGACAGTCGGTCACCCCTAGTAGTGATACAAGGCACACTAACAGCAGGGCGTCCCATGGCTACACGTGTTGCCTTTCATAGCAGGAGTTCCAACAGGCCTCTTTTAGCAGGATAATGGAACCCACAGGACCACCACAGAGCAGGTATTATGTTGGTGGTGGGTCATTCTCTGCACTGCAGTGACACTGATGTCCTGGTGTTGGTCCTACTTCCTGGGGAGTGTAGTCTTCCTCATTGCTCTCCAGCATGAGTGCTCACAGTGCTCACAGGACGCTGCCCACAGGACGCTGTTGGCTGGATATTTCTTGGTGGACTATTTTCAGTTCATCAGTGACACTGAGGGCTTTACACACTCTAACAGCTCTGCTGTGTCTGATTCACTCAGACAAGTGCAACACACATTAACACACCACAACCATGTCTGTGTCATTGCAGTGATGAGAATGACACCCACCTACATAATACCTGTTCTGTGGTGGTCCTGTGGGGAGGTTAACAAAGTATGCAGAGAAACAGATGGACTACAGTCTGTAATTATAGAACTACAAAGTATGGACAGTGAATGTAGGAACAAGGAGATGGTCATAATGTTATGGTTGATTGGCGTATAACATCATTACATTCACACATTTCATTCCACTCTAACAGCATCTTGGGCCATTTCCTTGTCAATTAGTCCATTAGTGTCCAGTGTCCATAATTAGTGTCAGCTACAGTAATGCACTATATTTCATGTCTCATGATGAGAATCAAACAGAGATGAAATGAAGAAGCCTGAACTGAATCTGAGGATGTGAAAAGGTCAGGTAGAGCGCAGCCAGAGCCAGAAATATTCCTCATTCAAATCCAAATATATCCAAGTGGTCATTTTAGTAGAGACATTTCTTGTTTATCTTTCTTCATTGTTATTTTACAATAAAAAAAAGGGTTTTGTTTGTTTGTAATGTTTTATTAGATGAATGAACTAAACGTCACACGCTGTGCTGAGCACAAGGGCTGGAGAACAAGAGGCTGAGCGACCAGACACAGAGCAGTGATGCTTGTTGAGTGGACGGATGGTATGTTGTTATTTCCTCATCTCGCTCCTGAGGGCTGTGGGAGTGTTCGTGACAGGGTGTTTGAGTGTGTAGAGCTTCACATTCAGTTTTATTATGAGACTTTCATTTCCTGGTTACAGATGCACTTCCTGTCCAGTATTTAAGCAGAAGTTCTAATATGGAGGAGATGCAGAATCTGCTCTTCAACACTGGGGGATGTGTAATGCATGGTCAAATCAGACCTCAGATATAAGCAGTTATAGAATGCGTTTATGCAGTATTTAAGTACTAATAAACTGCTGCTCAAACCAATAAGCCAGACAAAATTTAGTCACCATGTATGTTTAAGGTGGTATTAACTTCAGGCTCCTGCAGATGGTGCTGCACAAGGATGATGGGGCTGTAAATACCTACTGGGTGTGTGAGAGATTCATAGATGGAGAAGAGGTGGTACAGTGCAGTGAATGTCATGTTCGATGAGTGAAAAACGGTCATAGTGTGAAGAAAGTATCTAAATTTGCAGATGTAATAAGGCGTACATTCATATAGTCTACAAAAAATGTCAGGAATCCCAGTTTACTGGAAATTGTCCTCAAAAAATGATAGACGAGGACCAACAACAGATTTCACAGCTCCTTCACTTCCAGACAAGAATTGCTTGTAGACAACAATGCAGGTCCTTCACAAGCAATTTCTGAAAGAACATTCCACAGAAAACTGTAGACCATCAACATATGGAGCAGAGTGGCACCCAAAAGGTGACCTTTACTCACTTCTGCTGACAACAGTTGCCTATTTACAGTGAACAAAGAGACAGACACTGGACTGTTGATGACTGGAAACATGCTATCTGGTCAGATGAATCTGGTTTCTGCCTTTACTGTATGTGAATGATGCTGGTTTAATGAGTGCTGTGTGGAGGTATGGTTCAAGCTGGAGAAGCTTTGTGCTGTTCTGTTGGTGTTTTAATTGGAAATGGGTCATTTGGTTAAGGTGACAATACATTTGAACAACAGTAGCATCATTGAGGTAGTGGACAACCAGGTTTTGCCTTGTACCCATCACCTTACAGAGGAACTTAACATTCCCATCCCTGTATTCCCTGTGAAAGGTGACTTTCCAAGGGTACTGTAAATAATATTACAAGAACTAACCCAGACTAACATCTAAGCACCTGCAGGAAGGTCTTGCACTGATTAATCTCAGTGTTCCTGAATCCACCATTTGGGTCAAGTCAAGTCAAGTCAAGAGGCCTTTATTGTCATTTCATCTGAGTACAAGTACACAGTGGGGTGAAAATATGTTCCTTCAGGATCATGGTGCAACATAAAACAATATAATATCGTCCTGGAGTAAAACATTGACATGACAATAGTTTGCAAGGCAGGAGAGCAATGAGGAAGCCTGTACTCTCCATATAGAACATTCCTTCCCATCAAGTCACAAAGTAAATAAAGTATTACATAGTCAAACACTGCATTCCAGCATAAGAACATCACTCAAACATCACCCAAACATCACCCAGGCTATTATTAATGGACCAGTGAGATACAGGGGTTCACAAACACTGAATTCACCTCTAGCCCTAAGACTAACCTACACTATATGCTCTGCCTTTGTATTCGAGCCAATGTAAAGTATGTTTCAAAGTCAATCTCTCTCTCTCTCTCTCTCTCTCTCTCTCTCTCTCTCTCTCTCTCTCTCTTTCTCTCTCTCTCTGGCTGTGTTTCTTTCTCCTTGCTTGACAGGAAATCAGCTCTTTTGCAGTGTGTGTGTGTGTGTGTGTGTGTGTGTGTGTGTGTGTGTGTTTGGACTGAGAATGCTGGTTAATTAGTCTAATTGGGATTAGAGGCTCAGCAGCCTCTCTGACTGAAGAGGAAGCCTGTCACTAAAAGTGTGTGTGTGTGTGTGTGTGTGTGTGTGTGTGTGTGTGTGTGTGTGTGTGTGTGTGNGTGTGTGTGTGTGTGTGTGTGTGTGTGTGTGTGTGTGTGTGTGTGTGTGTGTG